>JANRMT010062817.1:19366338-19377819 GCA_026402145.1 Polypterus bichir lapradei
TATCTATCTATCTATCTATCTATCTATCTATCTATCTATCTATCTATTATATAGCGCCTTTCATATCTATCTATCTATCTATCATATAGTGCCTTTCATTATCTATCTATATATCTATCTATTTTATAGTGCCTTTCATATCTATCTATCTATCTATCAAATATATAAAGGAAAGGATAAGAGAAGGCACTATATAATAGATATATAGATAGATGTGAAAGGCACTATATAAAAGAAGATAGATAGACAGAGAGATATGAAAGGCAATATATACAACAGATGAATAATAAAGGCACTATACGATAGATATGAAAAGCAGCATATTTGGTAGATATGAAAGGCTCTGTATTAAACAGATGAATAGGAAAGGCACTCTATGGTAGATAGACAGATAGGCACTATATAAGATAGATAGGAAAGGCAGTATATTAAACAGATGGATAGGAAAAGCAGTATATGATTGATAGAGAAGAAAGGCGCTATATATGCCGTCTTCCACCTTAATTTCATGCCTGTGTTTAAGTTGCACCCGTTGGCTGGCGTGGTGGGCTGCAGTGGTCCGGGCCTCCTGTGCCTCCCTTCCTCTTATCCATGTGGAGTTTGCTGTTCTCCTTGTGTTAAGTGCATTGGGTTTGTCGAAGTGCATGTGAGCGGACCCTACAAAGGAGTGTTTGTCCATCCAGGGTTGGCTCCTGCCCTGTCTGTGCCCAGTGCTGACCATGAATTGAGTTTAACGGTGAACTGGTTTGTTACTGGTGCGACCTTAGGCTGCACGGTCGGTCATATTGATGTCTAATTGCTTGAGCTTCACAGGTGTTGTGGTGGCCATAAAGTAAAATAGCAAAGAAGTCCATGTGAGACAAAACAGACCAAGGCCCAGGTGACTTTAATCCAAAGAGGTGACATTACTGTTGAGTTAAAGCACAGATTGCAGATCGATCTGATTGTCCCTTTTGTCACACCCTGTCTGTGCGGGTACCTGGTGTGCTCAGAGACTAGGGCTTCACACTGACCCGTGCTGCGACCGCGACCACACAGATTCAGTATCCTGCACCATGTGGGGTTCATGTGTTCTTCCCGGGTTCCTGTGGGTTTTCTTCCCACATCTTAAAGATATGAAGGTAAGGTGGTCGTTTAATGCGTGCCATCCATAGTTGCTGCCTCCCTTTGGTCCAAGCCTTTCTTTAAACTTCACGTGACTCTTGGCAGCGCGATGTGTGTGTGACAGCAAATGTGCCGTGTTAATCGTGTGTGAAGACCGGTGTTTAGACGCTGGCCGATGATTTGATTTGTCACCGAGGCGCTGTTACTATTCCAAGTAAGCAGATTTCTTCAAGGAGGTAATTACTGAAAGGTCAGTGTACCAACATAGCCTGATGAAATTGCAAGCCTGACTCGCAGTTCTGGGAGGGCTGCCATTTAACACTTTACAGTGGCGTCCCCATTGTTGTCACAAACTCCGGCAGGTCAGCTTGTGCCAGGGGCCTGGTGGCACGAGAGGCCTCATAAGAAGTGGCACAACTCGGGTGGATTTCAAGCTGCCAGCTACGTGCTGGGGGTCCATTTTAGGTCCTGTCACTGATGCTGCCGCTGGCATTCAGCGAGTTGGTAAAGTTGGCTCAGTCGTGTCTGCCTCTAAGCTAAAGCGTCGGTGCCAGGATTCCCTCTCCGAGTAAGAATTTGACTCTGTATACCTGGCAGTGAACCTGACCACGAGCTTCAATCAAAGTCCTGTCTTCTGTTATCTGCCTTCTCCTGGTCCGGGCCACCAGTAGTCAGTGCTGTTAAGATAACAATGGACACGAAGTCAGAATCTGTGCTGGATGGGGAGACCGTCCTTCACAGGGACCCTTCATGTGTACCACCACAGTCACTCATAACCAGGGCCATTTCTAGAGGCGCCGCAGCAGTGGTGGAGTGAGCCTGTGGCTAAAAGTGCTCAGAGAGAGAGCGTCCCCTGGAGGGGGTTTTTCATGATGGCATCCAATTTTGCTATCGGCCTCTGGCATCCACAAAGCTCCACTGTGTCCAGGGTTGGCCCTATTTGAGCTCACGTTGCTTCTCCAGGAGACTGCAGTGTAGACCACCACACAGGCTACTATGGGCTGATAGAACATTTCCAGCAGCTTCCTGTACACATCAAAACGCCTGAGGCTCCTTAACAAGTCCAGCCTGCTCTGGACCTTCTAGCCCAGTGCCACTGCGTCGTCCCAACAGTCCAGTTTCCCCTGAATGGTAAGTGAGTGGTTTCAGAGGCTCCTTGGCATGTCGCAAGTCCATCACCAGTTCTTTTGTATTGTTGAGGCCAAGATTCAGAATTTGTACAAATAAAGATACAACAAACGCGCACAAAGAAGAAACCGATTAACATAAATGGAACCGACAATATCTCTCCATTAATTAACTGATCAACTAGGGCCAGTTGGCAACAGAGGACATACAAATTTTTGCCCACCGTGGCCTAGTCATTCTGCCCCCCCCCCCCCGGGGGTGGTTGGGTGGCCATCTCAATGACCACCTCACAGCAAATGGACAGTGAGTAAAAATGGCTGCTGTCATGTTATCCAGGTGAGTGTTGCATGTTAGAGGGGGCAGAAGTGGCCCCCCTTCACTAAGCTCTTATATGTCTCTGTCTATCTATCGTTGAATCCCACGGCTTTTTTTTCATCACAGGGACCCAAAAGTTCACGTCCTTAGCGCCCCTTCGTTATTAAGGTCGGATAGATGAACGGGGAGAAGGGGCGAAGTGTCACAGACCAGTGTGCGGCACATGGCATTGCCCGGCTCCATCTGTTTAGCCCGTGAATACAGACGCTTTGCCCGCAGAGGTCATTTCTCTGACGTTTTCAGCTGTCACAGCGCCCAGAGGCCCACTGCTCTGTGATGAGCTGCCAGGGTGCATGTATACCAGGGAAACGATGAGTACGACTACAGTTTTAATAACTCTTTGTGTGCATTTGCCTTGGCTATAATTTAAAAAGGCGAATGACGGCACCCATAAATCTTCATGTGACTGACTATAAACCTTGAGCTGCGCTAGGAGCCCTCATTCTTCATGCTGACATGTCATGATTCCTCCAGAAACTGGCTGCGCTGCACATTCATTCTAATGTTTTTGTAGTGTTATTTTTAAGCCCTGCTTACTTTTATTGGGGGGGGTGTGCTGGGCCAGGGGTGGGGGTCAAGGGTTCCACTTGCACTAAAATTCTGCAGCACTGCTCATTAGGCAGCATTGAGGCCCTGCTGCTCTTCAGGCTCGTTATCCTCACAAACGAGTCTCGGGTTCCCCAGGTGGTCCCGTGTAATGAACTCGCTGAAGGAACCCAACCTGATGGTGGGTCGAAGAAACGCTGGAAGGTCCCCTTGAAGGTTTCTGTCAGCGCCCACTCCATTCAATATATACAGCTTGAGGCACTCTCTGGGAGTCTGTCTGTCTGTCTCTCTGTGATATAGTGCCTTTCATTATCTATCTATCTATCTATCTATCTATCTATCATATAATGCCTTTCATTATCTATCTATCTATCTATCTATCTATCTATCTATCTATCTATCTATCTATCTATCATATAATGCCTTTCATTATCTATCTATCTATCTATCTATCTATCTATCTATCTATCTATCTATCATATAGTGCCTTTCATTATCTATCTATCTATCATATAATGCCTTTCATTATCTATCTATCTATCTATCTATTATATAATGCCTTTCATTATCTATCTATCTATCATATAGTGCCTTTCATTATCTATCTATCTATCTATCATATAGTGCCTTTCATTATCTATCTATCTATTATATAATGCCTTTCATTATCTATCTATCTATCATATAATGCCTTTCATTATCTATCTATCTATCTATCTATCTATCTATCTATCTATCTATCTATCTATCTATCTATCTATCGTGCCTTTCACTATATGGAGGCAGATGATAATTGAAGGAGTCCATCACTTTGAACAACAATGGACCCATCTACTATCGAAACCAACCCACTGTGCCCACGTAATTCCAATACCAGTCATGCCCCCGGGTTCTCTTTTTGCCAATTTGGCCTTCTGTCCCATCAGCGCACAACACAGGAGTGGGAAGTGACAGAGACAGACAAGCGGAGGGACGGCGTCACCGTGACTGTGACTGTACTTACTTCAAATTCATATCGGTCGGTGTATCGGGGGGTCAAGACCAAGAAGAGGTTGAGGTGTTGAGTGGTCAGTGCAGAAGGAAAGCAACTCGAGTGGCCTTCTTCCTGCTGACTTTCCAGCGACGGATTTAAACCGTTGTGTCTTGGGAGCACTCCGACCTCTCTGAGTGTGTGGTTGAAATTCCCAGCCTGGCCGCTCTGACTCTCTGTGTTTTTTTTTTTCCGTGGTTTTGTCCATCGGGTTCAACGGTGGTCCTTTCACAGCTCGAAAATGCGCATCAGTGGGTTCAGCATCAGTGAGTTTGGGTTTGAGTGTCGCTGTTCCTGACGGTGGTCCGGTGCCCCGTCGAGGGTTTGGTTTCTGCCAGTTGACGATATGTAATGAGAGGCAGTGGGGCACCGCCCTGCTCCTCCCAGTTCAAATATTTTGAATGCCCTACTTAAATTAATGAGGTAATGCGAGATAATCATGAAAGAAATAAATGTATTTGCACAAAGTGCCTGCTGACAGCTCACCTCAACATCCGACTTGTGTTGGTTGGACTTCTGTGTGAATGTTGATATCTCCTGAGGGAAGGGGGTGGCGGCCAAATGTGAGTCTCTGTGACTCCCCTGATCCCTTTGGCGAGCAGGTGACCTAAAGCTGCCCTTTAATTGGTTGCTCTGAAATTCTTGCAGGGACGCAGCTTTCTCCTCCCCTGGCCACTCCCACTTTTATTGGCTGTAAATTAGAGTTGTTTTAGACTTTTTTTTAACTGCCTGTGATTGGACATCATCAGCTCATTATTTCACGTTCTTGTCGGTGGTTCACACTTCACACCTGCCATTAATGTCACTACAGATGAGTGAGTGCGACTTTAGGGACATGGCTACTTCAAGTGGAGTTTTACAAATGATAGAAAGTGTGGTTATTTCTTTATTGAAACACTCCTTAACAAATCATTCACTTGAAGGCAATAAAAAAAGAAGATAAAGGAGCTTGGACTGGACCAGCAGCAGGAGCAGGCCAGTGATCGATGAAGAGTCTAAAACGTCTTTCTGAACGATGCAGACGCCACGAAAGGAGTTGTGACGTGACCCTCCGGCCACTCTGAGGTGTGCCACCTGACTGATCCCCTGGCATTTACACGTGAGTACACGATCAGCCAAGCACCCCAATCAACCCCGGAGCATCCACCTTGCACCCACTCGGAGCCTGCACGCTCTCTGGACGCGATTATTTATTTAAAACCTGCACAACGCCGCGGACCACTTCTATCACAGGGTCCCCCTTGGCCATTTCGGCGAACAGAGACTTGAGTGTTTCATTGAGCGGGGGTTCCCTATTGATCATTTTAGCGTGCAGAGACTGTTATTTCATTGTGCCTCCTTTGCTAAGTAGGTCCCTGGGTGTGCCCTCATAATGCCATGATGGTAGATCTGCTCCCGTTTGAGTTTTTTATTCATTTTCTCTCCCTTCATTTACAGCTGGAGGTGCTTTGCGCCTGCACAGTTTTACAACATGTGTGCCTTTAGATCACCGGGGGGCTCGTCTAAAACAGGCAGTACCACTTTAGGCTGAGAGGGGACACTCGCGTTGACCTTCTCCTCTTCTTTTTCCCTTTGCAATGGTGAGAAGTTCTCCCCAGTGAGGGCAATTAATTCTGCCCCTTCTGTGTTTCTACCTTAAAGCCCACCGCTGATAGAGAGAGAGACCATCAGTTATGACTCGACTGAGCCGAAGGGTGGAGTTCTGAGTTCCTTAAAAAACGGTTGCTACGACGGATCAAATTATTTTGTTTTGCAATTCCTTGTAACAGAGGCGTGTGTGGTGGACTGAAATTCAGTGGGGGTCCATCGGCTTGACACTCCCATACTTCCCTTGTGACCTGCCATACCTCATATAAAACCCACCGGCCACTGTATTAGGTACACCTTGCTAGTACAAGGCTGGACCCCCTTTTGCCTTCAGAACTGACCTAGGGCACCAGTGCATTGCAAATGTGCCATCTGTTAGAATGCAAATGCAATGCATTTTATTACTACATGCTTTACAAAGTACACTCACTGGCCGCTTTATTAGGTACACCTTACTAGTACCAGGCTGGACCCCCTTTTGCCTTCAGGACTTGCATAGGGTGCAAGACAGGAAGAAACCCTGGACAAACCATTGCAGATGTGTGCCATCCGTTAGAATTCAAATGCAGTGCATTTTATTACTACATGCATTACAAAGTACACTCAGCGGCCACTCTATTAGGTACACCTTGCTAGTACCGGGTTGGACCCCCTTTTGCCTCCAGAACTAGCTTAGGGTGCAAGGCAGGAAGAAACCCGGGACAGTCCATTGTAGATGTGCCATCTGTTAGAATGGAAATGCAGCACATTTTATTACTACATGCATTATAAAGTACACTCACTGGCCAGTTTATTAGGTACACCTTGCTAGTGCAGGGCTGGACCCCCTTTTGCCTTCAGAACTAACCTAGGGCACCAGTGCATTGCAGAAGTGCCATCTGTTAGAATGCAAATGCAATGAATTTTATTACTAGATGCATTACAAAGTACACTCTCCTGCCACTCTATTAGGTACACCTTGCTAGGACCAGGTTGGACCCCCTTTTGCCTCCAGAACTAGCTTAAGGTGCAAGACAGGAAGAAACCCTGGACAGTCCATTGCAGATGTGCCATCTGTTAGAATGCAAATGCAATGCATTTTATTACTACACGCATTACAAAATACACACACCGGCTGCTTTATTAGGTACACCTTGCTAGTACAGGGCTGGAACCCCTTTTTCCTTCAGAGCTATTCTGTGGCACTAGTGCATTGCAGATGTGCCATCTGTTAGAATGCAAATGCTATGCATTTTATTACTACACGCATTACAAAATACATTCACCGGCTGCTTTATTAGGTACACCCTACTAGTACCAGGTTGTACCCTTTCTTTTGCCTTCAGAACTGCCATAATTGTTCATGGCACAGATTCAAAAGGGATTTTGCTCCGTAGTGACATGATAGCATCATGCAGTTGCTGCAGATTTGTCGGCTCTACATCCATGATGTGAATCTCCCGTCCCACCACATCTCGAAGGTACTCTACTGGATTGAGATCTGGTGACTGTGGAGGCCATTGGAGTCCAGTGAACTCACTGTCATGTTCAAGAAACCAGTTTGAGAAGATCTGAACTTTGTGACATGTTGTATTATCCTGCTGGAAGGAGCCATCAGAAGATGCGGTCATAAAGGGATGGACATGGTCAGCAACAATACTCAGGTGGGCTGTGGCATTGAAACGATTCTCAGTTGGTACTAAGGGGCCCAAAGTGTGCCAAGAAAATACCCCTCACGCCATCACACCACCAGCACCAGCCTGAACCGTTGCTACAAGGCAGGATGGATCCCTGCTTTCATGTCATTGACATCAAATTCTGACCCCACCATCTGAATGTGGCAGCAGAAATTGAGACATGTCGTTGATGTGAAGATGTCAGAGACTGTATGTCAACTGCCCACCCAGCTTAAACACTTTGATAAGTAGAATTAAGAAACAAAATTTTGTGACATAATAATCATTCTTTACATTTATAAAGTGCCTTTCTCACTACTCCGTGTGCTGTCCACATAGGGAGGACCCGGGAACCGAACCCACCATCTCCTTATTGTAACCACTGTGCCACCTGCATGGCTCATCTCCAGAGCACCGGTTTTCAGTTCATTCCAAAATTATTCTCTTATTAATTAAAGGCTCTCTTAATATACTCTGTGTAACAAACTTAAACCTGTGTAGTTCAGTTCAGGTCACTGGTGGCAGGACCCCAGTCTGGCAGCTTTAGACCACTCCTTGATGCCAATCAGGCCTGAATGTTTTTTGGTCATCTTATGGCCCATTTATATGCACACATACACCATCATGGGGCCAGTTTAGAATCACCAGTTAAACTAAACCAAGTTTTCACACACACACTTTACCTCGGACTTGCTTAATCCAGTTTGGGATCATGGGGCGAGCCCACCACTGTCCTGGCAGCACTGGGGTAAGGCACAAACCAGAAGTCAACACTGGCGCTTCCTGATGCATCTGGGGCCAGTTTAGAAGGGCAAATGAACATGAACTGCATGTTTAGAGGGGTTATGGGACAAAAATGGCCAAACTTGGAGGACAACCCACACAGACACGGGGAGAACGTGCAAACTCCACACATACAAGAACCTGCAAGAAAAAGTAAGAGTCTGCAGCGCACGGGCAAAGCACATCTCAGATTTCTGCCTGCTATGCGTGCAGCACTTTCACACCCCTGAGCACTCGCTGGACTGTGAGGGTGAATGCACTTGGTAATGGTGCCCCCTGGTGGCTCTTTGTCACTTTTTTATGTATACTGTACTTTCTAACACTTACAGCCAAAAGCCCATTCACTGACTTTCTAGAAGGAGGTTAGGAACTGAACATCTGTTTTGATGTCTCTCAGTCGGTCAGGGGGCTTCGAACCGTTGATACGCTGGCACAACAGACCCCCTCCAGTTAGCAAGAAGAGCAGATTTTTGGGCTGATAGAGATGGAAAAGTGATTAGTGGAGAATTATGTCAGTGCGTCTATCTCCTACCGAAGACACGGTCTTTTAATCAAGTCTATCCATAGATTATGCAAATCCAATCAGTCTCCGTAATTAACAGCGCTGGGCCGGGAATCTCGTGGCTAATCCGAGATGAGCGAGACCAGCTCAAGTGTGAAAGCACAATGACCTGCTTGGTTTTATCGGATCACCCGATTTCCTGCTTTCTGTGGCGGGCTCTTTGAGATGCAAATAACTCTAAACAGTCACCGGCACTTGGACCCTCTGCACATGGTGGGGCGTGAAATGCTGCAGATTCATGGCAAGTGTTAGGAAAAGAAGGAATCTGCCGTCTCAGATCATTATATATAATCTTATTATATAGTGCCTTTCATATCTATCTATCTATCTATCTTATTATATAGTGCCTTTCATATGTATCTATCTTATTATACTGTATAGTGCCTTTCATATCTATCTATCTATCTATCTATCTATCTTATTATATAGTGCCTTTCATATGTATCTATCTATCATATTATATAGTGCCTTTCATATCTATCTATCTATCTTATATAGTGCCTTTCATATGTATCTATCTATCATATTATAGTGCCTTTCATATCGCTATCTATCTTATATAGTGCCTTTCATATGTATCTATCTATCATATTATATAGTGCCTTTCATATCTATCTATCTATCTTATATAGTGCCTTTCATATCTCTATCTATCTTATTATATAGTGCCTTTCATATGTATCTATCTATCATATTATATAGTGCCTTTCATATCTATCTATCTATCTTATATAGTGCCTTTCATATGTATCTATCTTATTATATAGTGCCTTTCATATCTATCTATCTATCTTATATAGTGCCTTTCATATGTATCTATCTATCATATTATATAGTGCCTTTCATATCTCTATCTATCTTATATAGTGCCTTTCATATGTATCTATCTATCTTATTATATAGTGCCTTTCATATCTATCTATCATATTATATAGTGCCTTTCATATCTATCTATCTATCTTATATAGTGCCTTTCATATGTATCTATCTTATTATATAGTGCCTTTCATATCTATCTATCTATCTTATATAGTGCCTTTCATATGTATCTATCTATCATATTATATAGTGCCTTTCATATCTATCTATCTATCTTATATAGTGCCTTTCATATGTATCTATCTATCTTATTATATAGTGCCTTTCATATCTATCTATCATATTATATAGTGCCTTTCATATCTATCTATCTATCTATCTATCGTATTATATAGTGTCTTTCATATCTATCTATCTATCTGTCTGTCTGTCTGTCTGTCTGTCTGTCTTCAGGGCACTCAGACAAGTCTTGGCAGCCCGTCGACACTCGACCTCAGTGGTCTGCTATTGGTGAAAATTAGCCGTCAGCATCTTCAATGTAACCTCCTCTTCCTCCTTCTCCTCCTCCTCCCCCCTCCAGCTATCACGTCATCCTTAGCGAGCAAAATCGACATCACTCACGTAAAAGTTTTTTGGTACAAATTTTTTTTTTCTTTAATTAGCATTAATAAAGTTTATACATTTAATGGAAATGCTTATTAGGTGTTTATAGGGGTCTAAATAATTTTTTAGGGGCTTTTTGTGTTAAGTCATTTTTCGACTTAGTTGGCTCCAAAAGGCACGACTTACTGGTGTAGGGTGAGGTATTACTATGTATGTATGTATGTACAGTACAGGCCAAAAGTTTGGCCACACCTCCTCATTCAATGTGTTTTCTTTATTTTCATGACCATTTACAGCACTCCGTCACTCTCCTTCTTGGTCAAATAGCCCTTACACAGCCTGGAGGTGTGTTTGGGGTCATTGTCCTGTTGAAAAATAAATGATCGTCCAACTAACCTGACTTCTGCACAACACAACTGCTGGTCCCAACCCCATTGATAAAGCAAGAAATTCCACTAAATAACCCTGATAAGGCACACCTGTGAAGTGAAAACCATTTCAGGTGACTACCTGTTGAAGCTCATCGAGAGAATGCCAAGAGTGTGCAAAGCAGTAATCAGAGCAAAGGGTGGCTATTATGAAGAAACTAGAATCTAAAACATGTTTTCAGTTATTTCACCTTTTTTTGTTAAGTACATAACTCCACATGTGTTCATTCATAGTTTTGATGCCTTCAGTCATGAAAATAAAAAAAAACACATTGAATGAGGAGGTGTGTCCAAACTTTTGGCCTGTACTGTATATAATATATAATTTATATTGGGGCGGCTGTACGTGCCCTGGGCTTGGGCCGCTGTAGCACCATGGATTCCCACAGGGTATGCTGGGAGTTGGAGTTTGGCACAGCCCTGTTGAGTTCCATGGGGTTGCCAGGGGGAGCTGCAGTGCCCTTCGTTGAGCTCTCAGCACACCTGGCAGTGATTTCAGGACCGATGAATGAGCCACCTGGAACACCCCCAGAACCAACTTAAAAGGAGCCGCCTCACTCCAGTTGGAGAGTCAGAGTCGGGAGGAAGAGGACGAAGCTTGCGAGGGAGGAGTGGAGTGGAGTGTTGTAGTGCCTTATACTGTGCTGTGGGGAGCAGAGAAAAGCGCTCCCAGCTGCAAATACCACGTGTGTGCTGGGCTGGAGCTCGTGTCTGCCTGTCTGTGTCGGGTTAGGGTGGCTGTACGTGCCCCGGTGGTCTACAATTTATATGTATGTTGGTCTTTTTATATGGTGGTCTTTTCTCCACTCATACAGTACATCCCCACTCATAAGTAGTCGTGATGATCATCTTTTCTCCATT
>JANRMT010062817.1:19382635-19408920 GCA_026402145.1 Polypterus bichir lapradei
AGAGAAACTCGCTTAGCTGCTGATACACAAGGGAGGCGAGCACATCGGAAAAACGAAACCTCTGAGGAGAGAGAAACTCGCTTAGCCGATGATAGACAAGCGAGGCGAGCACATCGGCAAAATGAAACCTCTGAGGAGAGAGAAACTTGCTTAGCAGATGATAGACAAGCGAGGTGAGCACATCGGCAAAACGAAACCTCTGAGGAAAGAGAAACTCGCTTAGCTGCTGATACACAAGGGAGGCAAGCACATCGACAAAATGTAACCTCTGAGGAGAGAGAAACTCGCTTAGCCGCTGATAGACAAGGGGGGGGCGAGCACATCGTTAAAGCAAAACTGCCAAGGTTTCTGATGATTTCAATAGTTTCTATGAGCCCGGGCTTTTTTACAGCACAGGCTTACACAACTAGTATGATATAATAATAATAATAATAATTCTTTACATTTACATAGCGCTTTTCTGTTTGAGTAGAGAGCCACTTCCACCACCTGGATGATGCGATGACAGCCATTTTTTAGCCAGTATGCTCACCACAAATGAGCTATTAGGTTTGAAGGGGTGAGAGAAACAACCAGTCAGAGAAGGGGGGGCATGATTAGAGGGACAAAATGACCAGCTCATGGTGGGTGATTTAGCCAGGACATCAGGATACACCCTACTCTGTACAAGGGATATCCATTTTCCTTTAATGACCACAGAGAGTCAGGACCCTCGGTTTTACATCTCATCCAAAGGATGGCACCATTTTTACAGCACAGTGTCCCCGTCACTGCCCTGGGGCATTGAGATCCACATTCAGACCACAGGGTAGGTGCCCCCTGCTGGCCTCACCAACATCTCTTCCAGCAGTACCTCAAATTTTTCCCAGATGGTCTCCCATCCAAGTCCTGGCCGGTCCTGAACGTGCTTAGCTGCAGGTGGGTGAGCTTTTCTGAGGTGCAGGTGGTATGCCTGGTGGGTTGTAATTACTTTGTGCTTTAGGGTTCATTGTCCTGCTGGAAGGTTGAACTTTCAGCACAGTCGGATGTCCAGAGTGACCGAAGAATGAAGTGCTTCTTAATTTTCTGCACACAAATACAATTTATTTCTGTATTGTTTTAATACAACTGTAATATTGCAGCTTAGTGCCCAGCTTCCCACCAGCCCACAAGTTTAAAAGTGGCCCGATGGTTTCCATGTTGAAACGTCCATTGTACTTCATCCATCTGTCTTCCTAAGGGCAGCTGAAGCCATCACAGCAATCATCGGGCATAAGGCAGTATGACCAACAGAGGGGCGGCGCCACTGACCACAAAAACCCTGATGCATCTCGCAGTCATAGGTTCAAATTACAAGGTGTGACTTTACAGGCTTCTCGTTTTCATTGACACCATATACTTTGTGACTTTTGTGAGTCCATGTCTTGCACCCCAAAACGTGAGGCTGAGTCTCAGTACTTTAGCAAAGCCAGCTTTATTCAACTTGAAACAGGAACAGCACGGTTATTCATTGTAGGGGGGTCTACCACTCTCCTATACACAGACACCGCAGTCAGGCAGGGTCGTGGCCAGGCTAATGCCAATTAATCCTGCTCCCTTGCATCACCTATCAACGGCTGGCACTCCTAGCACAAACGTGATCTTTTAAGATTTGTTTTTGGGGTGAGCTGCTGCGGTGCTGGGAGCCTGCGGATGCCCTGGGGACAGATATGTTCTCTTCCATAGATGCGGCGATCGCGCTTTGGGATACTTTGTCGTCCCGTTGTGGGGGAGCCCTAAAAGAGTTTAGAAAACCTTACAACTTCCACTCCACCCAGCTGAGCATTTGACAAATGGCACATCCTTAAGTGCTTTTCTGGTGTCCCACGTTTACCCCCCAGGAAGCACCTCTGTGTAATGCGAGAGCTTCCTTAAAGTATGGGAGACCCTCTCTGGTGGCATCCAAATACTCTGACAAGGGCTGCCCATCAGAACTACAACTCCCATGATGCCCTGCAGGTGTACAAATGAGAGCTCCACCAGAGGGGTATGCTGCCCTACTGGCATACTGGGGAATTATGTGACCACAAGTGACAATCCTTCCCTGTCCTTCTGTTGTGTCTTATCCTGGCCAGGAATGGCATCAGGAACCAACCCGGGCCTACCAGTCAGGCTTCCTGTTCGTCTACGTTGGCAGCTTCAGACAGGAACAACGCCATTGATTGTCGGTAATTAAGCAGAATGGTGGCGACGTGGTTGCTTCCCCGTAGGGTTTGTGAGCGAGGTGTTTTACAAGGTACAAAGTGTGTCTTTAATCATTGGGGCGGCTGTCAGTGCTGATTGGTCTTCTCACACCGACGCCTGTGACAGCAGCTCTCGCTTGAGGAACATCAGCTCATGGATTTCATGTCGGTCTCCATTAATTTCCGCCCGTCTTTGCACGAGACAGAAAGGAAACAACGTGGAGTTGCCATAAAATATTTAGAGAAAATGACTCTGCCCGCCATGCCCTCGACTAATTAACGAGTCAGGACGTGTCAGTAAAGGGGTATTGACGCGGCCCACCATCGATTTGTAAGGGAGAGTCGTGGCAGGAAGGTTAACAACCGCGTGCAGCCTTGCGTGCGCTCGACGATTGAAAGGCCGTCCTGCCGTCTTCCTTTCTCGCGTGCATTTAAAATTTAAATCTCCGTCCGTTCCTAACCTTGTGCTGGATTATGCGAGTTTAGAGAATGGATGGAGAGCCGAGGAGGCCAGTCGCACGGCCTCCCATGTAAACAGAAGGCTTGACTGAATTATTGAACGAATGTCGCCACGGCAGGAGACCTGCTGGAAATCTCCGCGTGAATCCCAAGGAGCTGCGCACCCTTAATTATCAAAATACTTTCCTCTGCTTTTAGCGTGCAGCGCTGGGAAGAATAATGAGGCTCCTTGAGGTATGGGTCGTGCAATTCTTCTGTGTCTGCAGACGTGCGTTTTGGGTGAATATCAATAAATACACGGACTCGGGTTGGAATGCCTACAGATGACCTGTATTGAAAATAAACGGCTCAGAAAAATGAAAGGCACACTTTGAAAACACATCAAATCTCAATGGGAAAATAAAATCCTGCTGGCTATCTCTACTGCTATGGACTGATATGGTAATGTGTTAGGAACGAAAGGATGGCACAGCGTTTGATAGAAATGAAAATGATCAACCTACAGAGGGCTGAATTCAAAGACACCCCGAAAATCAAAGTGACAAAATGATGCTGTGGCAGGCGAGTCCATTTTGCAGAAATGTCATTGCAGCAACTCCAAATCGTACTCAGTAGTTTGTGAGGCCCTCACGTGCTTGTATGCAGGCCTGCCAACGTCCTAATGAGACGACGGATGGTGTCCTGGGGGATCTCCTTCCAGATCTGGACCTGGGCATCAGTGAGCTCCTGGACAGTCTGAAGCGTCGGATGGACCGAAACATAATGTGACACCCAGAGGTGTTCTTTTGGATTGAGGTCAGGCGAGTGAGCGTGGGGGCCAGTCAATGGTATCAATTCCTTCATCCTCTTGCCACATGAGGCCAGGCATTGTCTTGCACCAGGAGGAACCCACTTCACCAGCATAGCGTCTGACAATGGGTCCAAGGATTTCATCCCGATAACTAATGGCAGTCAAGATGCCATTGTCTAGCCTATAGAAGTCTGTGCGTCCCTCCATGGGTATGCCTACCTCCACAGACCATCACTGACCCACCACCAAACTGGTCATGCTGAACGATGTCACAGGCAGCATAATGTTCTCCACGGCTTCTCCAGACCCTTTCATGTCTGTCACATGTGCTCATCTGTGAAAACCACAGGGTGCCAGTGGTGGACCTGCCAAATCGAGCTCCACGGTGCCGGGCGAGCAGTGAGTACAGGGCCGACTAGAGGATGTCGGGTCCTCAGTCCACTCTCATGAAGTCTGTTACTGATTGTTTGGTCAGAGTGGCATGCCTGCTAGAGGTCGTTTTATAGGCTCTGGCAGTGCTCAACCTGTTCCTCCTCGCCCAAAGGAGCAGATACCGGTGGGTCCTGCTGGTGGGTTAAGGACCTTCTATGAGGGGCCCTCTCCAGCTCTAGAGTGACTGCTTGTCTCCTGGAATCTCCTCCATGCCCTTGAGACTGTGCTGGGAGACACAGCAAACCTTCTGGCAATGGGAGGCACCTATTGATGTTCCATCCTGGAGAAGTTGGACTGCCTGTGCCACCAAACTCTGTAGGGTCCAGGTATTGCTTCATGGTACCAGTAGTGACACTGACCATAGCCAAATGCAAAACGAGTGACAAAACAGATGAGGAGGGAAAAATGTCAGTGGCCTCCCTCCACCTGTTAAACCATTCATTCCTGTTTTGGGGGTCGTCTCATTGTTGCCCCCCTAATGTACCTGTTGTTAATTTCGTTAAACTGATTAACAGCCCCCTCTGCTACTTCACTGACCAGACCACCAGTTTCATTGACTTGATGCTCTACTCTCATTAAAAGGTGGTCCTTTCATTTTTTTTGAGCAATTTATTTTATTTTAGTAACAATCACCTCCTTTTGGTCTACTTAATGTAATATAGCACCTTCGATAATAAGTGTTAGCAAAAAAACATTAGAATTACGCAGGTGTTCCTACATTTTCTTCTGTTTTACTCAGTTGTCCTACTGTTAGATTTACTCAAATTTTGTAAAAAAAAAATTTAGTTTTAAATTTAAAGAAAATTATAGAAATTGTGGTTTTGTTGTCAGAAAGTGACGTTTCTTATCATCAAGTTGTGTCAATTGCAACTGCTCCTGGATGAGGATTGGGGCAGGGCCGGATGTGGGCGGAGTCCGATGTTGTGACCACTCCCCCCATCGGTATTCACTATGTGGTTGGCAGAGTTGCCAGATCTGCAGTATTTCACTTATCTGTTCACATTAGAAAAGGGGATTCCATTGGTGGCGGCGTAACATCCAGGGGCCGAAGCAAAGTCTGGACTCGGCCACGTTGGACTGTTCTTACCCTTTCACACTTTACTCTCCCTCCACTCAAGGACCCCCTAGTCAACAGTAGAAAGCAAAAACTTGGTCAAAGATAAAAGGTTCAGTATGTGGAAAAAAAATGAATATTTTGGAAAAGGATGAAATATATTACCCATAAATCCTTGTACTCCCTGATCTCGATGCAAATAAATAAATCAGTCAGGCAGTCATCGTCCAACCCACTACATCCTAACAGAGGGTCATGGGGGTCCGCTGGAGCCAATCCCGGCCAGCACAGGGCACAAGGCAGGAACAAACCACGGGCAGGGTGCCAGCCCACCGCAGTGCACACATACCCACACACCAAGCACACATTAGGGACAATTTAGGATCGCCAATGCACCTAACCTGCATGTCTTTGGACTAAGGTTATTATAGTTTTGCCTTTTTATATTAGTTTTTATTTCTAGATTTTTTCTGACCTTACTTGGAAATTCAGTTTAGTTTTAGTTTTCCTTCATCGTGTATTTTTAGTTTTAGTTTAGTTTTTATTTTACAAAGACATTTCTATTTTATTTTTATATATACTAGGGGGCTTCGCTCGCCCACCCCCTGGTTTGGTTTACCGAATATACAATTTAAAGAGATTGTTATTTTCATGGGAATTGTTACATATGCATTATTTTCACTTTTACTTTCAAACTTTTGTAAAAACAATACTTGTCCTTTATGTCCAGCTCTGGGCGTGGTTACATCTTTCTCGCAGGATGTATAACGCTGCTCGTGTTGTAAGGAGGGGTGGCTGAACGCATGCTAAGGAGATGCCGTCGTATCATCTGCTGGCTTGTTTCTGCTGGCGAGCTGCGTTTTCTGCTTTTCGCGCTTTGTGTTCGATCATTTCAAAGCCTGTACAGCAGCTGTCTTTTTGCCACTTCGCGTCTCTGCTGCTCACGTTGTGAAAGAATGGCTTAACACACGCTAAGGAGAAGCGGTCTGATCATCTGCTGGCTTCCTACTGCTACTGCTGCTGCTGGCAAGCTGCTTGTTCTGCTTGTCGTTTGTCGATGTTTTAAGAGCTGGGAGCACATGATGTTTGTCTATCAAAGGCATTCCAACAACTGCTTGGTTAGATGTCAATGAACTTGTTTTAAATGTGGTCTCCCTGCCTTGTCTCGCGTGACGTCAAATCGTCTTCTGAGAAGATCACGTCTCGTCTCCCTCCCAGGATTTTTTTTAATAATAGATTAGTTTTAGTTTTAGTAATTATAATATGGTTAAAGCGCTACTATGGAGTTTAGTTTTTGTGTCACAATGAGACAGAACTGTGCACTTAATGGGTTTGGGTTTAATGTGAATTTAATGTTAGTGGAAGCTTGCTACACTACATGACGCACTTTACTGTTTGGTTTTCTTTTTGTCTGGTATAAACAAGAATAATCAAATCCTATGAACTATTTTACACAATTTTATTATTTTAAAAATATTTTCTATGTCATTTGTGCTGAACAAATCAGCGCTGACTGTTTGCACTTTTTTCTTTTTCTTTTATTGCCCAGAATGGGCGATTTGCAATGAACTTTAGGTGAATTTTAAGGTGTGAGGGTTTTTTTGCCCTAAATGTCTACAACACACAACATATCCTGCTCCAACAACAATGTGCTTATAATGAATGCCTTCAATATTTCATTCAAAAATATAAAACACTGGGCTTTGTTATTTTCTACCAGCCATATTGATCTCTGATTCCATCTCAGGCACAAACAATTTATAGACAGAATTTTGCACCTGCAGGCCTGGAAAGATTTAAAAAAAAGATAAGAAAAGAGACTCTACTGTGTACTGACAGGTGTGACCATGAAAATCACAGGAGTTAAGGAAGAACAGGGCTCTTAGGCTTGAATGAGTGTGCAGACCCCACCTAGCTGTATTGAGGGAAACAAAGAAAAACAAACATGTAGTGTGAAGGTTAGGGGTGGTGAGTCTTGAATAGCCCACCATAAGAACACTAAACACTTAATGAGCAGAGCAAGAGCAGGTAATAAGAGTACGGACAGGCACAAAATGACGAGGACAGCATCTGAAATTAAGAACAATCATCTAAACCTGTTTATCCAGAGCAGGATCACAGGAAACCTGGAGCCTACACAAGCAGGTTTGGATGCAAGGCAGGAAAAATCCCTGGTATGCAATATGTATGATAAGGCTGATGTTAAGAAGAAAAAGAATATGATATTTCAACTATCTGATTTGAGGGAGAGAGAGAGAAACATTGAAAAATGGGGACAGATATTTTAAAGCATAATTCTGCTATTGCATTATTTTCACAATATCAGGTATTTTGAGCTGTGAATATGAACTAAAAAAGATAAATTAATAAATATAGAATAAATACAAAAACACATTAGTAGGTTTAGCTTTTCATCACTTGGCAGACTCTCTTCCCTCACCTACCTGTAGTTCAGTAGAGACGTTGCCAACTCGGGAATTTCACAAGGTTTGTATCGCTTTGTTGTTAAGCAACGTTTTTAAAGCAAAACTGACTGGTCAGCAACAATATGCTGATCTTGTATGATGACCTTGTCAGTCTCTCAATCGGCGCCGTTTTATTTTCAAAAATCGAGAGTGGTCTCCCCCAGACTTTCTCGTGTACTCAGATATGGGGATGGATATTTGAGGAGTAAACCGCAAGACAAGGATTATATTACGTACATTAAAGAAACATCAACAACAAATCAAATCAAATTAATAATATATTGAACAATTATTATAAAAGTAAATCAGACTCTGCAGCTGCATGAATAAAAACAAAAAATATTGATTATGTGTTCAGGTAAAGTACCTCTTCCTGTTAATGGATTTGGCCCAAAAGTAAATACAGATCTACAGTTTTGGTGTAACAACCATGTGCCAAATTTCATCCATCTATCTAGTTGCGTTTTTGAGATATCATGTTTATATATTGTGGACGCGGCCCGGGCACAGACAGGCAGACATGTTGTTAATTCACCACCACACGTTTATTTACACTATGTACAGAACAAAGTCCGTGCACACAAACCCCCACAACGTCCTGGCCACTCTTCGGGCCGCCTCCACTCTCTCTCTCTTGCCTTGTCCTGCCTCCACCCGACTCCAGCCTCGAATGAAGGGAGACGGCCCCTTTTATTTCATCCCGGATGGGCTCCAGGTGTTTCCCGGCACTCCTCCGTGTGGCGGAAGTGCCGGCTGTTCTCCCGGAAGCTCTCCGGGTGTCCCTGCTCCTCTTCACCCCAGCACTTCCTGGTGTAGCGGAAGTGCTGAGCTCCAGGGTCCCCAAGGCATTGCGGTGCCCCCTGACGGTGACCACGGGTCCCTACAGGGTTGGGCTTCCATGCCCTCTACCCGTGGCCCCCAAAGCAACCAGGATGGCGGCCCCCACGTGATCCAGGGCGGGCGTAGACCCTCTTCTGGTCCCTCAAGGTGTCCCGGCCAGGTCGTCGCCCCTGGCATCCCTGACAATAATATATATACACACACACACAGACATAATTCCAAAAAATGGTATTTTTGGACGTTTACATGTTCTCCCCGTGTCTGCATGGTGAGAAAGCAGAAAAAACATTATTAACTGTAATGATTATAAGTATCCATCCATTATCCAACCTGTTATATTCTAGCTGCAGGGGGTCTGCTGAAGCCAATCCCAGCCAACACAGGGCACAAGGCAGGAAGCAGACCCCAGGCAGGGCATCAGCCCACCGTAGATGATTATAAGTATTTTAACTCACAAAATACCAATGACTGGATTTTGTATTAATCATGATGCAGAGAACTATATAATTTTATACTTCTATATGATTTGATCTTCATTTAGGTGGGAAAGGAATTATGTTTATGCACAGAATATGAGACTGGCTTACATTTTTCTATGTGAAAGTGCTAACTTCTTGATATTAACAGAACACCCTGTGATATTATAAATCAATGTGATCATTTTCTTCACTCTTGCTTAAAAATATAAGATAAAAATATCATTTATGAATTAATAATTAAGGATTATTAGTCTAACCAAACAAATATAATCTAATGAAGATATTAAAGCTATAAGAATGTAATCTCTTTATAACTAATGCAATGAACTTTAAAAAAAACTGCTTGGAATTGGTCTTGTGTGTGTCTACTGAGAAGGGCACATTCTTTAGAAAATGCAAGGGCCTGGTAGGGCGGCACGGTGGCGCACTGGTAGCGCTGCTGCCTCGCAGTTAGGAGACCCGGGAAGCGAACCCGGGTCCTCTCTGCGTGGAGTTTGCATGTTCTCCCCGTGGGTTTCCTCCCACAGTCCAAAGACATGCAGGTTAGGTGGATTGGCGATTCTAAATCGGCCGTGGTGTGTGGGTGTGTTTGTGTGTGTCCTGCAGTGGGTTGGCACCCTGCCCGGGATTGGTTCCTGCCTTGTGCCCTGTGTTGGCTGGGATTGGCTCCAGCAGACCCCTGTGACCCTGTGTTTGGATTCAGTGGGTTGGATGATGGATGGATGGAAGTGCCTGGTACTGCTTGTTTTTGCTCGACTCCTGTATGTCATAAATTAAGATGTAATCCGTAATCTATGTATGACCTCAAAATGAACGATTATGTTTTTTTCTGTTCTCTCTTTGCCTAATGAACAAGCTAGGTGATAAAAGAGAGAACATTTTTTTCTTTTAGGTTAGTCTGCCTGAACTCAAATGAGTTGATCTGAGCTGGGGGGGCAGTCTCGCAGTTTTTCTTTTAAACTCACCAAGAATAAATATTAAAGAAATTGCTTTTTAGCTTAAATTGGTGTTTATCTCATTGTTTTTTGACTTCAGCGCTCACAGTGGGTTTCCTCCGGGTGCTCCGGTTTCACCCCACAGTCCAAAGACATGCAGGTTAGGTGCATTGGCTATTCTAAATTGTCCCTGGTGTGTGCTTGGTGTGTGGGTGTGTGTGCCCTACGGTGGGCTGGCACCCTGCCCGGGGTTTGTTTCCTGCCTTGCGCCCCGTGCTGGCTGGGATTGGCTCCAGCAGACCCTATAGTTAGGATATAGCAGGTTGGATGATGGATGGATGGTATTTTCGGACTCGGGCAGTTCTAAAATGTCAAGATTCATCAAAATTTCTTTCATGATTAGTATACTTTCCCTATACTCTGTACACTTCGAATGCGATGTGGCAGGTGAATTACTGTCAACAAAAAGCAGGCACCTGAGAAATAAACAGAAATGTTACTCACTAGTGATTTTTCTGTCCATATGGTAAAGTTTTTGTTGAGCAGCACATACCGATTTCAGGCGTTTGAATGATATCTTGATATACAACAAGTGCAAAGAAAGGTGGCACATAAATCGCTTTCTATTACCCACACTTTACACACCGGTAGTCAGCTTGCTCTGTCAATGTGTGAACAGCTGCCGATCACTGGATGAATATGTGTGGATGGCTTTCAGTTTTAGAGTTAAATGTTATAAGGGCTAAAACAACAAAAGGATACTATCAAAGTGGAGCTTATGATATTATTTATCTGGACTTTCAGAAAGCATTTGATAAGGTGCCACATGAGAGGTTGGGCATCAAATTAAAAGAAGTGGGAGCTCAGTGTGATGTTTTTAGATGGGTGCAGAATTGGCTCAGACACAGGAAGCAGAGGGTGATGGTGTGAGGAACCTCATCAGAACTGGCCGATGTTAAGAGTGGTGACCAGCAGGGGTCAGTGCTAGGGCCGCTGCTATTTTTAATATATATAAATGATTTAGATAGGAATATAAGGAACAAGCTGGTTAAGTTTGCAGATGATACCAAGATAGGTGGATTAGCAGAGAATTTGGAATCCGTTATATCATCACAGAAGGACTTGGACAGCATACAGGCTTGGGCAGATTTGTGGCAGATGAAATTTAATGTCAGTAAATGTAAAGTATTACACATAGGAAGTAAAAATATTAGGTTTGAATACACAATGGGTGGTCGGAAAATCGAGAGTACACCTTATGAGAAGGATTTAGGAGTCATAATGAACTCTAAGCTATCAACTTCCCAACAGTGTTCAGAAGCCATTAAGAAGGCTAACAGAGTGTCAGGTTATATAGCGCCTTGACGTGTGGAGTACAAGTCAAAGGAGGTGAAGCTGAAGCTTTATAACACACTGGTGAGGCCTAATCTGGAGTCCTGTGTGCAGTTTTGGTCTCCAGGCTACAAAAAGGACATAACAGCACTAGAGAAGGTCCAGAGAAGAGCGACTTCGCTGATTCCAGGGCTACAGGGGACGAGTTATGAGGAAAGATTAAAAGAGCTGAGCCTTTACAGTTTAAGCAAAAGAAGATTAAGAGGAGACCTGACTGAAGTGTTTAACTCTTTCAGGGCTAATTATTTTTTTAATTTTCTCCCAGGTCTGAATATTTTTCCCAAAAACTCAGTTTTTCTATACAAAGCAAACACTAAATGCATTTAAAAATTAAATATCAGCTTTCTAAGATCGGCTGTCACACGGCATACATACTTACTACATACCTGTTTGTATAACCATTTATATTCTGAAAGGCACTTTCTGGAAAAGAAACAGCTACCTGCCTTTCATTTTTGATTTCCAGATCACTTGAATCAAAATCGGAGTTTAGTAACTCATAGTCTGATTCAGCAATAATATGCAAAAAGCAAAAAAATGAATAATGCCCACAGAGTATTTTGCCTTGCACATTCGCTTTGCTCTTTTGCCCGACATCAATGCCATTCTAGACGTTGTTTACTCTACACTCCTCACACACACACACACAAAGGGATTCAATGTCAAGTCAATGAGTCTACTAGTCCTCCTAGCAAAGAGGGTCTACCCGTAACCTGATGGGGAGTTTTGTCGACGTCTACAGCTGATTATTACCCTCTGCCCCTGGATGTCCACTAAAGTCGACATCCAACCTCAACCCCTGCTGTTGATAAAAGTCGACATCGGCCCTAAAAGAGTTAAAATGATGAAGGGAATTAGTCCAGTGGATCGATACTTGTATTTTAAAATGAGTTCATCAAGAACACGGGGACACAGTTGGAAACTTGTTAAGGGTAAATTTTGCACAAACATTAGGAAGTTTTTCTTTACACAAAGAACGTAAGCGACCAAGTAGTGTGGTAGACAATAAGACGTTAGGGACTTCTTAAAACTCGACTTGATGTCTTCTTGGAGGAAATAAGTGGATAGGGCTGGCGAGCTTTGTTGGGCTGAATGGCCTGATCTCGTCCAGAGTGTTCTAATGTTCTAAAAACTAACAGCAAGAAAATTAACTCAAAAACGAAAACTAAAATTATGTTTAGTAAGTTATTATTTTATTTCAGTTAGTCTTTCCAGCTACTTTTAATAGTTTCATTTAGTTTTAGTTTTTCATTTCAGTTTTGTTAATTATTTTATTTCAGTGTACGAACTTGTTTTTTAATAATAGTTTCAGTTTTGATTTTAGTTTTCGTTAACTACACTGTGTGCACAATTATTAGGCAAGTGAGTATTTTGACCATATCATCATTTTTATTTATGTATTGCGACTCTTCTTAAGATGTACAAACTTATTGGATTTAAGCATATCAGGTGATGTGTATTTGTGTAATGAGGGAGGGTGTGGCCTAAGGAGATCAACATCCTATATCAAGGTGTGCATGATTATTAGGCAGCTTGTTTTACTCGGGCAGAATGGGCCAAAAAAGAGATTTAACTGACACTAAAAAGTCAAAAATTGTAAAAAGTCTTTCAGGGGGATGCAGCACTCTTGAAATTGCTCAGATATTGTGGCGTCATCACAAAACCATCAAATGGTTTGTTGCAAATAGTCAACAGGGCCACGAGAAACGTGTTGGGGGGGGGAGACGCAGATTAACTTCCAAAGATTTAAGAAGAATCAAATGTGAAGTTACCAGGAACCCATTATCCTCCAGTGATGTCTTATTTCAGAACTGCAACCTATATGGGGTGCCCAGAAGTACAAGGTGTTCAGTGCTCAGAGACACGGCCAAGGTAAGGAAGGCTGAAACCAAACCACACCTGAACAAGACACATAAGTTGAAACGTCAAGACTGGGCCATGAAATATCTGAAGATTGATTTTTCAAAGGTTTTATGGATTGATGAGATGAGAGTGACTCTTGACGGAGCAGATGGATGGATGGGCCCGTGGTTGGTTCAGTAACGGGCACAGAGCTCCACTTGGACTCAGACACCAGTAAGATGAAGGTGAGGTACTGGTGTGGTCTGGTATTATTAAAGATGAGCTAGTTGGACCTTTCCAGGTTTAAGACGGACTCAAAATCAACTCCCAAACCTACTGCCAGTTTTTAGAAGACAAAGACACTTTATTAAAGCAGTGGTAAAAGAAAAAGTCTGCATCTTTCTAGAAGACCATGATTTTTATGCAGGACAATGCTCCATCACATGCATCGAAGTTCTCCACTGCGTGGTTAGCCAGTAAAGGCCTTCAAGATAAAAGAAAAATGACATGGCCCCCTTCCTCACCTGACCTAAAGCCCTTCTTAAACGGCAGATTTACGAGGAAGGAAAAGAAAAGACCCCTCTGAAGAGAGTCTGGGAGAGGCTGCACAAAAAGAAGAAGAAACTGACAGACTCCATGAATGGAAGGCTTATGACTGTTATTGAAAAGTAGGGGGGCTACATTGGTCATTGATTTTTTTTTATTTTTTTTTTGAAATGTCAGAAATGTTTATTTGTAAATTTTGAGTTATTATTCTCACTTTAACAGATGAAAACAAACAAGTGAGATGGGAAAATTTTCATTTTTCCTTTAATTCTGCACACTAATAGTTGCCTAATAATTGTGCACACATATGTATTCCCCTGAGACTCGCATTTCCTTTGTAAAACATTCAATTTACAGGTTTATTAACATTTTGGATTGACCGATAGCACTGTATTTGTTCCATCTTAAAATGAATCCTCAGCAATACAACTTGCTTAATAATTGTGCACACAGTGTATAATAACCTTGCTTTGGACCGTGGGAGGAAACCGGAGCACCCGGAGGAAACCCACGCAGACACGGGGTTAACATGCAAACTCCACACAGGGAGGACCCGGGAAGCGAACCCACAGGTCTCCTAACTGTGAGGCAGCAGCGCTACCCACTGCACCACCGTGCTGCCCTGCAAATAAATAAATAAAGAAAAAACCTGACTTGCCCCCAGCCTCCCTCGTCCTCCTTTGTCTTAACCTGAAAACCTTCATAATTCACAAAACGACAAACAAGCGTTCGTATACATAAAAAGTTGAATGAAATCAAGGAATATGTGGAGATTGAGAAATGGATGAAAGCCAGCCAAGTCCCAAAGGAGGAAATGACAGAAACCCACGATACAAAGAGTAGGAACCCAAACAGACCCACAGTCGGACCGTCCTGGGAAGGGGTTGATGAACCTGAATCCAAAGTCCCTTACTGCCGTGTGAGGGTCTGTGGAGGCCTTCAATGCGACAACAGCCGTGTTTGATATGATGGAACATTGGTTGTTCAATGCTTTCTTTTTCTCCTCCCTTTTGAAATGCATGGTTCTAAATTACACAGTTGGCAACCTGGAAGTAACAGGACCCCCCCCCCATCTCCTGAAGGGTCAAGTGCTTGGCTTTGTGATATTCCTTGCAGATGCAGCGAGGAAGCTGTTCTTCAGGTATACCAAGACAGTATTTTATAATTGGAAATGGTGAAACACACACAACACTTATGTACACTAAACATCAGGTCAGGTCGGGGAGCAGGCACTGGCACAGTGTGTCGCCACACCCACCACACGAGGAATTAGCTTAGGATTCTGCTTGGCAAAAGGTTCAGTACATGTGGGAAAAAATGAATATATTGGAAAAGGATGAAATATATTACCCATAAATCCCTGTACTCCCTGATCATGATGCAGATGCAAATAAATAACAGATCTGGCAACCTGGCCAGAAATGACCCTCAATCTGCTGCAGTGTGATGTGGTCGTCCCCTTAGCCTGGTCCAGCCGCTCGGGCGCTCAACAATGAGGGTCCTGTGAGCCAGATCACACTCGGGGGAATCACACCACATGGCCGTACTGTCGTAACTGACGCTCCCTCACAATGCAGGTCATGTGCCTCATTTGGGACTCCGTGAGCAACACAAAGTCAAACCAGCAGGATTCTCTGAAGATGCACAGAACTGAAGGAGTCCAGTCTTGGTCTCAGGCCACTGGATAGCGGCCATGACTCACAAACTGGAAACACCAGGGCTCTAAAGACTTGGCCCTTCGTCCTTTTGCAGATATCGGGAGCGCCACACACACTCCTTTCCAGTGACCTCATGACCCCCCCATGCTCTCCCAATCCGTCTACTGACTTCATAGGAAGAGTCACCAGAGACATGAATGTCACTGCCGAGGTAAGTAAACCTCTCGACGAGGTCGACACTCTCTCCACAGACAGACACACTGCTGATGGCCGTGCCCAAGAGGTCACTAAAGGCCTGGCTATTGGTTTTTGTCAGGACACTCGCAAGCCCAGACACTCAGACTCCTCACTCAGTCTCTCGAGCGCCCTGATCAAAGCCTCCATTGACTTTGTGAAGATCACAGGGGTGGGGTCAAATATGGGCAATTCAGATGTCAGAACTCCCATATTCAGTAATCCGCCACTCGTTGTGGGATGGGGCGGGGTCAGATATGGGCGGAGTCAGATGTCAGGACTCCGCTTCATATTCAGTAATCCGCCACTCGTTGTGGGATGGGGGAGGGGTCAGCTGCATATGGGAGATGGAGCAGGGTCAGATATGGGCGGAGTCAGATGTCAGAATTCCTCTCCATATTCAGTAATCCGCCACTCGTTGTGGGATGGGGCGGGGTCAGATATGGGCGGAGTCAGATGTCAGGACTCCGCTCCATATTCAGTAATCCGCCACTCGTTGTGGGATGGGGGAGGGGTCAGCTGCATATGGGAGATGGAGGCAGGGTCAGATATGGGCTGATTTAGATGTCAGGACTCCGCTCCATATTCAGTAATCTGCCACTCATTGTGGGATGGGGGAGGTGTCAGCTGCATATGGGAGATGGAGCAGGGTCAGATATGGGCGGAGTCAGATGTCAGAAATCCTCTCCATATTCAGTAGTCCAGCCAGTTGTTGTGGGATGGGGGCGGGGTCAGCTGCATATGGGTGATGGAGCAGGGTCAGATGTCAGAACCCCCATCCATACTCAGTAGTCCACCTAGTTGTTGTGGGATGCAGACAGATGATGGGAAAAGGACTGACACGGATGGGTTGGATCTCAGTCCCCCGCCATTTTTACTAGAAAATGAATCCATGAACGAATGTGTGTGGTGTTCTCCACACAGAGCTGATTTCTGTCCTGTCCTGTCCATGGCACCCCACCCCATGGCCCTGTTTTCAGGAGCATGCAGGCTGAGGAATTGGATAGATGAGTGAGTGTGACCTGTGATGGACTGGTGCCACATAGAGGGTTGGTTGCTGCCTTATGTGATGCTGCTAGCTTACACTTTAAGGTCCTACGATTATGACGCAGAACAAGCATCTGCAGAAAACGTGGATGTATTACTTTATGCTTTAAATCATCCATCCTGTAAACATGAGCGAGTTATAATGTACTGTAATGTGTTCTTATTTAGTTGCCCTTCCCTGTCTTTCTGCTAATGGTTTGCGTTTCTTTAAGTGGGCAGGCTGATGAGAAGCTTGTTCAGGTTGTGGAAATGGCAGCAGCTTGTCTTCTCTTGCCAGCCCTCCCTTTCTCCCCCTGAGGGCCTGTCATAAGTGCATTGTTAATGTGTTTCTCCTCCAAGGACGGCCATAACAGATGCGCACATCTAAAGAGGCCAAGAGTTTCCAAACCTGCTGTGGTGTTGGCAACACTTGCAATCGTAGGACCTTGAAGTCCATGCCAGCAGTAAGGCAGCAACCAACCCAGTATGGGGCACCAGCCCGTCACTGGTCTAATAAAAGGCGTCCTTTTGCTTTACTTGTCATCGCATCCATAAATGGCTTAGCTAGCGATACCTGTTTGGTCAGCAGACATTATCAACTAGAGATTGTGAAGGAGTAACATTTGACGTTTTTGAGAGAGAGATCAGAGCTAAGTGTGTTTTAGAGGGTAGCTGCTCATTGGCAGAGATATCACGGCCACGCGGGGGGCGCTGTCCCACCAGGGCTGAACACGATCAGATACAGTGCCAGTGTTTGACGTTGAAGCGGACCGACCTTCTGCTTGGCCAGAATTACATTTTTTTTAATTTTTATATTGATTTTTACAGTTTATCCTGTTTCACTACTATGTGGGTGGAGCCGCAGGGACAGCTAGTATATATATATATATATATATATATATTCAAGGCATTCATAGTCTGAATCACAATCTGATTGTATGGGTGGTTACCTATCAGGTAACGCTTGTGGTTGGTCAGCAAATCGGCTAGCATCCACCACGGCGCCATCTCAGTTGCAAGAAGCAGATCATATATATATATATATATATATATATATATATAGTGAATTAGACACTATATTGCGCCCGACCTGGCACAGACTGACACAGAGGCACGTGTAAAAATACAAAGGACTGTGAACCCCACAGGCAATACACAGTCCCAAAAGCACTTAAATCACAACACACAGCCCTTCTTCTGGTACCATCACTCCTTCCAGACAACCTCATCCTCTTCCTCCCGATTCTGGCCCTGAGTGTGACCCGACATTTGCGCGATAGACAAAATAGCGGCGATTAAAACGCCCCGACAAAATCGCGAAAGTTTCATTAAATATGAATTACTAGTTTAAAGCATATATAATAATGTTTATTTCAGAAGTCAGTATTATGAGACGCGGCATGCCATCAGCACGGCACGCAGATAGTCCTTAAGATCACGCCCTGCATATGTAGGTAGAATTGCAGCAAGGGCGTCCCACTCTCGGCCTCTCTCGCGATTTTGTCGGCGCGCATTTCTCGAAAACCAGTTAGCAGGTTTGTCGGCGCTCATTTGTCCGTCGCAGTTTTGTCGGGGCGCATATGTCTATCGCGCTTTTGTCGGTGAACCGGCCCTAAGTGGTGGTTGCCGGCCCTTTTTATAGTCCACCCGAGTCAGGAGCTTCTGATTGCACTTCCGCTGCAGAGTTGTCCAGGCCGGCTCAGGGACCCATGCAGCACCCCACCTGGTGGCCACCCCAGATCCCAACAGGGCTGTGGAGGAGTCCATCTCCCATGGAGCCCTGCGGAAAATGGAAGCACCATCCTCAGCCAGGGAGGCTACCACCAAGCGTCCCGGGGGAGGTATTGAGCAGTCCATGATTGCTCCCCCGAAATATGTGTAGAAGGGGCATCCTGGTGGCCCGTCACAATATATATAGTGGAGGTTCAGCCCTGAACACAGACAGACAGACACCAGATGTCCATAAATACACACGTTTAGTATTTTCTTCAGAGTACACGGCACCCCACAATGCCCTTCTAGCAACCACTCCGTCCCTTTCTTTCTCCTTCTTCTACTCTTCTGTTGCCCTCACTTCTCCTCTCATAAGCTCTGACTTCTTCCTTCCGCGGCTCGTCTACTTTTATAACACCTTGGATGTGCTCCAGGTGCTTTATAATGGTCTTCTTGCGACACTTCCTGGTGTGGTGGAAGTGCTGCAATCCAGGGCTCCATAATCCTCCGGGCACCTTCTGGCGGTGGCCACGGGCTCCAACAGGGTTGAACTTTTAAGCTCTGATCCCGTGGCTCCGATGCAGACCAGAGCAGCTTCCCTCTCGTGGTCCAGGGGAGGTATTGTCCCTCTCTCTGTCCTTCCGGGCGTCCCAGCTGGGCAGGCTCCCCAGCCATCTGCCACAATTATATATATATTGTCACAAACTCGAACAAGAGCCATAGCAAGGTTTGAGGCAGCCACCAGTATATTGTTTTCCTGACTGCAAAATTGCAAACAAGTGATGGAACTGATGTGCACAAACCAGAGTCCAAAACAGGACTGAGGGAATAGGGGAAACGTGGAGGCTTTTAAAGGTCAGTATAGGAAGTGACGTCAAAGGGGCCGGGACTGGAAGGATTTTCAACCATAGGCTTGGGCCCGGAAATTACATCAAAGGGGCTGGAACCAGAAAGGTCTTCATCCATAGGCTCGGGCAAGGAAGTGACGCCAACAGGGCCAGGCAGAATTTCCTATGAATGGTCTTCAGGAAAGCAAGAAAGAGAATCAGTGTACTCTGCCACATCCCGGTCTGATTTGGAATTGTTGTCCTTTAGCTGCCTCTCATATGCACGTGTGTGACAAGATATATAGATATATATTGTGAAGACTAAAAATACCAAAGAGACACATGAAGGTTTGGGACCCAGTCCCATATACTGAAGGTCGTGAGGATCCTAACAATAACAAAGACTTCCATGAGACAATTGTTTGTATGATACAGAGGACCTTTATATGTGACGGACAGGAAATGACGCAGATAAGTGACATTGACGTAAAATTGATGAGCCAGAGGGGATAAGATGGGATGAAGGCGGAAATTAGGTCATCTGGAGGGCGCCGGAATTGAGGTCATGGAATGGAGTCGTATCTTCGGTACCCGGAAGAGGACTGTGGTTTGGATGGATTTCGAAGGGAGTTTTGGAAGGTACGCCTTCTAATCGTCGTCTTTCCTGGAGAACAAGAGAGAGAAGCATTAGCACTAGATGTCAAATCCCCCTGGTTGTTGTATTCATGCTATGTCGGGCCTGTTGGCTAACCCCTACTCGCGTGTGTGTGTGACTATATATATACTGTGTATATATCGAGAGAGAGAGAGAGAGAGGCACGGTGGCGCAGTGGTAGCTCTGCTGTCTCGCAGTTAGGAGACCTGGGTTCGCTTCCCGGGTCCTCCCTGCGTGGAGTTTGCATGTTCTCCACGTCTCTGTGGGTTTCCTCCCACAGTCCAAAGACATGCAGGTTAGGTGCATTGGCGATCCTAAATTGCCCCTAGTGCTGTGTGTGTGTGCGCACCCTGAGGTGAGCTGACGCCCTGCTCGGGATTTGTTTCCTGCCTTGTGGCCTGTGTTGGCTGGGATTGGCACCAGCAGAACCCCGTGATCCTGTAGTTAGGATATAACGGGTTGGATGATGGATGGATGGAGATATATATATATATATATATATATATATATATAGTCATACAAATGAGCCAGAGACGTATATTATGCCCTGGCTGCAAATGGGTAAATTGGTTGAGGTGTTCGTTGAACAGAATCCAAAACATAACTGAGGGTAGGATGCAAACATGGTGTCTTTAAAGGCCAAGACAGAAAGTCAACGGGACCATAACTGGAAGGGATGTCATCAGTAGTGCCACAACTGGAAGGCATGTCATTGAGATTGGAAGTGACTTCATCAATGGGCACGCCAACCACCCCAGACTGCCCCCCACCACCGGAACCGGAAGTGCCATCATCAAAGGTGCCAGAAGCGAACGGGATTTCCTGTAGATTTATCCTGTCAGTGTAGCTCGCCACCCCCTGGTCTGGCGTGGTACTGCTATTATTCAGGCCTCCCAATCGCATGTTTGTGATAAGATATATATAAACTATTCTGTGCCACGTATACATGTCTGTGTTTTGTTAGTATTGTTTCATTGTCTGTTGATGTGAGGAGACATGATGGTAAGAGTTTCACTGTACTCCATAAACCTGACAGTAAACTTGAACTTGAAGCTCTAGTGCCATATCAGAAAGGTACCTGCCTATGCCACCATGCTGGTCAGCACAGACCTTAAGGACTCTGGGATTAACTCCATCTTGTCCTGTGGCTTTTCCTCTGAGTGGCTCATCCGTTGCCCCCGCACTTGGTCATCAGTTATGGACCACTTGACGTGTTTGCAGTGTCAGAGGGAGCTGCTGATGCAGTAGATGATGGTGAGGGTGGGCAGGGGCACTGAACTGGTAAAGTGGCCTAGAATATCAGTGGATGGTTAGCTAGAATGTGTTTGCTGTGAATCTGATGGGTAACATAAAGAAAACAAAAATACATGAGCACAATAAAATAATAAAAAAAAAATGAAAACATAAAATAATCCCAGAGCTGAATGTCTAAGATATAAAAAGATGGCAACAATAAAATCCACCATTTCAAAACAAAATAAATCAGAAACTGTTATACAGCCATGTATCTTAAATGTATGAAAGGTAGCTAATATTATATATATGTTATATTATGTGCTGTAAATTTGGATCAGAATGGCAGAAAAAGACCAGCGATAAAATAAAGACCAACACAGGTGGGCCACTCAGATGAACTTGACCTCACTTGGCCATCAGAGGTTCACTCGGGTACATAACCAGGGGGGTTATCTCCTTTACCTTGACATCCTTCACCCTTTTTTGCTCTACACCCCCCAAAATAACCTACCAACTGTGTTGAGTGAAAGCTTTAGATTTGTCAAAAATTACGATCTCCGGTTTTTGCTGGATCTCGACGTTTTGGGGTCCCCGATACCGAAAACATCAATATCTCAGTGATGGGTGTTTGTCTGTCTTTGAGTCACAGTTTCTTAAGGATGGTCTCGAGCTAAAATGGCTGAATGGAAAAATACCAAACTCGAAACTTCAGCCTGTTATGAGATGACGATGTGCTGATTAGTTTTTGAACCAAATCGTGCAAGAGAAAGAGGAACTCGAGAGGAACCCTCAAATACTGTCAATGTGCAATTCATTATGAATTCTTTTCATCAATTAGAGAGCTGATTATCAAAGAGTAGTAGGACGGAGAGGACGCAGGCGTTGCTTGTTTGCCGCTTCTCTGCCTCTGATTTACTGGTATCTGTTGGTATTGCTGAGTTAGCACTTTGAGATTTTATCAATGAAAAGTGCGTTATAAATAAAAGCTATTATTATTATTATTATTATTTCTATCGTAATGACAGCATTGGCTTCTAATCCTCAGAAGTGACAACAGGTAGCTGATATAAATGGATGAAAAAAAAATGCAAAAATGTTCTGCGGTGCAAATACGCAGCATTGGCCCTCATAAAAGGCAACTAAAATCGAGTCTGTGCGTCGTATTCATCATTTTTGAGGTGCAATATGTTTGTCGCATCAATGACATCGTAACAGTGGCCCAGCGGCTTCAATTATTATGTGTGTGAGTCGTCATTTAGCTCGATTGGCTGCATTGATCAAGGGGGTCATCATTTCCCACTCCATTTACGGAGGGTTCAGAGTTAAGTTCTCCTGTCAAGTTTTCTTTCATAAATCTCGACTTTTGTGTTACGTATGCACGTTTTGAGAAACAAGGTTTGTGTGAATGTGACAAATTGGATTGGGAGGAAACATCACAGGTGGTAAGTCCAAGATTTTTCTGAGCAAGATGACGTAGGAGTAAATTAGGGAAGATTTGATGGCGGCTTTCTTGAGCTTTGGTATCGTAACACTAGACGTCTGGGCTATAGCTCATGGGAAGGAGGAAACAAATTAAAAGTGTTTACTTTCACTTAAGGCAGAAGCGCAGTCAGCGTCTCAAAGGCCGGCACAGCTACGCACGCGTGACGGCTGCCCGACTTTTGTAGTATTTTTGAAGTGCAGGAAACGGCACTTTTTGCAGACACGTTCACGTGATCAAAAGTCTCCGCGCTCTTTAGAGGTCTTGCTTTCTCTGCATACTGCGTTCATAATTCAGTTCACGTGAGCCGCTCGGAGTACAAGCATCAAAGCTTCTGAGCTGTACCTGTGCTATCTCGTGCGATCTCGCGATGTCCACGGCTTTATTTAATGTTAGCTAAGACCCGGCACTTAAAAGTTTCTCGCTACAGCAATTTTAACTCCGTTACAAAGTGATCCAAAGTCTCGTTTACCTCGTGTTCTCATTAAACTTGTATCTCGTGAATAAAGTATTCGGCGTTTTTCTTCAGCGCTCTTTGGGAGCTCTTCCTTCTTTTCTACGTACTGCGGTCACAGTCAGTTCACGTGATTACGTGGGAGGCGTGATGATGTCACACGTAGCTCCGCCCCCCCACGGCCGTCGAGCTAACATCCATTACAGTATATGGAGAAAAATAGGTTCCAGTTATGACCATTACGTGTAAAATTTCGAAATGAAACCTGCCCAACTTTTGTAAGTAAGCTGTAAGGAATGAGCCTGCCAAATTTCAGCCTTCCACCCACACGGGAAGTTGGAGAATTAGTGATGAGTCAGTCAGTCAGTCAGTGAGTCAGTGAGTGAGTAAGTCAGTGAGGGCTTTGCCTTTTATTAGTATAGATTGAGTAATATTGAAAGAGGAAAGAGGCTGATGCTGTATCACCACTTGGCTTTGAGAGAAGATAACCAAGACCTTCATCTTCTTTCATTATTCTTCGTTGAAGGTGGATGATGCTGAACCATGAGGTGAGGTTCCCGTAGTCTTTTCATTTGAAATTTTCTTCCCTGTTGTGAGCTATCTGTCCCCTTTGGACTACAACATATACAACATAGCCTCTTCTGATTGGTTCTCAGGTCTTGGTGAGTCAGATTCCAGGCTTCTTATTAGCTGAGGGCCTTGACTAAGCTCTTGTAGGCTTAAACACACAGCTACACCTTCATCTTCATCCATTATCCATCTTTCTGGTGTGATTGTTGAATGTATCTGATGCAAAACCATGAGGAGAAGGTTCTCAAAGTTTTTCAATTTAAAGTCTTCTTCCATGTTAAGGGCTTTCTCTCCCCTTTGGACTGTCCTATGAAGGTCTGGCAACTAGGCATCTTAGCCTCTTCTGATTGGTTCTCAGACCTTAGTTAGTTAGATTCCAGGCTTCCTATTGGCTGAGGGCCTTGACTAAGCTCTTGTAGGCTTAGACACACGGCTACACCTTCATCTTCATCCATTATTCATCTTTCTGGTATGATTGTTAAATGTATCTGATATAAAACCATGAGGAGAAGGTTCTCAAAGTTTTTAAATTTAAAGTCTTCTTCCCTGTTAAGTGCTTTCTCTCCCCTTTGGACTGTCCTATGAAAGTCTGGCAGCTGTGCAATTTACCAAGGCCTGAGAACCAATCAGCAGAGGCTGAGTCAGATTCCAGGCTTCCTATTGGTTAAGGGCATTGCCTTATTATCAATAGTCTTAGACATATGGTTGGACCTTTATCTTCTTCCATTCAGTCCATCTTTTTAGTGTCATATTGAAAGCGTCTGATTCTCAACCATAAGCAGAAGGTTTCCAGGGACCTTTTGATTTGAAGTCAGGTGATGATTCAGATTCCAGGCCTCCTATTGGCTTGGTGTGCTCTGTGATTTTATAGCACCATCTTACTGCTGTGATTTTGGTCTTCGTCCGCTTGTGGTCTCGGCCTGATGCACTAACGAGTCCCACAGGGCTAGTCGATGTCACCCCGGGCTTGCCAAGCCTGCTCCGTCCTGCTGCTTCTAATGGCCTCATATATCACAGTAATAACAGCCGTTTGTTCAGTTACCTTAAAGCAGGTCAGCTTAATTTCTCACCAGCCTGCTTCAAACTCAAGTAACAGGAGAAAGGCTGTGATAAATATATCGGGATTTGTGCTCGGAAAAAGAGAGCGGGGCTAGAAACAGTGTGGGATGTGCCCATATTGGTGACAACTCTGCAGTCCTCACCCCCTACACGTGCTGCTTGCTCTTCTCCTGACCACCCTGTACCACACTGAGACAGCCACACTGCTCTTTTGCTCGCTTTTCTAGTAGATAAAATATCAAATCTTTCAGGGTGGATGTGGACTGTTGTCTATAGAAGGTTATTTGGTGGGTGGGGTTGATGGCAGCAATCAGCTATGCAACTTTGCCTCTGCTGATTGGTTCTCAGGCCTTGGTGAGTGAGATTCCAGGCTTCCTATTGGCTGAGGGCCTTGACTTAGTTCCTGTAGGCTTAGACACACAGCTGCCCCTTCATTTTTATCCATTGATTGGCACTCCATCCAATGCAATACCCTCCATCCAGGATTGGCACTCCAGCCACTGTAAAAACAAAAAAACCTCACACTGTACCAGTGTAGTGCCGAGGTGTCACCCGTTGCACGGCTGCACTCGGATCTCAATCCGGGTGGTTCGCCATGTGGTGGGTGCGGCAATGCGCCTGTAATCAGCACATGTTTCCAACCTCCTTCTCCTCCTCCTCTCTTTCCTAGAAGGAAAGTTAGCTTCATTGGTTTGACTGACATTCCCTTCACCCACGGGAGTAGCGAGGAACAAACAACGGCATCGACGTCTGGTGAGATATAAGAAGCGAATGCATAAAGCAGAATACTCCGTGGATGACGTTTGCCATTAGGGAATCCATTACCGGGCTCCCTGGACATTTTTCATTCCTGCATTCCCGGGAATGAAACTGCTGTAATTCCCGGGAAACTAGGAATGGCCAAGCTCACATATATAGCGTGTAAAAATCGATCAAGAAATAACATTTAAAGTTGAAAATAATTAAGTGGCATGGTTTTTTGGCCCACGGTGTAGTGTTTTGCAGATTGATTCAGTCAACCAGCAGCAGTCATCAGTCTCCTGGCTCCGACTAAGACTGAGCACAGTGGACTGGGAGGAGTCTGCACTCGGCAGCTCACGAATGCCAGGACAGGGCAGACTTCATTGACATCTGTCAGACAACAGTTTTGAACAGCAACTTGAAATTGCAATGCGCAATTTGTGCCAGGAAACTTGCCATCACAGAATGATGACAAGAAACTGGATGCATCAGTAAAAGCTGAAATGGCGGTGTTTCAGAATAACGCAAGGGCGGGCGTTGTTTAGAAAAGTGTATCAGTATCTGATCAGGTAGATCGCGCTGCATTCAAAAAAATTTTTTTTTTAAACATTAGTCTGTCATATATCCTCCCTATGGCATTTGTCACTTGATTGACATACAGGGCGGCCAGTCTGAGATCTCTCTCCTTCTAACACACTGGTCATCCCACATGCACCCATACAATCAGACTGTGATTCAGACTACAAACGCCATGAATGTAATTACCCCGATCTACATGCTGTCAAATGAACGAACCACACGCCGTGGTGCGCTGACGTCCGAGGTTCGATTCCCGAGAGGGGGTGCAGTGAGTGTGTACGCCTGATGAGCACAGAATTAGGGCGAAACACATGTTGCGTACTCTTAGCATTATTTGACAGTAAAACTTTGCAACATTCTATGATCTGCTTCTCGCAACTGAAGAGGGCACCGTGGCGGACGTTTGCCGACGCAAGCGTTACCTGGTAGGTAACCACCCATACAATCAGATTGTGATTCAAACTACGAATGCCATGAATGTAATTACCCCGATCTACATGCTGTCAAATAAACGAACCACACGCCGTGGCGCAACGTAAAGGGCGAAGCACGTGTCGCATACTCTTTGCATTATTTGACAGTAAAACTATGCAATATATATATATATATATATATATA
>JANRMT010062817.1:19409320-19424422 GCA_026402145.1 Polypterus bichir lapradei
GGGGTACGGTTGGACTGATAAAGGAAATGGGTACCTGAACAATGTAAAGTAAGTCTAAAATACCTACACAATAACTATAATCGTAATAAACGAACAATAAAACAGCGGAGAAGCCGTGGATTAAATAAAAAGGCTGTAGTTATCAACAGGGAGACGTGAATCCCGTGGTGAAGCAAGGAAGGGAATGTAGAGACCGGAGTGACGGACGGCCCTATATAGGCAGGCAGCCAACAACGTGGGAGGCGTTGGGATGGGGGACCTGACGCCTCCTCACACGGTGACTGCAGGCTATGGACGTATATATGTACGCAAGTAGGATTCAGTTAGCGTTGGGAACCCGCGTACCAAATTTCTTGAAGATGGGCCCATAAGTAACAAAGACCGTTGGAAAGTTCAATATGGCGGCTGACAGTGGCGTCATACCACCGAAATAAGTACGTACATTGGTTTCAGTTAGCGCAGGGAAGCCGCCTACCAAATTTCGTGAAGATGTGGCCATAAATAAGAAAGTTCAACATGGCGGACGCTGTCGACCGTTATGACCGCTGCGCGTAGAATTTCGAAATGAAACCTGCCCAACTTTTGTAAGTAAGCTGTAAGGAATAAGCCTGCCAAATTTCAGCCTTCTACCTACACGGGAAGTTGGATAATTAGTGACGTTGGAAAGTTCAATATGGCGGCCGACAGTGGCGTCATAACAACGAAATAAGTATGTACATCGGTTTCGGTTAGCGCCGGGAAGCCGCCTACCAAATTTCATGAAGATGGGGTCAGCCTTCTACCTACATGGGAAGTTGGAGAATTAGTGACGTTGGAAAGTTCAATATGGCGGCGGACAGTGGTGTCATACCCCCGAAATAAGTACGTACATTGGTTTCGGTTAGCTCAGGGAAGCCGCCTACCAAATTTCGTGAAGATTGGGCCATAAATAAGAAAGTTCAAAATGGCAGACGTTGTCGACCGTTATGACCGTTACATGTAGAATTTCGAAGTGAAACCTGTTTAACTTTTGTAAGTAAGCTGTAAGGAATGAGCCTTCTACCTACACGGGAAGTTGGAGCATTAGTGGTGAGTGAGTCAGTGAGGGCTTTGCCTTTTATTAGTATAGATATATCGCAAGCCGAAAAAGTGCGGGCACCCCTGAACCAGATACATGTACTTATATGACAGCATGAAATGCTTGTAGATAAGGTTAGTCTTTTATTGGTGTCAACATATTGCAGTAGTTTTATTAAAAATAAGTATCGGCCATTCTAAAACCGTTCACATGTGAGATGCCCGTGCACTGTGTCATCCCCGGGAGCCTGGGATTCCTGGGAATGACATGCGGATTCCGGAATTCCCAGGAATGAATAAACCCGTCTGGGAATGGATTCCCTATTTGCCGTATTAGTGCTGAATTGGACACTGACTTGTTGGACTCATTTGTGATCGAAAACGAATGTGAGGTACCAGCATCCGCTGATCGAGGTGCTGCCTGTGTTCGTGTAGCTGACGCAGTGACGACAACGTTCGCCCTGGGGGGGACCACCACTTAGAATGACGAGCTACAAACCAGATTTGTGATGCACTGTGACCGCCACTGCCATGCGAATACAGCTTGGCAAACCAGCCTGCCACGCACTCCTGGCAAACTGGCGTTCCACTGCACATGGCAACAGACATTTTAGGTTGATTTCCATGTGAAACCGTTGCTTTGTGTGCTTTTCAGAAAACCAAGTTTGTTTGGGGGGGAAAAAAGTATTCAGCCCTCAAAGAGTTCATCTTCATCCGTCCAGGAAGTGTCGATGGAGGAATGCATTGCTTTTCCAAGAAATTCCTGGCAGCAGCAGCAGCGTGAGCTGAGCGCAGACCTCCGTCATCCCAGCATCTGCCTGGATAAGACCCCAGCCGCTTGCGGAGACTCGGCTTTAAAGATGGGAAGCTTCTTCCTGGGTTGTGCCCAAAGGCAGATGTTAGGGAAGTGAACACCTCATGAGGGCTGGAATATTTAATACTTTTATGTGTAGCCCTGGGTCTTCCTGCACCCTTGCCACTGACCATTTTTGCCCTCCCTTGCTATAAACCATCACTAGCTGACCCTGATCAGGTTCTTAGTCATTGGATCTCTGTGGTACAATGCTGTCACTTTTCACTTACCATGGCAAATCTCGGGTTATGGTTCTCCGGTCCAAGGACGTCGTGGCAGTTAGAACCAACCCAGACCATCACTTGTGCCAACTGTGGCATCATCTTCTTAAAAACACCTCACGAGGGCTATAATATATGATACTTTTATGCGTAGCCTTGGGGCTTCCCACACCTGTGCCACCGGCCATTGTTTGCCCGCCATCACTAGCAGACCACAGATCAGATTCTTAGTCATTGGTTCTCTTTTACACGGTGCTGTCACTTTTCACTTGCCATGGCAAATCTCGGTTTATGGTTCCCAGATCCAGGGACGTTGTGGCAGTTAGAGCAAACTTGGGCCGTCACATGTGCCTGCTGTGGCATCATCCTGTTAAGAACCTCTTGAGGGCTGAAATATTGGATATGTCCATGTTTAACCCTTCCCAGTTTGCCCACCCCTGCTATACACCATCACTAGCTGACCCCTCATCAGGCTCTTAGTCTTTGCTTCTCTGTGGCACAATGTCATCACTTTTCTTGTAAAATTGTAATATTTTAACTATCCACAAGATAACGTAGAGAAGTATGGAAAGGAGTCCTCCCTGCGTGGAGCTTGCATGTTCTCCCCATGTCTGCGTGGGTTTCCTCCGGGTGCTCCAGTTTCCTCCCACAGTCCAAAGACATGCAGGTTAGGTGGATAGGCGATTCTAAATTGTCCCTAGTGTGTGCTTGGTGTGTGTGTGTGTGTGCGTGCCCTGCGGTGGGCTGGCACCCTGCCCAGGATTTGTTTCCTGCCTTGCGCCCTGTGTTGGCTGGGATTGGCTCCAGCAGACCGGGTTGGATAATGACTGACTTCGCTTCCCGGGTCCTCCCTGCGTGGAGTTTGCATGTTCTCCCTGTGACTGCGTGGCTTTCCTCCGGGTGCTCCGGTTTCCTCCCACAGTCCAAAGACATGCAGGTTAGGTGCATTGGCGATTCTAAATTGTCCCTAGTGTGTGCTTGGTGTATGTGCGCGCTCTGCAGTGGGCTGGCACCTTGCTTGGGGTTTGTTTCCTGCCTTGCACCCTGTGTTGGTTGGGATTGGCTCCAGCAGACCCCTATGACCCTGTAGTTAGGATATAGCGGGTTGGATAATGGATGGAAGTATGGAAAGGATTACACAGGCACTGCCCGCTGAATGATTGTTTCTCAAAAACATGGGTACCACAGCTCCACATGGTCAAAGAGTGATTATTATTTCTTTCAGAAGATGTGATTGTGCAAGTTAATGGCAGCCATATGGGAGCTCTTTAACGCCAGTCACGCTGTCCTTTAAATTCTTGACAAATCATCTAACAAGTGGCACTTGTAGCCACAGCACAGTCTACTCAGACACTTGCTTGTCACGATCATCCATGAAATGAGCTTCCCGCTGCTACAGCAAAATGGATGTAAAGCAGCCCTGCCATGATACGCCAACGCCTGTCCGCCACCTCACCCTGACATTAATGAGACACGGTTTGGTCATCCGAGAGGCAAAGGGCAAAACTGGCAGGAGGTACCAAGAAATGCCAAGGGTCCTGCAGATACTCAGCATGGCTGGGTGACTTACGACCTTTTTGCTGTGTCTGCCCCCTGCTGTCACATCCGAGGCTCAGGTGGCAGCACTCACTCTAAATTACGTGCTGTCCGCTTGAATAATGCCAAGGGAGTCGAGAGTGTTGGTGCGTCATATTGAGAGAACGTTGCATCTCTCCATAATAGACGATGCTTTACAACTTGCCATTTTTTATTCTTAGTTCACTCCTCATGTGTGGTTGGTGTTCCTGTCAGTCTGGACTAAAATGAACCCTAATAACGTCAACGAGGGCCACCTGGTACCACAGACACTCACCAAGCAAATTCTCCAGGGCACAAAAACACCTACTGGGAAGGACCACCTTTAGCTCTCAGAAGGCCTCAGACCTGCCTGGCATGGACACCACAAGATGTTGAAAGGAAACATTCCTTTGAGATTCTGGTCCAAGTTGACGTGATTGCGTCACGCAGTTTCTGCAGATTTGTCAGCTTCATGTTCATCTCCCCTCCATTGACCCCAGGAAGAGTCGCTGATTCACTGATCTTGACTTTGCTGACGATGTTGTGATCTTCATGGAGTCAATGGAGGCTCTGATCGGGGTGCTCGAGGGACTGAGTGAGGAGTCTGAGTGTCTGGGCTTGCGAGTGTCCTGATAAAAACCAAACAGCCAGGCCTTTAATGACCTCTTGTGCACGGCCATCAGCAGTGTGTCTTTCTGCGGAGAGAGTGTCGACCTCGTCGAGAAGTTTACTTACCTCAGCAGTGACATTCATGTCTCTGGTGACTCTTCCTATAAAGTCAGTAGACAGATTGGGAGAGCATGGGGTGTCATGAGGTCGCTAGAAAGGGGTGTGTGGAGCTCACAATATCTGCAAAAGGATGAAGGGCCAAGTCTTTAGAGTCCTGGTGCCTCCTGTTTGTGAGACATGGAAGCTATCCAGTGACCTGAGATGAAGACTGGACTCCTTCAGTACTGTGTCTCTTCAGAGAATCCTGCTGGTTTGACTTTGTGTTGCTCATGGAGTTCCAAATGAGGCACATGACCTGCATTGTGAGGGAGCGTCAGTTACGGCACCATGTTGCGTGACTCCCCGAGGGTGATCCAGCTCACAAGACCCTCATTGTTGAGGACAAGAGGACACCCACATGACATCTGGCTGTGGCTGATAGATGGTAATTTCCGGATGATGGGACTGGACCACGTTTCTGCCAGGGGGGTGCCTGCTCCCCAACCTGACCTGACCTGACCTGACCTGACATCCTACACCCCAATGGTGTTCTACTGGATTCAGATCTGGTGACTGGGAAGGTCACTGAAGAACACTGAACTCATTATCATGTTCATGAAACCAGTTTGGGTTGACATGGTACCAAATCATGCAGGACGTAGCCATTAGATGATGGATGAATTGTGGCTATGAAAACATGCATGTGGTCAGCAACTATACTCAGATAGACTGTGGCATTCAAGCAATGATTGATGGGTATTAATGGACCCAAAGAGTGCCAAGAAAAAATTCTACACACCAGTACACCACCGCACCAGCCTGGACTGTTGACATCGGGCAAGTTGGTTGCACAGATTCAAGCTGTTGATGCAAAATTCTGATTACTTTTAGAGGCTGATGAATGAAGAGAATAAGAGAGAGAGAAGGTTGGATGATGTGGAGATAGTGAAACAGGAAGTGCAGTGGATTAGCAAGGAGGAAGTAAGGACAGCGATGAAGAGGATGAAGAATGGAAAGGCCGTTGGTCCAGATGACATACCTGTGGAAGCATGGAGGTGTTTAGGAGAGATGGCAGTGGTGTTTTTAACCAGATTGTTTAATGGAATCTTGGAAAGTGAGAGGATGCCTGAGGAGTGGAGAAGAAGTGTACTGGTGCCGATATTTAAGAATAAGGGGGATGTGCAGAGCTTTAACAACTATAGGAGGGTAAAATTGATGAGCCACAGCATGAAGTTATGGGAAAGAGTAGTGGAAGCTCGGTTAAGAAGTGAGGTGATGATTAGTGAGCAGCAGTGTGTTTTCATGCCAAGAAAGAGCACCAGAGATGTGATGTTTGCTCTGAGGATGTTGATGGAGAAGTTTAGAAAAGACCAGAAGGAGTTGCATTGCATCTTTGTGGACCTGGAGAACGCATGTGTCTCGAGAGAAGTTGTGGTATTGTATGAGAAAGATGGGAGTGGCAGAGAAGTACGTAAGAGTTGTACAGGATATGTACGAGGGAAATGTGACCGTGGTGAGGTCTGCATTCAAGGTGGTGGTGGGATGACATCAGGGATCGGCTCTGAGCCCTTTCTTATTTGCAATGGTGATGGGCAGGTTGACAGACGAGATTAGACAGGAGTCCCCGTGGACTATGATGTTTACTGATGACATTGTGACCTGTAGCGATAGTAGGGAGCAGGTTGAGGAGACCCTAGAGAGGTGGAGATATGAGGAGGAGAGGAGAGGAATGAAGGTCAGTAGGACCACCACGATAGAATACATGTATGTAAATGAGAGGGAGGGCAGTGGAGTGGTGAGGATGAAAGGAGTAGAGCTGGCGAAGGTGGATGAGTTTAAATACTTGGGATCAACAGTACAGAGTAATAGGGATTGTGGAAGAGAAGTGAAGAAGAGAGTGCTGGTAGGATGGAATGGGTGGAGAAGAGTGTCAGGAGTGATTTGTGACAGACAGATATCAGCGAGAGTGAAATGGAAGGTCTACAGGACGGTAGTGAGACCAGCTATGTTATATGGGTTGGAGACGGTGGCACTGACCAGAAAGCAGGAGACAGAGCTGGAGGTGGCAGAGTTAAAGATGCTAAGATTTGCATTGGGTGTGACGAGGATGAACAGGATTAGAAATGAGGACATTAGAGGGTCAGCTCAGGTTGGATGGTTGGAAGACAAAGTCAGAGAGGCGAGACTGCATTGGTTTGGACATCTCCAGAGGAGAGATGCTGAGTATTTTGGGTGCTGAGGATGAAGCTGAAATGTAAAGAGGAAGGCCTAAGAGAAGGTTTATGGATGTGCTGAGAGAGGACATGCAGGGGGCAGAAAGGTATGGAAAAAGATGATCTGCTGTGGGGACCCCTAACAGGAGCAGCCGAAAGAAGAAGAAGAAGGAGGTATGCAGGATAGTCTCCTACTAGGACTTGTGTGGACCACAGCATACATGGTCACCTCGTTTGCCAATTGAGGTTGTTTTAAAGTTAAAGAAGGAAGTAGGGCTTCATGAAAAATTAAAAAGCAGTTGCTAAACTCTTTGTGTCGACTCAGCAGCTTGAGCAAAGGAGGAGTCCGTGTCTCCAACACCTGCTACCTACCAAAGAAGAATTATCCGTGGATATTTATAACGCTCCGACACTTGTGGTTTTGCAAGCTCAGGGTTTTTTCATTTGCTATAAAGACACCAGAAAAGAGAGACAGGTGGAGTGAGGATGTGCACACTTGCCTGAGTCTTTCGAAAGAGGAGCCGAGGGGTGCCCAGAGTTCACTTTGGAGCCGATCTGTGGATTTGTGTTTCTGAGGAGGAAAACGAAGAAGAAGAAGAAGAAGAGGAGCTTCTCATTTCCAACTTCTTTGCCCTCTTTTTTTCCTACACTTGCCTTGCTTGAATTTCGGATGGGCACTATGTTGGCAGTCAGTTGCCAGGTTGTTAGATGTTCAGCGTGGAAGAGCTGGTTTCCATTCCTGAAGCCTTTGCACCCTTTGAATGAGGTAAAAATGTATCCCACGTATTTCTTATTCTTAACTTCAGCATTCCAAAGATGTGCGTGGCTGACTAACTGGTTGTTCTGCATTGGCCCAGTCTGGGCGTGTGTGTGCCACTGTAGATGAACTACACTGTCTCGTGCCCAATGCTGCTGGGTAGTCCATCCCAGGGACCCCCGAGCTGGATAAGCTGGCTAGAAAATGGATGGCTGGATGGATTTGAGTTTAGTAACAGATGAGCCACATCAACTGCAGCATCGGTTCCTGAGCAGTGCTTGATGCGGCTGGGGTGGGCTGCCGCTCCCACTCTTCCAAACATGGGCATTAGTAATCGAATGTGTGGAACATATCAGCCCCCCCGGGTTGCATTTCAGCTCTCTGCTTGATTGATATTCACTTTGAATTGCCAAGTTCTGCCCCATGTCATGATCCGAGTTTTATTTTCATTTTTTGTAGTCGTTCTTTGGAGTTTAACAGTAACCAAGGCATCATTTTTGGGGGGTTTGGGATGGCAAGGTACTGTACACGGCAGTCTCATTTAGTTTTCAATTTCAACTCGTTCTTGATACCATTTAAAAGTGGCAGCATTTCATTTTTGATATGGACTGTGGTGGCTGACTGGGATGCCTGTATACTGGAAGAAGTGGGGGTGAAAGCGTGCATCGGGCATCATCTCCCCTGAAATGAGAGTTGGAAGCCCCCCTGGGTTTGCTACAGCACCACAGAATCTTACAGGGCTTCATGGAAGATGAAGTCCTGCTTCTCAGCCCTGTTGGGTCCCATGGGTGCCATCAGGGGGTGCTGCAGGGACTGGGGGATCCCTGCTTTGTCGGACCACCTTAACAGGGTGTCACATAAAAGAAACCCATTGTCACAGTGCTAAGAGTCGAGAGGAAGGTGACAAAGCTTAGTGGAGAGGAAGGCAAAGTGCTGCCTGCTTCATTTGTGCTTTTTGTGCTTATATACTGTGCTTGCCGGTGGGAAACGATTGGGGAAGCATTTCCCACAGCATAAAAGACTTGCGCGCTGTTATAACTTGTGTCTGTTTGTGTCGGGTTTGGGGAGCTGCAGCTCCCCCTTCAGGCCACAGGGAACCTCCATGTTGTGCTTTCTGTTTGGTCCACTTGCCAGGCTGTTGCTAGGCAAGATCATTGGGAAGTAATGTGGTGGGTGACATCACCAAGTTAAAAAAAAAAAAAAAAAGGTCAGGGTCATCCACTTCCTGGTTCATCCAAGTTTATGTGTACAACAGAGAACAGCCTATCATTCTCGTTAGTGTTTGAATGAGTTTACCTAATAGTGTGGATGGTGAGTGTACATTCCAACAGATGGCGCACTGAAAAACATTAACTCTGAGGTCTTCGGTGATTACAAAGAATAAAATACATTTTCATACACAAACGTAGCTCAAGGTGCTTTACAGGATGTCAAAGTAAAAGTTACAAGAAAAACACAAACAAATAAGATGAGGTAAAATATTGATGAGTAAGTAACAAAGGAAAATAAATTGGTGTGATCCCATACATCCTAGACATACTGTATATATAATTAGTAGAAGAGTAGTGTCCTTAGATACAATGTCACAATGCAAGTCTCTGCTCCGTTGGGCCCTCGAGCGAGGCCCTTAACCTGCAAAGGCTTTGTTCCTGCGTATGACGTCAATCTGCCCTGCGGATTTTCATGGAAAACTTGGGGGTGGGTGGCAGGATTGGCACTCCAGCCACCGTAACAAAAACCTCACAGTGTTCCAGTGTGGTGCTGAGGTGTCACCAATCCAGGTGGTCCATCATGTGGTGGGTGCAGCAATGCACTATCAGTGCATACTCCCAACTTTTCCCCTCTCTAAAGATGAGGTCGGATGGCCTCCAGTTAAAAGCTGAAGGAAACAAAAATAAAAAATCTGCAGGTGTTCCAAGGCCAATGGACCACCCAGACCCCACTGGGCATTCTACCTAACGTAAATGTCCGAAAGTCATTACTCATTCTTTCCAGGGTTCGTCTGAGAGGATTCGATACAGCGGGTCTCTGGGGCAGCTGGGCCACCCGCCTTCATTCCAGCATCACAGGGGGCTGCACAGGACTTTGATCAGATGGCAGTGGTGGTGGCACAAAATGCCACCACAGAAGAGACCTGAAAAGAAAACCAAGAAAAGCAGTGATTAATAAGGAGTTCAAATCCATGAAGAATATGATCATTTGGTGCCCATGTCGTCTATTAGGGGTTCAACTAAAATGTAGCTACGAAAAAGCCAAATATTTTAAAACAAAGGGCATTTAGCAGTTTTTTCAAATGGTTCACGGTATTAGCCTGTTGGTAAAATATTCCGGATTTTTCTTGCCTAACAGCAAAAGGCCGCCCTCACCACTTCTTTTATGGCTTGGCTCTTGGAGTTATAAGCAGACCACTATTAGAAGATCTCAGGTGATGACTTGCAGTTTAGGGAGGGGCAAGCACTCCAAGATATAGGAAGGGGGCAAAATTATTTAAGATTTATTTTATACACCATTGCAAGTATTTTAAAGTAAAGAAGGAGCCTGAGCTGCATATTGTAATCTTTGTAGTTAGCCAATCAAAGGAGTCATTTTTGTAGGAGCCTGATGCTATAAGGGATGCCCCTTCGGTCTCAGCTTTTAAATCCTGGCTGAAGACTCACAACTTCAGTTTAGCACACCCTGACTAGAGCTGCTGATGAACTGTACAGACCATCTCTGTTGTTAGTCATTAGCACTAAAACATAAGATACATGATAGTTAGAATTTGTTACTAACCCTCACCTATTCTGTTTCTCTTCCCGGTACTCAAACGTGGCAGGCCCACCTGCCAAGTTGTTTTGCCTGCCTAAGGTAAAGTCAACTCTGATGGAGGATCGCAGGAATCATGGGAAAGAGGGGTCCTTTCATTGGATTAGCACTATTTCAGCTGGGGAATGGCCAAATGGGGGAGGCAGCTTGATGGCTGAGGTCTCCAGGACTCTAAACGAATCCAAATCATATTATGAGATATCATCTACTGTTAAATTCTACTCCGTACTTGTAATATTTTTATTTTTATATTGTATTGAGGATTTGTTCTGTTCTGTGTATTGTATTGTATTGACCCCCTTCTTTTTGACACCCACTGCACGCCCAACCTACCTGGAAAGGGGTCTCTCTTTGAATTGTCTTTCCTGAGGTTTCTTCCATTTTTTTCTCCCTAACAAGGGTTTGATTTTTGCCTTCTTAGAGAGTCAAGGCTGGGGGCTGTCAAGAGGCAGGGCCTGTTAAAGCCCATTGCGGTACTTCTTGTGTGATTTTGGGCTATACGAAAATAAATTGCATTGTATTGTATTGTATTTTGCTTGAGTTCTCACTAAAGTCGATTCAGAAAGACGTGGGTATCCAATGGACCTGTAAATGTAATGTCTCTAGTCAAAAATAATTGGAATCTGTACCGGGCGTGCAATCTCGACTTAGTTGTGAATTTCGCTGCAAGTACTCTGTGGCAGTCTGCCTACTTTCGTTGCTCTGTATTGTTCATACGCCATTCCGTGTCGGTTTTTCTTGGTGCTTATTAAACGTGTTCTGCGATTTTTATGATGGGTGATCATGAACAACAGCGAGTCTGCGTTAAATTTGGCTTTCTCTGAGGGAAAACAGCTGCTGAAACTGTAGTGATGCTTGAAACGGCTTTTAAAGAGGAGGCTTCACGTAAACCACAGGTCTACGAGTGGTTTTCGTGTTTCAAATAAGGGGAACTGTCACTTGAAGACCAACTGAGATCTGGCCGACCTTCCTCAATTAGGAATTACGAAAAATCTTGAAAAAGTTTGCAATGCAGTTTAGGAAGATCGCCGTCGGACTATTGAAGAGATTTCTGCACTGACTTGTGTGTCTTGGAGTTCTTGCCACCTTCCCTAATCGCCTGATCTTTGCTCCGTGCGACTTTTTCTGTGAAAAAAGAACTGAAAGGAAAGCATTTTTGTACCTTGGAGGAAGTCAAAGAAAAATCACTGCAGGCTTTGGACGACGTTCCTCTTCAGCGATTCCAAAAATGTTCCCACCAGTGGGGGAAAACCGTTGGGACGAGTGCATTCATTCACATGGAGAGCACAAGGAGGAGACTAAAGTGTCAGTAAGTAAATTTATTTTTTCCCATTCCGGTTCTTTTTGGCTACCACCCCCATATATACAACCTACTGCTGTGTCCTCCTGTCATGTGATTACGCACGAGCCAATGGCACTTGAACCTTGATCACGATCCTAATTGAAAGCTTATGACCTGATATGGAGCTGGTCAAATAAAACATTCGACTAGCAACAACCTCCGCAAAATTATCAGCGTTCGCGTCTTTCTTACGGCAAACTGTGTGAGCAGACGGATCAAGAGGGTGACATGGCAGAAGGGTGCTTGCTGAGTGGTTAGCAAATCGCAGAAGCTGATTATATGAATCGGAGAAGAAGAAGAAGAAGAATGACAGCTCGGGCATCTGCTGCTCCTCAGACACATGCAGCGTGGCAGCCTGCTGGGGCATTGATCTTGGAAGCACCAGACGTCTCCATGTTCTCTAGCAACATATACAGTTGTATTCTAGGTCCAAGGCTTCACTCCCCACACCCTCGGCAGGTTAATCCCTTTAATCTATGCCTGGTAGATTGTCTCTCTCCCTTCTAAAATGAGTGCAGAGTGCTCACTTGTATCTCTTCCTGCCAACCGACGGACAGCTTAAGACATTTTCCGGGCTTCATTTGACCTTACTGCCCTGAAGATGCTGCCTTCTGAAAGACTGAGGAATCGGTGAATGACTTCTCATTAAACCCATCGTGTCAAACACGCCACCTTCTGAACTCTCGTCCCACACGCCTACCATAACGAGCCCGGCCGACCTGCGGATACATTAGACGATTCCATCACCTGCTCCTGCCTGCCCAGAAAAGGACAGCCTGCTTGCTGGTTGAGTAATGGCCTCATTAATCGACGCTCTCATTTTTCTTCATCAGGATCGTTGTTTTGGGTTTATTGCTGATTAAGCTGGTGATGAAATATTAATGAGAGCCACAAAACAAGACTGTAAAAGATCTAATAATATCGACTGCTTCCACCAAGAAGCAACATAGGTGCTCAAAGGACGTCTCCGTTTGTCAGATCATAAAAGTGCAGGAAAAACGCGACTGGGGAATCACGAGGGTGACGTTCACCAGACGGCTTCCATTAATATGCTACATCCATCCATCCATCCATCCATTATCCAACCCGTTATATCCTAACTACAGGCTCACGAGGGTCTGCTGGAGCCAATCCCAGCCAACACAGGGCGCAAGGCAGGAAACAAACCCCGGGCAGGGCGCACACACACACCAAGCACACACTAGGGACAATTTAGGATCGCCAATGCACCTAACCGGCATGTCTTTGGACTGTGGGAGGAAACCCACGCAGACATGAGGACAAACTGCAAACTTCACGCAAGGTGAACCTGGGAAGCAAACCTGGGTCTCCTAACTGCGAGGCAGCAGCGCTACCCACTGCGCCACTGTGCCACCCGTAATATGCTAAAGAGATTTCTTATTTATTCTGCAAGTTAAGCCACACTTCTTCGTGGTTGGCTGTACAGATGTTAAAACTGCACTGGAACGTGAAGGAGAGGCTTGTCACAACTCTCGGCTCCTTGTCATTGGATACTTTAAGCAACATGGCGGCAGCTGCCTCACTGCACTAGAGCTCAAGGTTCAAATTCTGGCCAAGTCTCTGCCTCGGTGGAGTTAGTACGTTCTCCCCGTGTCCCTCCCTTTTTAAAGATGTGCAGGTTAGGTTAACTGGCATTTGAGGTTTGCTCTTTGGTACACTGGCACTCCTGGTTGATTTTCTGCCTTGTGCTTGGGGAGGGTTTGCTTGTGACCCTACACCGGCCAAGCAGGCTAGGAATTAGATGGAGGTGTTTGATATTTTCTGTGGTGGGTTGGCACCCTGCCCGGGATTGGTTCCTGCCTTGTGCCCTGTGTTGGCTGGGATTGGCTCCAGCAGATCCCCGTGACCCTGTGTTTAGATTCAGCGGGTTGGAAACTGGATGGATGGATGTTTGATATTTTCTGACGTGTTTATAATCCTCTCTGCACATTCTGATTTTTGCACTACCTAAGTGGGAAAGTAAACTCGAATGCCCCCGTGGAAGCTGCAGTTCAGCAGCAGCTGACATTAACTGATATTTCCATTGTCGGGATCGAAGAAGAAACCAATGAGTAGGAAAGCTGCAAAAAGTGCGTTGTTCAGGTCTCAAAAACTCTCAAGATCAATCGTGCTGTGTCTGCTTGGAAGTTACAATATAAAAACTGCACAAAGCAACCCTTGAGAGCAACGCGCAGACATGTCACGCGTTACAGGCTAACATCGGTTCTTTCTGGTAATGTTAACATTCACCTTCTCAATATTAAGTATTATGTGGGAAAAAAACCCTGATGCCAGATGTATTGCCCCCTGATGTTGGTGAGCCCCCACCGCCCCACCAGCTCAGTGCACATGAGCTTATAGCCCCCGATCTTCGAGAGACCGGCTCTGGTTTTTCTTGTTTTGCATTTTTTAATGGCCGCCGACAGTGTAAAAACTCGAAGGGGAAATCAGTCGTCAGGTAGGCAGAGATAAGCCCCCTAATAAGTTCTAAAGCAAATGACACCCCTGCCCTGGGCCCCAAAGTGAATCCCATTTTTGTTCAGGTAACACTGAACTACATACAAATTGACAGCAATAGTTTAACACTCTGAGGACGGCAAGGGTGAAGATCCCCGAGTGAGGATAAACGTAAGGTGGGAATGACTGAGAACGTGCCAGCCGCGATCGCTTTTGAAGTTAAAAGAACTGTCCCATCTCATAACGAGTTATGGAGAGTTCAGCTACTGGGGCATTATGGGTATTGTGAAGCACCGGCGTAAAGAGCTCCTATTGCAGATGCTTGGGTGGACCACCCTGTTGTTGCTCATTTTTAAACTGGGCAGCAGAAATGATTCACTCCGTTATGAACCCTCTAAAGGGTCTCTGGGGTCTTCAACCAGGCAACTGAGCCTTTATGTGGACAGAGAGAGCTGGCCCTGCTGAATTCAGATTTTACTGTCTTTAAATGTGGTGCATCTGGACGGGTCTCACTATCAACCTGCAGGCCTCATATTGGCACCAGCAGCTCCTCAGTATCTGAGTCAGAAGGTCTGATGTGTGGATGTAGGGCTGCTGTTTAAGTATGCTGTGCGTGCGTGTGTGTGTGTGTGTATCTCTATTATAATAAAAAAATCTTTTATGTAATCTATTATAATCTAATCTATTATAATCTATTGTAATCTAATCTATTATAATCTATTTTATATAATTCTATTAAAATAAAAAAATCATATATATATATATATATATATATATGTATAAAAATCATAACCCTTAAAGTGCAATGATTTTGTGCAACAATTTTATGTGACGTTTTTATGACGTTTTAACCTACATATATATGTTTGGTATCATTCTTTTGAGAATTTATCGAACTTTAATGTGATGTTGTTAGGTTTTCAGATTCTTCTTCTGTTTTTAACTTATAAACTAAAATATCAATAAAATCGTATGGTGGCTTAGTAGGCTGCAACTGGGGATTGGGCACTGTAGGCACCGGGGGCTTGTACCATATCTTTAAATACAATCACTTTCTCTAATGGAGCGGCTCAGCCCCATGGTTTGGCGAGCGTAGCGAGCAGTGTGCGGAGCCTCCTAGTGTGTGTGTGTGT
>JANRMT010062817.1:19435420-19448420 GCA_026402145.1 Polypterus bichir lapradei
TGCATCACAAACATTTGTAGTAAAGAAGTGCATTGTATTTGTCATTTTAACAGATGGTGCATCACAAACATTTGTAGTAAAGAAGTGCATTGCATTTGTCATTTGAACAGATGGCGCATCACATAGATCTGTAGTACTAAAATGCGTTGCATTTGTCATTCTATTACTACAGATGTTTGTGATGCACCATCTGTTGGAGTGACAGAGACATAGCCACCAGGTAAACACACAGAGGCGCAGAGACACTTGTCTTTTTATTAAGTTGGATTATGAAATGACAGTTGGCTTGAGGACTGGCCAAATCTATAAGAAGATAACACATACGTCAAGTGGAAGTGTTAATCCATTTATCCATCTTCTAATCTAATTCTAATAAAATGCATTTTATTTGCAATTTCAATAGATGGTGCATCTCAAATATTAGCACTGCTTTTACAAATCCCATACCAAATGGCATATAACAGAGATGTAGCAACTGGATGTCCACACAGATACACAGACACTTGTCCTTTTATTAAGGTGGATTTGAAACAAACCAAAAAATGTGCTAGGGCTCTTCCATACATCCATTTTTTTTTAAATTAGCATTGCCCAATAGCTTCAAAAGAGAGCATTTTAGAAATTTTTGCAAATTTATTAAAAATAAAAACTGAAATAAACTTTTATTCAGTTATTATATGACTTTAACATTCTTAACTATTCTTAAAAGCCAATGAAAAGGTCAATGGCGGTGACGAAATCCCTGATACAACCTGAATATTTCAGCAGCTGGCACACCTGATGTATGTGTGTCTGTGTGGTGCTCAGTGTAACGGATGCCCACGGCCATTACCTGGGACTCGGGGGGAGACCATCCACAAGGCACTACCTTCCCCAGGGTAGCCCTCCTGGGTGGCTGTGGCACCACAGATTCCCGCAGGGCATGCTGGGAGTTGGAGTTTGGCACAGCCCTGTTGGGTTCCATGGGGGCTGCCAGGGGGAGCTGTAGAAACTTACTGGGAGTGATTCCAGTTAGCCCTGATGAGCCACCTGGAGTAACGTAAAAGGGGCCGCCTAACTCCAGAGTCGGGAGGAAGAGGGATGAAGCTTTGCCAGTGGAGGTGGAAAAGAGAGAAGAGAAGAAAAGAAAGGTCTGGGCATTAGTGCTTGGTGCTTTGTATTGTGGGGAGCACATCAACACAAACGTGTGCTGTGCTGGAACTCATGTCTCTGCCCATCTGTGCCGGGGTCGCCCCTGTTTTTCACATCAGTCTGTTAAGATTCCATTGCTGCATCTCCGTGCACGGGTCTTCTTGGTGGCGGTGTTGGTCTTCCTCCTCCTCCTCTCTGGTTCTCGCTTTCACTTTAAGCTGCAGACGTTTTAAAGGGCCACGATGAGCACCCCTAGCCCATCTTTGTCCAGAGTCACTTGACAGGCCATATCAGTACATGTAAAGTTTAGGCGTCTCCCTCTCTTAAGCACGTGTTGCAAAAAAAGATCATTTTATGATTTAAGATTTTTGAGTGGACCTTCCTCTAAAGCCGACTGGTCTACAAAAGTTCATTTTGACTTTTATGCACGCGGTGTCTTCCTGCCCCTTTGTCTGTCTCTACTAAGCCTCCTTCTTTCTGATTTTTAAACGTTGCTGCTTTCACTGAAATTCAAAATCACGTCCTCCTTACACCATCCATAAGCACTTCACGTGTCTTGTGCATTACATATTGGACTTGTGCATTTATCCAAAGTGACTTACACATTTTTAAGGTACAATTCGTTACTTTTGTTTTGTTCGTTTTTCCAGTTAGAGCACACGTTCATAGCCACAATAATTTAAATCAAACATTTACAAACTCACGTAATCCACTTTAGAGTCCTGAGGGGTTGGAGCCAATCCCAGCTGCACTTAGACACAGATTGCTGCAGAGCCCACTCACACCCACCATCACATGAGGCTACCTCGGACCCTCCAGTTAATCTGAGGAGATACCTGGAGGAGACAACTTGCAGACATAATAAGCAAGTGAAGAGTTTGAGCCCAGAATGCCGGAGCTGTGAGTCTGCAGCACTAACTGCTGCGCCACTGTGCCACACTCCCATAATGTCTGCAGCTGCCATTTTGAGAAGAACCGCAAAGTTCAGGCTCTTCGTGAGAGATCGAGATAGTCAGTGGTGGAGCGAATCAGATGGCTGGCTGAGCCGCACACACACTTGTACTGTAACAGCGAAACTGTGTTCACCTCCCTTGTCCATCTCTCTGGGTGACCCTGACACGTCACCTGAAGCTCCGATGAGCCAAATTAAACCGTAATCAGTACAGATGGGCCTGCAGTGAGGGGCTGCTGTAGTTAATTGATGTTCTGCATATGATGAAACATCTTCATGAGAAAATGTGTCACGAGGGCCACAACAAAATGAGCCGCCTTTGTTCTGATAATGACTATAATGAGAACACCGGCCATTTTCTGTTAAGGCTAATTAACGTCTATCAAGACCGAGAAATGAAGTCGATGAAGTGCCGTGCATCTGTTCTTCGGCACTGGCTGCTCTCTCTCGGCCACTGAATGTAGAGCACGAGTCTGTCAGAGCTCCACCGAAATCAATGATTATTTAAACAATTAACTAATGAGCGTGAAGAAAATAAATAAATAAATAAATAAATAAACAAACACCTGTGAAGACCTGCAGAGTTTGGGGGTTAATTTCAACATTAAGTGTCGTGTGGTGGCACCGGCTGCAGCGCCGCTGTCACAAAGCCCAAAACACTGACAGTTGGCATGTTCTCCTGGTGCCACTGTGGCCTTTTACAATGAATGATCTTCTAAGTGTTATGAAGACCCAATGAGGCATACGTCAAGGCCTTCTTTCACAACAGGAGATGCGTCACAGAGGTGTTTTTGCAGTACCTCAACTAAAGTGTTGCAATGTTTTGGGTGCTGGTTGTGAACACAAAGGTGCCAGATGGGATCCTACTCAGTCGGGCCCCTGAGCAAAAGACCCTTACCTTCAAAATTACTCCAGGGACGCTGCCCAGTGGCTGACCATGCACTCTGATCCCCCCAAAGGGACACTTGAAAAGACAGTTTTCCCTCAGGGATTAATAAAGTAGATCAGATCAAATCAAATCAAAATCAGAATATACATCTAGTTTGTGAGTTAAGAAGAAACCAAACTGTTTTGCTAGCACTAGAATGGTGAGGTCCATCCATCCATCCATTATCCAACCCGCTGAATCCGAACACAGGGTCACGGGGGTCTGCTGGAGCCAATCCCAGCCAACACAGGGCACAAGGCAGGAACCAATCCCAGGCAGGGTGCCAACCCACCGCAGGACACACACAAACACACACTAGGGCCAATTTAGAATCCCCAATCCACACACACAAACACACACTAGGGCCAATTTAGAAGCGCCTGGAGGAAACCCACGCAGACACGGGGAGAACATGCAAACTCCACGCAGGGAGGACCCGGGAAGCGAACCCGGGTCTCCTAACTGCGAGGCAGCAGCGCCACCACTGCGCCACCGTGCCGCCCACTTTCATAGACTTTTTTTGTAATGATAAAAACGCATTACTACAAACGTGGGAGATGTACCATCTGTTGGAATGGCATTTGAAATGCATGTGTCTCTGTTATATGCCATTTTCTGTTGAATCTGTAAAAGCAGTGTTTATGTTTATGATGTGCCATCTGTTGGAATGACATTTGAAATGCATATGTCTCTGTTATATGCCTTTTCCTAATGGATTTTTAAAAGCAGTGTTAATTTTTGTGATGCACCATCTGTTGGAACGATAAATGCAATGCAATGTTATATGCCATTTCCAGTTGTATTTTTAAGGTCTTGTTACATACAGTAAGAGTAAATGAGTAATAGAGGCATTTTTGCAGTACCTAAACAATTGTGCTACCAAAATATGTTTTGACTATATAGTGTGCAAGTAAGAAGAAACCAAACTGTTTTGTTAGCACTAGACTACAGTTTCCATCAATGGAAATACCTCCCTAGAATGGTTAGGCCACTTGTTGAAATTTCTTCACTTTCATAGGCTTTTTTATAATAATAAAAATGTATTACTACAAACGTGGAAGATGTACCATTTGTTGGAATGGCATGTGAAAAGCATGTGTCTCTGTTATATGCCATTTTCTATTGGATCTGTAAAAGCAGTGTTTGTTTATAATGCTCCACCTGTTAGAATGACATTTGAAATGCATATGTCTCAGTTATATGCCATTTCCGACTGGATTTTTAAAAGCAGTGTTAATGTTAATGATACGCCATCTGTTGGAATGGCATTTGAAATGCATATGTCTCTGTTATATGCCATTTTCTGTTGGGTTTGTAAAAGCAGTGTTAATGTTTATGATGTGCCATCTGTTAGAATGGCATTTGAAATGCATGTGTCTCTGTTATATGCCATTTTCTGTTGAATCTGTAAAAGCAGTGTTTATGTTTATGATGTGCCATCTATTGGAATGACATTTGAAATGCAATGCAATGTTATATGCCTTTTCCTGTTGTATTTGTAAGGTCTTTACATACAGTAAGAGTAAATGAGTAATAGAGGCATTTTTGCAGTACCTAAACCAAAGTATTACCAAAATATGTTTTGAGTATCTAGTTTGTGATTAAAAAGAAACCAAACTGTTTTGCTAGCACTGCACCATAGTTTCCATCAATGAAAATACCTCCCTGGAATGGTTAGATCAAATGTTAAAATATCTTCAATTCTGATTTTTTTGTAATAATAAAATGCATTTCTGCAAATGTGTGTGATGCACCATCTGTTGGAATGACATATGCAATACTTATGCCTCAGTTATATTGCATTTTCTATTGGATTTGCAAAAGCAGTGTTAATGTTTGTGATGTGCCATCTGTTGGAATGGAAAATGCAATGTATTTTATTACTACATATGTTTGTGTGTCATTCCAACAGATGGTGCATCACAGACATTAACACTGCTTTAATGAGTCCTATACCAAATGGCATATAACAAAGACATTGCGTTTATTGTTCCAACAGATGGTGCCACACAAACATTTCTAGTATTAAAGTGCATTGCATTTGTCATTCCAACAGATGGTGCCACACAAAAATTTATAGTAATAAACTGCATTCCATTTGTCATTCCAACAGATGGTGCCACTCAAGCATTTGTAGTAATAAACTGCATTGCATTTGTCATTCCAACAGATGGTGCCTCACAAACGTTAACCCTGCTTTGATGACCCCGATACCAAATGGCATGTAACCCTTTTCCAATAGATGGTTCATCACAAACATTGGTAGCAGTCCATTTTATGACTACACATGTTTGTAATATGCCGTCTATTGGAATGACAAAGGCAATGCATTTTATTGCTACATGCCTTACAAAACACATTCCAACAGAAGGTGCTCTGCAAATGTGAACAGAGGTCTGCGCTTGTTACCTATATTTCAGCCCATCTTAGAGGGGTGACACAGCTAATTTTTAATAATTAAAAGTAAAATGGCCTTATGCAGTTGTCAAACATAGAGTTGCTAAGCAGTGAAATTATTGCTAGCATAGCAGCCAGCAGACAAGTGTGCGTAATGATTAGTTGGGTAGAGCTACCTGCGGGGTTGATTATGTGACACCATCAACATGCCGTGTCAGAATGGGCTTACCGTACGCTGGTCAAAAAGAAAGCCATCTACTTTTCATAATTCAGTTCACAGTCATTGAGCAAATTGTTAGGAACTTGATGCTAATTCTGGGTTGGGCCTCCGTTTGTTCCCAAAACAGCCTTCATCCTTCATGGCATGGATTCCACCACACGTTTGGAGCATTCCTTTGAGATTTTGATCCATCTTGAATATGCTTGAATTGAATGTAGCCATTAGAAAATGACCAAATTGTGGCCATGAGTCGATGCACTCCATCGCATTTTAGTGATAAATGGTTGGTATTAACATGCCCAAAGTGTGGCAAGAACCAGTATGCCACCATCACCACCAGGGCACCAAGGCCGGTTGGGCGCATGTGTTCATGCTATTGGTGCCAAATTCTGACCCTGCTTCCATTAGTGTGCCTCAACAGAATCCGAGATTCATCAGCCCAGGCCATGCGTTTCCAGTCTTCATCTGTCCAGTTGTGATGAGCCTGTGCCATCTGCTGCCTCAGGTTTCTGTTCTTGGCTGACTGGAGTGGAACCCGATGTGGTCTTCTGCTGTTGTAGCCCATCTGCCTCAATGATCGATGTGTTGTGTATTCTGAGATGCCTTACTGACCACCATAATTGTACAGAGTGGTCTTTTGAGTTAAGCTTGAACCAGTCTGGCCGTTCTCCACTGACCTCTCTGCAGAACTGCTGCTCACCCGGTGTTTTTTCTTTTTTGCACCCTAGAGGCTGCTGTGTGTGAAAATCTCAGAAGATCAGCAGTTACAGGAATAGTTAAACCAGCCAGCCACCTGGCACCAGCAGTCACACCACGGTCAAAATTATTCTGATGTTTGATGTGAACATTAACTGAAGCTCCTGACCTGCATCTACAGGGTTGCATGCTTTGTGCTGGCGCCACTCGATTGGCTGACGAGGTGGCTGCGTGGATAAGCAGGTGCACGGGGGTGCCTAATAATCTGCACACCGATCGGATACTTAGAGCATTGCAAAGCGGTATCTTTAATTAAAGTGTTACTCCTCTGTTGTTAACTCACAATGTACTGATGCCAGTTTTAGAATGGTGGCCACGTGAGACTCCATCGCTGATGCCAGTTCATCCAGATGGGTTCAGCATGCAAGTGTTGGCAGGCTACACTCTTGTGCCCATTAAGACAGATGATATCACTGATGTGATGTGACAGTCCCCGTCACTAACCCCAGGATACAAACTTTATTTTAATTTTCGTTGAACTTGGCTGGACAACTTAGCGAGGGGCATCACTAGTGCAGGTGCCCAGTGGTATCTTTAGGCTTATTCTGCCGTGTGGGTGTTTAAGTCCATGCTACGTGACATCTTGCAATGAAAATTCATTTTAATAATGCCATGCGTGCCAGTTTTCTAGGGTGTCTCTTTTGTTCCTTGTCATATCTGTTTTGACTTCAAGGTCCATGTACCCCAAAAAGGCTTCCATGTCATAAAAGTAGCCTTGAATGAATACTCCACCCAAATTGAATATAGTTTTAGTTTATCTTTTCCTTGCCCCGTGTACTTTAAAATGAGGGCCAAAAATATTAGGCAGTTTAGGAAAATGGAGGGGGTGGAAAAACCGTTTATAATGCAACTGTCAGTCATCTTCCAGCCCTCTATATCCTAACAAAGGGTCACTGGGGTCTGCTGGAGCCAATCCCAGCCAACACAGGGCGCAAGGCAGGAACAAATCCCGGGCAGGGCGCCAGCCCACTGCAGGGCACACGCACACACACACACACCAAGCACACACTAGGGACAATTTAGGATCGCTAATGCACTTAACCTGCATGTCTTTAGGCTGTGGGAGGAAACCGGAGCAGCCAGAAGCAAGCCCAAGTCTCCTTACTGTGAGGCAGCAGCGCTACCACTGTGCCACCGTGCTGCCCAAAATGAAAGTTCTGGAGCTGGAAATACTTCTTTCATATTGAAGCTTATTACTTCGGGTTGCTCATTTAGAGTTATCTGAACTTTTCTGTTTTGACACTCAGTATATCTCACTCTTTCTCTTTTTCTTCTTATGATACTCTGTCACTTGATTGCCTTCTGTGATTTGCTTGACACTCAGCAGATGTCGCTGCTCTTCCTGTTCTTATTATGGTGTTCTTTTGGCATTAAATTGCCTTCTGCAATGTGGTTGACACTCAGCAGATGTCGCTGCTCTTCCTTTTTCTTTCTTCTTGTGGTGTTCTTTGTCACCTAATCACCTTCTGTGAGTTGCTTGACACTTAAAAGATGTTGCTATTCTTCTGTTTCTTTCTTTCTCACTTGATTGCCTTGTGTGATTTGTTTGATGTTCATCAGAACTAACTGCTGTTCCTTTTTTCTTCATATTAACATGTTCTTTGTCCCTTAATTGCCTTGTGCAATGTGCTTGACACTCATCAGTTGTGGCTGCTCTTCCTTTTCTTATTATGGTGTACTTTTGTCATTAAATTGCCTTCTGCAATGTGGTTGACACTCAGCAGATGTTGCTGCTCATCCTGTTTCCTCTTATTATGGTGTTCTTTGTCACCTAATCACCTTCTGTGAGTTGCTTAACACTTAGAAGATGTTGCGGTTCTTCTATTTCTTTGTCACTTACTTCCCCTTTGTGATTTGTTTGATATTCATCAGAAGTAACTGTTCTTTTTTTTTTTTAACTTATTGTGTTCTTTGTCACTTGATTGCCTTCTGCAATGTGCTTAACACTCAGCAGATGTGGCTGCTCTTACTTTTCTTATTATGGTGTTCTTTTGTCATTAAATTGCTTTCTGCAATGTGGTTAACACTCAGCAGATGTTGCTGCTCTTTCTTTTTCTTCTTATTATGGTGTTCTTTGTCACCTAATCACCTTCTGCGATTTGCATAACACTCAGAAGATGTTGCTGTTCTTCTGTTTCTTTGCCACTTAATTGCCTTCTGTGATTTGTTTGATGTTCATCAGAAGTAACTGCTCTTATTTTTCTTATTATTAATGTGTTCTTTGTCCCTTAATCGCCTTCTGCAATGTACTTGACACTCGGCAGATGTTGCTGCTCTTCCTTTTCTTTTTCTGCCATGTCACTTGGTTGGGCACTCCATTCATCCATTATCCAACCCGCTATATCCTAACTACAGGGTCACGGGGGTCGGGCTGGAGCCAATCCCAGCCAACACAGGGCACAAGGCAGGAAACAAACCCCGGGCATGGTTTGGGCACTCACTTTGACAAAATTAAGTCACATGCCAGTTTGCAGAGTTTGCTGCTACCTAAATTTGTCTGAATTTCAAGAATGTATTAGGGTAGGGTATAAGCTGTTCATTAAGACCAAGAATAAGGTTCAATCCCTTGTAATAGTAATAATAATAATAACTTGAGAAATTAAAATTAAGGCTGAAAAAGGACCATAAAAATAATCAAAAGAAAGCAAGGCTTGTTTTCATGAAAATTGTTTTCATAAGGGGCAGGTCACAGCTGAAAGCCCCAAACACAGAATTACAGAGGAAGGGACTGGAGCAAAACTACAAATAATACAAAAGAAAAGGGGGGGGGGGGGCAATGAATAAGTAAGGGAGTAGAGGAAAAAAGTATGAGATTTGACAAAAATCAAAGATCCAGTCCTGGCAATGTCAGTTTTGTGCCCACCATGGCACACTGCTACTGCTGCTGCTACAGCCCCCTCCCCCACAAACCCCCATAACCACATGCACCTGCTGACTCCCCTGCTTTGCTGCAGTCTTCAAAATCCTTGTTTAATTTTCAGGTAAAAAATGATTATGTCAGTTTAATAGGAAAAAAAAAAACAGTAGGCCAAAAATAAAAGAAAAGCCTCGAGGCAAAGTCATCTTCCTTTACCATCAAGAAAACAAAATGCCTCAATCGGCAAAGTCTGAGAACGGGCTGATTGACTCAAAGGAGAAGAAGAAGAAGAAGAGGAGGAGGAGGAGGAAGTGCTCTATCTGCGAAAATCAGCAAGGGTCCCCAAAGAGCTCGGCCTGTGCCACTCTGTGTAGTGCTGCGGGTTGGATTGATTGGATTGGGGGTCATTGTGGTGAAGGGGGTGTCATTGCCGTTGACTTGTTCTCCACTTAGGGTCCTTCGACTTTAGACCCTCTGGGCTGAGTGGTCTGCTCTCGTCACCATCAGAGCAGCGAGCCTGTCCATCCTGTATAATAGAGACCATGTAATGAGGTAGATGTGAAAGGCACAATATAACAGATGTATTGGTCACTGCATTAGGTGGATAAGCTATGAAAGACACTGTAGAACACAGACTGAGGGCACTACGTCAGCTAAGTGTGAAAGGCACTATACAGTATAACACAGAGGGCCCTTAATAAAGTAGATGTGAAATATTGATAACACACACTACTGTACATAATGTCAATGTGAAAGGCACTGTATGATAGAGGACACTAAATAAGTTAGACGAGGTGTGAAAGGCGCTATAAAATAGATAGTGGGGTGTACTGGTCAAGGCTTTGGAGCGAAGGCTGGGTTAAGACTGAGACTGAGCTAAGTGGGTTCAAATCCCACTACTGACACCATTGTGTGACCACGAGGAAAGTCACTTCACCGACCTGGACTTCAGCTGGAAAACCAAAAAGAAATGCAACCAAGTGTGTCTCTCCGACTCGGTGCGTGTGACGATACTGCTCAAGCTAGACAGAACTTTAAATTAAATTAAAAATAGATAAGAAAGGGCATGAAATTATAGATGGATAGACAGACAGATAGATAGATAAGCAAATAAGGAAAGGTGCTATATGATAGATAGGCAGATAAGGAAAGGCACTATATGATAGACAAAGATAGATATGAAAGGCACTATATATGATAGACAGATATAATATGAAAGGCACTATATGATTGATAGATATAGATATGAAAGGCACTATATAATAGGTAGGTATGAAGGCACTATATGATAGATATAGATGTGAAAGATGCTATATGATAGATAGAAAGACAGACAGATAGATAGATATGAAAGGCACTATATTATAGATAGATATGAAAGGCACTATATGATAAGTAGATATGAAGGCACTATATGATAGATAGATATGAAAGGTGCTATATGATAGGCAGATAAGGAAAGACACTATATGATAGATAGAAAGACAGACAGATAGATGTGAAAGGCACTATATGATAGATAGATGTGAAAGGCACTATATTATAGATAGATAGATAGATCTGAAAGGCACTATATTATAGATATGAAAGGCACTATATTATAGATAGATATGAAAGGCACTATATGATAAGTAGATATGAAGGCACTATATGATAGATATAGATATGAAAGGTGCTATATGATAGGCAGATAAGGAAAGACACTATATGATAGACAGATATGAAAGGCACTATATTATAGATAGGTAGATATGAAAGACACTATATGATAGATAGAGAGACAGACAGACAGATCTTTATTGGTCCCCAGGGAAATATGGCTTTTTACAGAAGCTCTTTAAATAAATAAATTCCTCAATGTGATGTTGTAAGTTGCTTTGGATGAAGGTGTCGGCCAAATAAGTAAATGTAAAGGGAGAACTTTTTATTTTAACCTCCAAGGGCCCATTTAGCTGAGTGGGAGAACAGAGAGTTTTTGTTAAAGGCTACTTACTACCTGCACAGTCCCTGAAGCACTTCCGCTGTTCCATTATGATTTGGAAGTCACTTTGGCAGGCGGTGTGTCCCTGCAATGGCTAATTAGCTTCATTTTGACCTAAGGAGGCTGAACTTGAAATCACCACCATCGAGAGATTCTGTGACTGACCAGAGACTCGCTAAACTTGCTGTTGCTCCCATCAGAGACATACGAACATAGCTGTCTTTTTTGTGATTTGGAAGTCACTTTGGCAGTTTTTTTCAATTTGAAGTATAAGGAGGACATCTGAATGCCTGCCTTTGGGTTACTGTGTGATCAAGAGAGGCTCACTTAGTGTGCCATACCTTCATGGTTATTACACACAATCCTCCATTCACTTGGAATTTGGCCGTCACTTTGGCACCAGGGGCCATCTTAGCAGCATCATAGACCCCCTGGGCAAAGTAGCGAGCTGGAGCCCCCATTTTGACAGCAAAGCAGAAACATACGTAGTCATCAGAAACCTGGTGCACCCCTGTGCTCCTGGGACCCTGGCCAGTGCCCATACGTTAAAACAGCCCTGCTTGTTGCCCCCCAGTGGCTAATGGGCTTTACTGTAAAACATGAGTCTGCAGTTTCTGTCCTGCCATTGAGACACTGTGTGATCCTGAGAGGCTCTCTTCACTACCTGGTGCCGATCCATTTTGGTTTGAAAGTCACATAATGGTCAGTGGGGCGAGGCTGAACTTTGACTTTTTAGTACTGAGTCACTTTAGGACCCCCAAGAACTCACTTTGACCGCAGGTGCTCCCCTTGTCACTTTTGTTTTGTGATGGCTTGAAAGTCACTTTGGCAGGCTGAGTGACCCTGCAGAAGTAAATTAGTTAAGGTTATGTAGTGTGAGGCTGGAGAGCAGTCAGTCTTTATGTGTTTTATAGTGCCTTTCACTGTTGTGAGGAGTCATTTGCATAACTCAAATTAAATCTACAAGCCTTTGAGGGGACAGCAGGGGCGACTGCGCTGCATTGTGCCGCCCCCTAGTGGCTAAGGAGCTCATCTGCAGGCACAGCTCAGTCCTGTGCAATCCAAGCGTCTCTGACCTTTGTAACTTGTTTGTGCTCCAGTTGTAGGTCTGTGCCAACAATGTGCGCCTAAAATATATAGACGTGAACAGAACTGTGGCCGGTAGTCGCTGAAAGCACAGCATTCTCGGTGTCTTCTTCACTACCTACTCCAGCCATTAACCCTGCCAGAAATGTGGCTCCACTTTAGCTGGTTTGTAAGACGATATGAATAGAACTTAAACAAAATAAATAAATAAAAATCTAACTGTAGAAACCCCCATGACGACCTTCTGGTACGCAATTCAAGGTTTGAATGAAGACTTTTAATGTTCTACAACGGGTTAGTAATAAGCAGCCCCATACTGCCATCTCCTGGTCATTCTGTATAACGTCGATTCCGATTTACAAAGATGGTGTGCATCGGCTTGACTTTCAGGTGGCTTGGGGTTATGTGATAAGTGAACTGCCCTCTAATGGCGTGTTCTGTGAACTGCACGATTTAAAATAAAGACTTCTGGATAGGTTAGTGTTTTATGTACCGTGACTGCACTCTGTGTATGTGATGATGCTGCTTGAGCTAGTCATAACTTTAAATAGGTTGATAAGAAAGGGGACTATGTGATAGACGAATAGATTGAAAGGCACTATATATGATAGATAGATGTGAAAGGCACTATATGATTGATTGATAGATAGGCAGATAAGGAAATGCACTATATGATAGACAGACAGATAGAT
>JANRMT010062817.1:19448430-19472830 GCA_026402145.1 Polypterus bichir lapradei
AATGAAAGGCACTATATAATAGATAGGCAGATAAGAAAGGGCACTATGTGATTGATAGACGGATAGCTTGAAAGGCACTATATATGACAGATAGATGTGAAAGGCACTATATGATAGATAGATAGAGAGGCAGATAAGGAAAGGCACTATATGATCAATAGGCTGAAAGACACTATATATGATAGATATGAAAGGCACTGCATGATAGATAGATAAGAAAAGGCACTATATGATGGATAAATAGGCAGATAAGGAAAGGCAATATATAATAGATAGATTGATGGATAGGCAGATAAGGAAAGGCACTATATGATTGATAGATAGATAGATAGGCAGATAAGGAAAGGCACTATATTATAGATGTGAAAGGCACTATATGATAGATAGACAGTCAGACAGATAAGGAAAGACACTGTATGATAGATAGATGTGAAAGGCGCTACATGATTGATAGAGAGACAGACAGATAGATCTTTATTTGACCCCAGAGGAAAAACGTTTTTTTACAGAAGCTCTTTAAATAAATAAGTTCATAAATAAATGAATAAATAAAAACACACACACATTGGTCTGAACACACACCAGAATGACTAAAATGGAAGAAAATGTAAACTTGGCAGTCTCAGAGAGGCACTATACAGACGTATTGCCTTTTGCTATACAGGACCCCCATTGTGTTTCCTGACCCACTTCTGCTGAGTAATTCGTTGGTTGGACGTCCTCAGTGTTGGTGTATCACAGAGTGGATTTGCAGCGTTGTTCATAATGGCACTCAGTTTTGTTTTAATTCTCTCCTTCTCTATGACCTCCAGGGGATCCAGTGCGCATCCCATAACTGTGCTTGTCCTTTTAATTATCTCATTGATTTGGTGGGCCTTTCTTGAAGTGTCGTGACCAATTCAGCACACCACAGCATAGAAGATCACACTGGCCATCACAGAGTTGTAGATGATGTGGTGGATATCTCTTTCCACATTAAGGAAGAAGAGTCTGCACTGCCCTTTCTTCTTTAGTTCCTCTGTGTTCCCAAGACCAGCCCCACCTGTCATTAATGTGTACCCCCAAGTATTGGTAGGAGTGGACCACCTCCATATCTTCTCCCTGAATAGTGACCTGACATAGAGACTCTTTGAAAGTCAATAAGCAGTTCCTTGGTCTTGCTGATGATAAGCTGCCTCCTTATTCCTCTCCTCTGTCTCATCCCCCCTTAATATTACACCCCATAATTATGTGAATTTCCCCTTGGGATTAATAAAGTATCTATCTATCTATCTATCTATCTATCTATCTATCTATCTATCTATCTATCTATCTATCTATCTATCTATCTATCTATCTATCTATCTAAGAGCAGAATCATCTGAGAATTTATGCAGGTGACAAGACCTGCTGTTATATTTACAGTCCAAGTGAAGAGTAAAGCAGACCGGCCTGTTCCTTGTGGTGCTCACACAGTCCTTGAGTCTCACACACTGACTGATACTCCATCATCCAGGACACCACAGGCTGACACACCTGCAGATCTCTGAGTTGACCCCTTAACAGGGATGGCTGGATGGTACTGATGGCGCTTGAGAAACCAAAACGCGTCATCCTCACAGGGCTGTCAGCTTTGTCCAGCCTTGTGGAGCAGACAGATGATTGCACTTTCCACTCCAGTCTTTGTCTGATTGGCAAACAGTAGTGGGTTCAGGTGGTCTGCCACAAGAGGGACTCATCTAGTCCAGGACCACCCACTCGAAGGTCTTCATGATGTGAGACCCTGTGGCACCCTGGTCTGTCGCCAGTAGGTGGAGAGGCACCTGCCACCTTTGGAATGTGAACATGCAAGGTGTTTTCCACAGCAGTGGCCTTAGGGACCGACAGACTGAGTAGGTGACAGAGGGCACCACAGAGTTGGTCAGCACAGGCCTTCAGAACACGAGGACAGATGGACTCCTTCTGGTCCTGCAGCTTTCCCGGTCTGAGCTCCCTCAGTTGTCTCCTCACTTGGTCTTCAGTTATGGACTGATGGTCAGAGGTGGGCTCGTCGCTGGCCATTCCAGTTGATGTAGTAGGGATGGTTTGGTGAGGACTGGTCATTGGAAGAAAGTGGCAGTGGGAGGGAAATTCTAATAAAAAAGTGGGTTTAGGGTTGTTAGCTTTGCCCACATCCTCTCGTGGCGCCTGAGCCCTGGACTGCCTGAATTGGTAGTTGTGCCCAGTCTGCTCCTGCCATCTCTCTACGTATTTTAGCTTCCTTTCCTTCACTCAGCGCTCAATGTCCATCCTTTGTAGCCTTTTTGTCACCAAACAATGACCAAGGGGAGCATGTGGCCTTTTGCCAAGGTGGCACCCTGAATCGTCTCCATGATGTGCTCATGTGTGGATTGTTTAGACTGTGCAGTTGCACTAAACTGTCGTTCTTCATACCTCCAACCTTTAGGGCTGCGCTTATTAATAAAGGCGCTATATAAAGTTAAAGTTCTATCCTTTTGTTCTTAATGATGGCTGATATCGCCGCATTACAATTTAAAGAAATTCCTTGGCTTTGCATGGGCGAGTGGGAGTGCCATGTGCTGGACTGCCACCCCATTCAGGGTTGGTCCTGCCTCTTGCCCAGGGAAGTTGGGATAGGCTGTGTGCACCCTGGACCACCACTCCACAACCATGAATTGGGTGTGGGGGTCCAGGACATGGTGTGGGGGTCCAGGAGATCTGTCAGACTGGGACGTTGGGCAAGCGTCAGCCGTGACAGATAGGCCTCTAGTTCCGTGCATTCCACGTATCCTGTGGTCTCCCGGGGGGCACAGCCTACAGTAGTTGGCACAAATTAATTAAAGAGAGGAAGCGAGCAGCCTCTTGGGATTCATCCTAATGTTTGCTCAGATTAAGAAATGCCATTCTGGATGGAGCTCAGTGGCGAGGGGGGTCAGCAGATTCAATGTTCTCTCCGTGTCTGTGTGGGGGGTTTCATCGCATGCCTTCTAAGACTGAGATGGAGCCATTGAATTGGACCCCCTGCAGGTGGATGAGCCCTGCGTTGGACTCGTTTCCTGTCCAGAGCTTTCCCTCCAGTGCCACTGGCATACCCTGGACTGGATTGAGCCATTTGGAGAATAAGAGACCAACAGTCATTGAGATAATGTGCCAAGTGGTGATGGGAGGAAGAAGGAAGGGCGAGGAGGAAGAGGAGGTGCTTTGAAGAAACCTTCCTACTGCAGTAAGCAGTGTGCATCCTGGGCCACTAGAGGGTGCCAGACTACTTCCATAGGGAGCATATAGCCAGCAGCCTGCCTGAAGGAACTTCACTGGTGTGGTGGGTGACCTTTAGTTGTCTTCCTTGGTGGGGGGGGTGTCAAACAAAAAGACATGTCGTGCAAAGAGTCAGAAGTGCATCTGATCGAGCACATCCTCCGAGGTGGTGTGTCATGCGCTCAGCAGGACATCCCAAGAGCAGACCACCATGGTCAAGAGGGTGGAGCGGTGGGCTGTCATGCGCAGTAAGAAGTGTTTATAAGGTTTAATCAATTACTCCACCAAAAAATATTTGTTTAATACGTTACTATGTGACGGTCTGGGGTGGCCCCATGCTCCCAGAACCCATAACCATCGATAGCCAACTGCATGAGGACTCACGTGCACATTCAGCAAAGGGTTGGTTTATCCCAACCGGGACCTTGTAGTATGAGGAGAAGCCCACCGACAGGTGCAGTCTTCGCTTCATCTTGGGTTTGGGGTCCTACTGCCAGTCCATTGGCGCCGGTAGGACTCTTCTTCGACCCCCACACAGGTCTCCCTTAACCAGTCTGTCTGCATCACCTGAGACATGCCACACAACACAATGGAGTCTTTAATGCCGTTCAGTTGGGGTGTCCCTACTCCAGCCCCAGTCCTACCCCCTGACAGCCTGCCCCCCTCTTCCTCCTGACAATGGCTTCTCCCCTTCTTGCCTCTCTCTTCTCTGCTAACCTCCATTATTAGTCCCTCAAAATATAATAAAAGTCCCGAAATATGCAATAATACCCAACAAGAGAGGGGGAAACCATAAACCTCTGGCTTGTTGAGACAACTCAACTCAAGGTATCTTTGGAAATGAGTTACTCGTTTAAAGTTGTTGTTCCTCCTCTGGCTGGGGTTTCAAATCTTTGTTTTTCATTTTGTCCATGTATCAATGCCTTGGTTATGTCCCATGTGCTCTATGGGTGGTCCCCCAAGAGGATGGGTCCACCAGCAAGTCACCTCCAGGAACTGCCTTCCACCATGTAAATTGGTGGGTCTTCTATAGTTCTTTATGGTTTCTTGTGAAGGTGCTAGGAAGTGGGTGTTTTTGTGTTTTTCTCTATCTTTTGTCCCTTTTGTGATTACTGGATTTTTGAACCTGTGCTCTGTTTTTGAATTCTCTGCTTTGCCTTCTGGAACTGGAAATTACATCATCTTGGCAGGAACTGGAAGGAATGTCATCGAGCCCAGAGCCAGAAATGACATCATCTGGGCAGGAACTGAAAGTGATGTCATCTAGCCTGTAACCGAAGGTGACATCATCAAGCCCAGAAACTGGAAATTGCATCATTTTGGCAGGAAAAATGGAAGTGATGTCATTGAGCCCGGAACTGGAGGTGACGTCCTCAAGCCCAGAACCAGAAATGACATCATCTGGGCAGGAAAAACAGAAGTAGCGTCATCGGGCCCTATAACCAGAAGTGACATCATTGAGCTCAGAACCAGAGGTGATGTCATCTGGGCAGGAAAAACAGAAGCGACGCCATCTGGCCCCGTAACTGGAAGTGACGTCATCAAACCCAGTCGGAATTTCCCCTGGTGGGTCTGCAGGGACAAAAGAGAAGGGATTAGTGAAGTCTGTCACCCGCTGGTCCGGCATAGAATTACCTTCTTTTGGGCCCTTTAGCTGCTGGAGCTTGATTGCACGTCAAAGGGGACCTGCTGATTGATTATAAGTCAGGGTTTCTTAGCATTTAAAGCTTCATGGGGGACTCCAAAGTACCAGCATTTATGTTCACATCTGCTCAGACGTCAAAAAATTAGAAGTGCCCTCGTAAAACTCATAGCCTCTTTGGGAATACTGAGGGCTGACTTCTGTGTACCTTGTGTTGTTTAGAGACCTGATTTCTTAGAATTTTGAGCTTCCACCTTTGCTAACATTAGATCCTGGAGTGGTAGTTGGAATACCAAGTTTCCATGTAAAGTTACGTGTAAATCTAATAAACAGGACAGAACAAGATGTAATCTTTCATTCAAAATTTTATCTGAAAAGAGTTCCCATTGGCCATAAAAAGCATGACCTGAGAATTCAGTTATTTTCACAAACCATCAGAAATATTCTACGGACTGGTAACGCTCTGCAGACTGGCAGGTGGGTACCACTGCACTAGGCCCCTAACCTGTGGCGAGCTTTGTGAAAGCGTCACAGGGCTAAGAAGACACTAAGCCCATTTATTTAATCTACAAATGCTTCTCATCGTTGGTAGAGGAATGAGCAAAATTACTCTTCTGTAATTAAAGACGGCACTCAACCAATGAATGAGGGGGAAAAGCGGATCTTAGATTCAAAATGTGTTTCCTGTTTAGGATGTGACGATTTTTCTTGTGGTATTAATTTAGCAATATTTTAGAAGAAAATGTACGTGTTTTGCATGTTTTGAGTACACAACTGAATATGTGACATGCAGGGCCGGTGCCACCATTAAGGTGAATTTAGGGGGCAGATCATAACATGGAGGGGAACTCAGTCTCACAGATTAGCTACCAACCAGTTGTTTGATACACTGATAAGCTTGACCTGGGACACAATATAACGGCTCTGCTGACATGTGACAGGGTTATGTATCAGTCAGTTGCCTGGTTAGGAAGGAACGTAAGTGACGCATTCAACATTGGCCACTACGGCTGTTTTGATATCATGCTGGCCTCGCAAAGCATCATGCGACGCTGGGACAAAAAACACAATCTGGCTGCATGGTGAACTGTCAGGGGAAAAATTTGTCCAATAAGGTCGATGTCGAACACAGCAAATTCTCGGCAGAAAATGCTTCACTGAATTTTGCCGATCTACAGTAGCGACCCGTGTTTGTTACGGGGTTTTCTCGAAAAGACACCCTTATTCAAAAATATGAAGGCCGAGGGATTGATTACCATGTTCTGCCGAAGAACAAAGACTTTTTATTTTGGGATGAAACGAGTACCAAAACGGATTACATGCCAGGGTCAAAACCAAAGAGACAAATCGATGTTTTGCCAAGCCGGAAATGTGAGACAAGAATTGGAATTATGAGCCAGGAAATTAGACAGAAAACCGGAAATTAAAATACAGACACGGATATCGAAATGGCGTATGATATAACCTCACATACTAATGACGTCACACGAGAACTGGAGCACTCTGGGAGGTTACCTCGGCAATGGTCAACATGAAACTGATCGATATTTAAAAAAGGTGCTGTGATAAGCCGTTCAAATATTTAAACTTTGTCAGGAATTAGGATACAATGAAATACCGTATATACACTCGTGGATGAGTTCTCCTGCAGATAAGTCGGGGCTTGATTTTAGTGTATAATTTCCTGCATTTTATAATGTCGGTCGTATAAGTCAAATGTGGAAAACTCACGCTATTGGTCCAAGAGATTACGATATGCTAACACCCACCCGAGAGAGTAACCACGGAGCACACTGCCTTTATTTTCTCTGTGGGTGTGGCGATGCGCTGTATCAGCGTGTGCTCCTAACCTCTCTCCTACTCTCTCTATTGTGCCCACCTGACCAAACGGTAATACCCAAACTATTCCGAAGCGACGTTTGCACTGATTTGTGTTTTTCATATCTCACACCCTCACCCTCAAGAAACTGGTAACTGTGCTACTGCAATAAAATTTGATACGTCTGAGAAACTGGTGCAAGATTGGAGGAAGAAAAAATTAAGTGTCGTATTTTTGAACCGGCGTATAAGTTGGGGTCTGATTTTATGATCGATTTTTCAGGTTATACGTGAGTATATACGGTAAATACTTGTAGCAAGTTCCTCAACCTCAGAAACCCCAGAATAGCCACCTACAAGTCCTAAGAACTCCTCAGGAAATCGAATAAAATATAATCAAGGACACCAAGCATAATATAAATAGGAAACTCAAGAGGAGGAAGACAATTAAGCATCGGCAGTGACTGCTTTTGGCATTAATCACCCACGGCATAGTAGGTGGGATCTGTGTCTGGTGCGTTTCTCCTTCCTCTGTGGTGTCTCCTCACACACCGCTTCCTAGTCATGGCGGGAGTCGGCTTCATTTCATTTTGCACAGGCTTTTCCTCAAATCCAAGACCCCCACCCCACCCCAATCAATGTGGAATTCAGTTTTGATAGGAATCGAAAGCAGTGCTCTTTAATGATGCCTGTGTGCGCCATGTTTCCCTGTAATGACCCCTGGGTCTTAATTACATTTGTTCAGTTGTTGTTTTCGTATGTCAGTAATGAATATAAATGTATTGTGAGCACAAAAAAAAAACCAAAACCAAGAACGCTTTCCTGTCTAAAATGCAAGCTGTGTCAATTACTATTCATTAGCCAGGTCGTTACTATAATGTAATGTGGAAACGGTTTCAATTAATGTCTCCACAGGACTAGGAGCATAAAAATCAGCAGATGCTGCCCAGGATGGCACTTTGCTAATTTTATTTGCATGCACGTGGCCTCATCTGTAGATCATCCGGGCTTTTCTTCTGGGGATTTGTTTCTGCATTGTAGTTCAGGAATGCTTAATCGTTTGTTTGTATTGTAAGCTGTAATAACGGGGAGGGGGGGGATCAACAGGTTCTGGAGCCTCGCTGATTTTTAGAAACACCAAATCAAGTCAAGTTGGGGGGCATGCATTGATACAGAGTGTCTCCACACCCACCACACGACGAAACAGCTTGGGATCTGTTTTATCTTGGTAGAGTAATATATTTTGCTCTACTTACCCCTATTGTATTATTAACATGTAGCCTTACAATACCTAATCTCACAGACTTACCACTGTTTATAAGGTATTATTGTATATACCTTAACCCCATCTTCCCTTCTATATCTATAACCTCAGGCAATTAGATGTAGTAAAAAGACAAGCAGGAGTTAAGTTACGCATAAAATAATGTATTACTGATAATATTCATAAATAATAACAAAATGCAAAGTACATTTGAATATTGGCAACCATACAACCTGATTAAATGGTGATGTGTAACTCAGGTGGCACACAGACTTGTAGTTACTTAAAATGTCTCTAGTTAAGGCATCATTAGTGCTCAGCTTTCTTCAGAACAGGCCTCAAGCCTGTCTCAATATGGCTGAAGCTGTGCTCTTCATTGTGCTGTTCTTGTCAGTTCATGGTGTGATGGTCTTCATCAGTTGTTAACAAGAGAAAGATACTTCTACATCATCACAGGTTGGCAAGAGAGATGCTTCTTCATCATATGTTGGTTAGGGAGAGCGAATGTGGTTGAGCAAGCAAATTTATAGGTTTTCTGTCCAAGCCCTACAGCCAATAAGCTAACCTGGCTTTATTTGGGGGATGAGAGAAAGACTTTAGCAAAGAAACACTCGCCAAACTGGTTTAAGACACATCCCCCAAATCCTGTCGTAAAATTACAAAGAAAAGTCGTAAACTGGGGGGGGGGCAAACACGAATACCTCTCACCAAAGTAACACTAAATTACATTGCCTAAATTACAAATAAAGACATGCAAAACATTTATCAAGTTATATGCAAAATCTTACATCACAACAGGATCCCAGTTGGAAACCCCGCCAGGCAGACATGTGGAGGTCCAGTCCCACCCTCTATCTGCTGCAGCCAGGTGTTTCGTGAGCGTCCACCTGCCCTGGTCCAGCCACTCGTGTCCTGCAAGCCGGATGACCCTCGGGTAATCACGCCACACGGCTGTAGTGCCGTAACTGACATTCCCTCACACCGCAGGTAATGTGCCTCATTCGGGACTCCATGAGACACCATTAGAAACACCAATACACCAGAATTTTTTGAAAACCATAATCCTTACTCCGGTATTCGCAGAGGTTTGTCAGACCACTCAGATCAAACGTGTTGTGTTGGGTGACCGCTCAAGCGTTGATTCGTCATTGGCGTACCCGTGGGCCCGAAGTTTGACATGGCAGCCTTTACCAAGTGGGGTCATTGCCTTGAAGCAGAACGAGGGGACGGTCAGTGGTGTTCGGCCACAGGTGACGTCTGACGGGTCACAAAGGCAAAGGAATTGAACCAGGAGATGAAACCAAAAAAAACCAGTGGCATCAAGCTAACGAGCATCAGGGCCCAACATGTTAACAGCATTTGCAGAAAGGGTCAGAAACAAAAATGTCGAAAACAAAGGAAGCACTTGCAAAATGTTTTCTGACAAACTCCAAGCATTGATTCTGCAAGAATAGACAACTGCCATCAGTCAGGGTTTGGCCCAGAAGTTGATTGCCAGCATGCCAGGGTGAATTGCATATGTATTGAAAAAGAAAGAAGGGCCAATACTGCAAATATTGACTCTGCGCATAAACTTCATGTAATTGTCCATTAAAAACTTATGAAATGCTTGTAATTCTACTTTGGTATACCATAGAAACATCTGACAAAAAGATCTATAAACACCGAAGCAGCACACGTTGTGAAAACCAACACTTGGGTCATTCTCAGAACTTTTGGCCACGACTGTACGTGATGACTGGTTGAATCCTCAGTGCAACAGCAATTACATGTGCCAGGTGATAGTGGCTACCCGCTCACATACTGGCACCTCACCCCTTTCCTTGAACCCCGAGAACAGAGAAGACGTGCTGTAATGCCACACATCCTCTCGGCGTGCTCTGTTGTGGCGCAGAAGTGGCAGGGAGGGTCTGGATGTGTCATGTGAGTGGCTACTCTTAACAGCCAGTGAAGGTCTGCAGCACCAGCACTGTGATTGCATATGTATGAGGGTGATTAGCATGAGCCATATATGGACGTTTCAGGGTGGCAACTGGGCGGGGTTCGAGATGCCGTCACATAACAAGATGCTTTAGCCTTAACATGAAAATGGCTCCAGGGGGCGCCGTACCCTGTGCTCTGACCCCCAAAGGTCGTGTGAAAAGACAACTTCCTCTCAAGGGTTAATGAAGTATATCATCATCATCCTCACGATTGTGATTTATAAATTGTGTACATCAGGTTGGTGTACATATTTTCAGTCTCAAATCCTGTTTGCATATTTTCACTCTCAAATCCACAAAAAGTTTATAAATAAGCCCCCAAGCCCCCCCGGTCACTGTAATAACCCAGAATGAACCGAGAGAATGTTAATTCTTTTTCTCTAAATTCAGAAGAAAAGCCACCAGAGTCTCTGTTTTATAATAAAAAAAAGAAAAGAATTGACTCCATTGTTGTTTAGTGGCCACAGAGAGAGAAGTTGCCATTTGTAGTCATTGGTCTGCAGCCGTGTCATTGGCTTACTTCATTGGGGGTCAAACTCTACGGCACCCCCTGTTTCTTCTTCTTCTTCTTCTGAAACGATTACCAGAGCAATGTAAACATTTAGGAGAGCTGTGCCCCAGCTAAAGGGGAGAAAGCCTGCCAGCTGGGCTGAGCGCATCTCCTCGTCTGCCCGTCATGCCCTTATTTAGACAAGGAGATGAGCGCCAACTACGGCTCCACTTTAACCTCTGGAGAGCTGGGCTCTGTTGCTGTCAGATGCTGAGCTATGAAGCCTGGTGAAGGCAGATGCGCCTGCAAGAGCTTTAACCACCGTCTATCCACACCGCGCCAGGCTTGTCTTAATGATTTACGAAACTGGGGTCCGTGAATGAGAAATCAGCAGCCACTGTCTAGACGGCTGGCCAAATGGCTTCTGTTCTCTACCTCTTCACATATAGCATTCCTGTTAAAACATTGTGGTGGACGGCCGGGACGTCCTGACCATGGAAGTATTTTCAAGACTGCTTCTCCCCTCAACCCACAGAGGGCAGCCCCATTGGCTTCCAGCGGGGCCACAGGTTATGAGCATTGAAGCTCAACCTTGCTGGAGTCCATGGCTACCACCAGGGGGCACCTGATGCCCTCTTTCGGTCCGAGGGAGAAACAGTCTTGAAAATACTCTTTTTCCCCCGGTCCTTACATGGTCAGGACGTCCCGGGCCGATTAACGGTCCCGGTCGGCCGCCACAACATTCATCATCTTTTTCTGGGTTGGTCTTGGTGGGAATGGCAGTGCTGGATATCGACGACTGTAGTCACCTACATCCTTTAAATTTTGATTTCCAGAATTATCAGAAAGGGTGCAAAGACCGGGGCAGTCTGAGGTGTGAAGGGCATCTGAGTAAAGAAGAGCAGACCAAAAAAAAACCAGAATAAGCAGTAGCTTACGGGTTCAGACATCCAACTGGGTGTGATAGCTGGCAGTGCTCCACTTCGCAAGCATTGAAACAATCCTGCCAAGCACTTGCGGTGTGTGTGGGTGGCACAGCCGTTTAAGCTGAGATACCAGACTGCCAGCCCGGTCACTGAACGTGTGTGTCCTGCTTGTACACGCTGGGCTTATCTACCATCACTCTGCTTTCCATCCACGTGCCAAGAACATACAAATGAGGTCAGCTGGACCCTCTGATGATGTCCCCACTCACAATGATCCTGTGACGGAAAGTAAGGTTCAGAAGTGGACTGTCATGTATGTTGACTGGGAAGAACAAAGACTAGGTGTGTAAGGCGCTATACTGGATAGACAGAATGTAAAAGGTGGTACATAAAATAAGGATGGGTTGATCAAAAGATACTGTATTAGATAGAGAAGGCAGCATATAACAAAAAGGATATATGGTATGGCCTCCGGGGGGCGCCACCGAACCCCAACACAACTACACAGAAACAGTCCCGGGTACAAATAAACATTTTTTTTTTATTTACAGAAACACCTTTAACAGGTTTCTAACTTTTCATACAGCCCAATACCAAACGTCATCTTCTCCTTTCTCCTCGACTGCCCCCAGGCGAGTGTTGTCCATCTCCTCTCTCAACTGTCCTGGCTAAAATCGAGCGGCTTCTTTCAGCTATGACCCGGGACTACTTCCATTGCACTTCTGGGTCAACCTGAAAGCAGGGACCATAAATCCCAACAGCTCCCTCCTTCGCGGAAACCCAGCAGGGCTGGCCCACGGGACTACAAATCCCAGCATGCCTTGGTTGGGAATTCCCAACCCAGGGATACTGCCATCTGGTGTATTGAGGGAGAAAATGTTCAGCAGTGTTCATCTCCCCGGGTCCTTCCATTGTACTGGCCTCTCGGCTGGGTGAGGATCTTTGTTCAACCCCAGTTGGGATGCCAGTCCATGTGTGCCATCCATTACAATAGTTAGAAAAAGGCACCACAGAGTAGTTCAATATGAAAGGCACTATATTATGTACTGTAGATAGTTACAATTAGGAAAGGGCATATATAAAACGAGGAGAGATAGATAAGGCAATATATAACGGGTAGAAAAGTTACTGTATTGTAAACGGATGGATGGATTGGTCAGGCGTAAAACAGTAGGCAACGTGTTCTATTAAAGGTAATATATAAAATAAGGAGCGATACACCTGATACTATACATACACAATATTGTGTCTTTTACCTTCTTTCTTTTTCAGCATGGAAATTACTTTTAATGCTTTTCTCCGTAAGGAAACAGAGAGGCTCCATATTAGTCCGATGTTCTCGTAGTTTTTTAAATTTTTTTTTCTGCAAATGCTCCACTTTTCCTCTCAAATCCCAAAGATGTCCACGTCGGGTTGATTGCCAGTTAGTCCCAAATGATCAGCTGCTGTCTTTTTTTGTTTCCTTAGATGCGCTGTCGTATGATGAACTGCTGTCCCATATCAGGTTCGTTCTTGTCTTCCACCTCCTGCCGTAGACTCGGATGGACCCGTTTGATTCTTCACGCTCAGAACGCGGACGTGCGCACATCATGGCTGCCACGCATTCCCAGCATTCATTTGACGCGTCCTCTGAGCAGGTCCTCAGAAATGAATGCGACACGTGCGTGAGTTGCAGTCCCAGCAAAAAGTTGGGAGGCGCAGTGTGTTAAAAGTTGGAATGTGACGTCAGAGTCTCTGTTTACTATCTACATGTGACAGAAAGTCACTTTGAGGATCCTACGGGAACAATGTGCGCGTTTCGATGTTTGATGAATGGTTCGATGTGTTGAAGCAAAACGCCGACATACAGATGCATTCGTGGTGCTTTTATATTCAAGCGTTACATATTCCCGATCGTGATGACATTTTAAAAGTCTCACATACCATCTTTTGTGCCGTCTTTTTCTGCACCTTCACAACAGCAACCTAATGTACGGCACTGTATTTGAGCCACAGAGAAAAATAAAATAAGGACACGGTGAAAAGGTGTATTTTGTGATTAAAGTGGAAATTTCGTCTTTAACCTCAATGTCCACTTTAACCTCGTACTTTACTTTATCATTAAAGCAGACCGTTGTAAACGTCATCCCAGTTGTTAATCACTATGAGCTTCTGGGGCTTCCTCCTGAACTGACAGCAGCGGCAGGCAGTGATCGCCACACAGAACATATTAAATGTATGATATTCCAGCTCTCTGCGCATTTAGAATCAAGTATAAGATTTATACTTGATATCACTTTCATGATGAAATGCATTAAAGTATGTATGTTACATTTTACAGATAAATTGTTAATTTTGTTTAAATAATGAATACTGTTAATAATTACACACTATGGCAGAGCGGTAGCAGCTGTTGTCTCGCAGGGTGTCACGTCGCTGGTATTCCCTGTCTGGAGTTTACGTGTTTTCCTGCTGGGTTTCCTCAGTGGGCTCCAGTTTCCTTCTAAAGATATGCAGATTTGGTGACACTAAAATGACACTGGTGTGTATGTGTGTGCTTGTATTCACCTTGCGATGAGCTGATGCCCCGTCTAGGGATTGTTTCTGCCTCGTGCCCAATGCTAGCTGGAAAGGGACCATCCCTGGATTGATGGATTTAATCATTAAACATCCTTTTCAGAGATATTGTGGTAAGGTGTCATTGGAATTTAATGGGCGTTTCAGGCAATTCACAACACAGAGAAGCCGAACTTGTTCTCACCGTGATGATATCTCGCACTGCCACCTGGTGGAATCTTCCAGATTTACATAAAGTACACGCGCAAGTATGAACAGTACAATGCTTGGTAGCAGGAAGCGTCCACTGGAGCACATGTCACGTGAAGTATAACCCTGGCCTTAAGGCGTCTCCTGGAGCACAGCAGATAAGCCTCACCAAGTCACCTGCTTCAGTGTTAAACTTCCTTGATGATGAACACACACACACACACAGAGGATAAGGATGGCCGAGGGGGCTAATGAAGCACAGAATTAAAGAACAGCTGGCACTGACCTCTAATGTGGGTTTGAGGAATCGTGGGATTGAATGTTTACATGTTTTTAAAGCGAGGAACCAGAACAGCCATCCATCCATGACTTTTCAAAAGGACCCTTTCACATTATAGGGTTAAAGGGGGGTCTGAGCCTAGTGCAGGCAGCAGCAGACATGAGAAGCAGATCAATCAGAAAGGCGCTATATAGTGTGGTCACCAGCTGCCCAAACCTGACACAAAACAAACATAATGCACAAGTCCGGCACAACGCACGTTTTTTTTTTATTTAACTGTGAGAAGCGCTTTCACTCATTTCCCACCTGCAACGCACATTATGCCCCGAGCACAATAAATAAATAAACAAACACAGCACTTGTTTGTGTCTTCCTTCTCTCTTTCTCTTTCTCTCTCCTTCCACCTCCCTTCCCAACTCTGGCTCCTGCAGTAGAATCCGGGAAGTACTTCCGGTGTCCCAAAGGCTTGGCCCGGGAGCGCGTCCACAAAGTAGGGCTCCTCATTCCCTGCAACACCCCACTGGTGACACATTGCAGTTACAGAACTGCAATTCCCATGATGCCCTGTGGGAAACCGTAGTGTTGCTATAGCTTTTGGGGGTGATGTCATCTAGCACTCCGGGGGAGCTAGTGCCCTGTATATGTCCGCCCCCTCCCCGGTCCTTCTGTTTTAGGAGGCATCCTGTCCGAGAAAGGACCCTGCCATCCATCACAATAGAAAATGTGAAAATCACTATATGAAAGGTAGATATGGATGGCACAAAATGATGGATAGTCATGATAAGCACCATATACTGGATAGATTGATATGAAAGAAACTTTAAAATAGGGACGTACATAGATACAGTATAAAGTCACTAGATAATAAGTATGTTGATATGAAAGGCACTTTATAATAGGCAGATAGATAAGAAAATCACAATATAATAGGCATATATGGATGACACAAAATAATGGATAGTTATGAAAGGCACTGTATAATAGACAGATTGATATGAAAGGCACTATATGATGGACAAATAGATCTGAAAGGCACCAAATAATGGACTGGTATTTAAAGCATTGTATAACAAATTGATATGAAATTCACAAATTAATGGATTGGTAAATATAGCTTTGTTTAACAGAATTATGAAAGGCGCTATATGATCAGTATGTAGATAGGAAAAGTACTATATGTATAATTGATGAGTTGATATGATAGGCACTATATGATGGACAAATAGATATGAAAAGTGCAAAATAATGGACTGGTATGTAAAGCATTGCCTAACTGATTGATATGATCAGAATATTGATAGGAAGATGACTATATAATTGATATGAAAGGTGCTGTGTAATAAATAGGTAGATATGGAAGGCACAAAGTGAAGGAGAGGTTCAGAAATTGATATGAAAAGAACTAAATAGGAGATAGGTAGAGAGGTTTGAAAATCACCATGTATAGAGGTAGATAGATATGGAATCCTTATAGTATACTGATGTGAAAGGCACTATATGATAGACAGATATTAAAGTCACTATATAAAAGATGCGGAAATCACATAATAATACATATTGTGAAATAAAGAGCCTTGACACAAAACAAAGGTTTGGGGCAGCCACCCGTGTACTTGACCTTGGCTGCAAAGTAAGGCAAAGCATTCAGTACCACAATGTACAGAACGGAGTCCAAAACAGAACTGATCAACAGGACAGAAGGGAGTGGGGTTTTATAGCGAGATTTGTGGAAGTGACGTCGTCCTCGGGGCCGGGACAGGAAGTGACGTCTTTGTATTCATGTCGGATTTCCCATGTCTGGTCTGCAGGGACAAAATAAGAGGGTTGAATGCACCCTGCCACCCTCCGGCTGGGCATGGAATTGCCTTCTTTTGGTCCCTGTGGCTGGCTCCCAGCAAACTAAATATGAGATTGGTAGAGAGGTTCGAAAATCACTATAAAATAGGTCAGATAGACCTATTAGATATAATAGATATATTGATATGAAATGCACTTTCATACAGTATTTATCTTTATGATAGCTAGCTAGATCGATATAAAAGGTGTTATATAAAAGACATTAACGTTACTATATAACTGCTAAGTATAAAGATATGAAAATCACTATGTAATAGATTCATATGAAAGGCACAATGAGATTGATAGGTAGATGTGAAAGGCATAAAATAAAGAGCTAGTGCCATATGAAAAGCACAATATATTAAATAGATTATTGATAATGGAACTGCAGGATGTAATAATTCAGTAGAGTGATGTCAGCTCACCATATGATAAGTTTATATAATTGGTATCCTAATATGATAGGCACTATATGTTTGATAGTGGATATGAAAGGGATAGGAATGAAAGGCACTATATAATAAAGTGATTGATAAGAAAGGAGATATATAATAGAGAGGTAGATAGATATGGAATCACTTTATAATAGATATATTGATATACAGTGGTGTGAAAAACTATTTGCCCCCTTCCTGATTTCTTATTCTTTTGCATGTTTGTCACACAAAATGTTTCTGATCATCAAACACATGTAACCATTAGTCAAATATAACACAAGTAAACACAAAATGCAGTTTTTAAATGATGGTTTTTATTATTTAGGAAGAAAAAAAATCCAAACCTACATGGCCCTGTGTGAAAAAGTAATTGCCCCCTTGTTAAAAAATAACCTAACTGTGGTGTATCACACCTGAGTTCAATTTCCGTAGCCACCCCCAGGCCTGATTACTGCCACACCTGTTTCAATCAAGAAATCACTTCAATAGGAGCTGCCTGACACACAGAAGTAGACCAAAAGCACCTCAAAAGCTAGACATCATGCCAAGATCCAAAGAAATTCAGGAACAAATGAGAACAGAAGTAACTGAGATCTATCAGTCTGGTAAAGGTTATAAAGCCATTTCTAAAGCTTTGGGACTCCAGCGAACCACAGTGAGAGCCATTATCCACAAATGGCAAAAACATGGAACAGTGGTGAACCTTCCCAGGAGTGGCCGGCCGACCAAAATTACCCCAAGAGCGCAGAGACGACTCATCCGAGAGGTCACAAAAGACCCCAGGACAACGTCTAAAGAACTGCAGGCCTCACTTGCCTCAATTAAGGTCAGTGTTCACGACTCCACCATAAGAAAGAGACTGGGCAAAAACGGCCTGCATGGCAGATTTCCAAGACGCAAACCACTGTTAAGCAAAAACAACATTAGGGCTCGTCTCAATTTTGCTAAGAAACATCTCAATGATTGCCAAGACTTTTGGGAAAATACTTTGTGGACCGATGAGACAAAAGTTGAACTTTTTGGAAGGCAAATGTCCCGTTACATCTGGCGTAAAAGGAACACAGCATTTCAGAAAAAGAACATCATACCAACAGTAAAATATGGTGGTGGTAGTGTGATGGTCTGGGGTTGTTTTGCTGCTTCAGGACCTGGAAGGCTTGCTGTGATAGATGGAACCATGAATTCTACTGTCTACCAAAAAATCCTGAAGGAGAATGTCCGGCCATCTGTTCGTTAACTCAAGCTGAAGCGATCTTGGATGCTGCAACAGGACAATGACCCAAAACACACCAGCAAATCCACCTCTGAATGGCTGAAGAAAAACAAAATGAAGACTTTGGAGTGGCCTAGTCAAAGTCCTGACCTGAATCCAATTGAGATGCTATGGCATGACCTTAAAAAGGCGGTTCATGCTAGAAAACCCTCAAATAAAGCTGAATTACAACAATTCTGCAAAGATGAGTGGGCCAAAATTCCTCCAGAGCGCTGTAAAAGACTCATTGCAAGTTATCGCAAACGCTTGATTGCAGTTATTGCTGCTAAGGGTGGCCCAACCAGTTATTAGGTTCAGGGGGCAATTACTTTTTCACACAGGGCCATGTAGGCTTGGATTTTTTTTTCTCCCTAAATAATAAAAACCATCATTTAAAAACTGCATTTTGTGTTTACTTGTGTTATATTTGACTAATGGTTAAATGTGTTTGATGATCAGAAACATTTTGTGTGACAAACATGCAAAAGAATAAGAAATCAGGAAGGGGGCAAATAGTTTTTCACACCACTGTAATAGACACTATAGGATTGATTGATCATCAGTTATGAAAGGCATTATGTGATTGATAGGCTAGATATGTAAGGCACAAACTAATAATGGATAGGTATGAAAGGCACTATATAATAAAAGTGATTGATAAGAAAGGAAGTATATAATAGAGAGATAGATAGGGAGTCACGTTATAATAGATATATTGATATGATAGGAATGTTTGATCCACAGATAGATATGAAATGTGATTAATAGGCTAGATATGTAAGACCCAAAGTAATAATAATAGGTGTGAAAGGCATCTACTGATATTAGATCAGTAGATAGGTATGAATATCATCATGTAGTAGATAGAGTGACATGAAAGGCACTATATAATAGATAGACAGAACCTCCCCTAAATGTGGTGTCAGCCCATTACAGCCAACAGTTAGTCCTACTTTGGTAAGTTTAGACTTTCCAGTCAGCCCATCTTGCACCTATTCTAGACATCTGGAAGGAAACCAGAATATCCCCCCCAATGGAAGTCAACAGATGTCATTTATTAAAATCCTTCAGGGTGCCCGAAGTGTTTTCAAATATTCGAATAATCTTCACGAATGGTTGTTACTAAAGATACTAACTGGACTCTCATGTTTATCGACCAGACCCCCTTTTTTTCATCGTGTGTCCCACTCTATGTGCCCCTTTCTAGACTCTTCAGAAGGCGTGTGATGTGGATTTTTGTTTAGTTGACATTTCTTTTTGGAATGTGCGCGCGCGCGCGCTCACGCTTGTGTTCGGGGGGTCACGGCGCCCGTTTGATTCTACTTGTGAATTGAGAGACAGGGGTGGGGGTGGGGAGGCGACAGCTCGTCTGCTCTCCTCTCCGTTTGCCGTTACTCAGGGGCTCAGAATATAATCCACTCTCCACCTCATTCCAGTGCAAATAAATTGTCTCTTCGGCGAGGGGGCGGCGGAGGATTTTGCTAAAGCCGAAGTCCACTTGACAGTTTCCTGCATCGTCCCTCGACGTTTGAACAGTCGCCGTCCTCACGCAGCAGGTAAGAGTCAGGGGTCAGGAGTTCTGCGGGGCAAACATCAGACGGGGGAAACATCCTTCTCACACGTGCGGAGTGTTTTGTGTGTGTGTGTGTTTTCATTTTCTGAGAGGCGCGATTAGTGAAATGGAGCGCGATGTCAGCTGAGATTGAAGCCAGGGCACTTGCACTCAGAGACGATTCTGTCAAAGGGAACTCCACTGGATAAGAGCCAGCGATCCCAAAAGACAGCTGGGACACCCTGGCCGGCGCCGTGCCTCCTAATTGAGTCTGCCATGTTAGTTTGTCAGAACTTTTTGGGGATTTTATTTTTTCTTCCTTATTTCACTTCCCTCTTCTAGACTTGTCCTGTGTTACTACTTGACTTGGTGCTAAGCTGTGTATTTGAAAATCGATATACGGCGATGAGCTGCAAATGGATAAAAGACAGAGAGTGAGTGATGAAAGGCACTATATAAGTAGTCGACAGATGATAATGATAAACAACAAATAGATGAAAATATTTGACTATATATAAGAAATAGTCATTAACTACAAATGAGAGAGATAGTGAAGAACTTCAAATAGATAAGAAAGAGAGAGGTGAAAGACGCTATATAATAAATAGTGATGAACTACAAATAGATAAAAAGACTGAGAAGGATCGTAGGCACAGAGAGACAGAGATGAGCGACAAACATTAAAATAAAGAGAGGGATAAAAGGCACTAAATGTTGGCTAGATAAGTAAGTTAAATAGTGATAAACTATAAATAGATTACTAGAGAGAGGGAGAGGTGAAAGGCACTATATAAAAAATGGTGATAAACTATGAATAGATTAAAAAAGAAAAAGAGCTGAAAGAGTGTGTAATAGAGAGAGATGAGCAACAACAACATTTATTTATATAGCACATTTTCATACAGAAAAATGTAGCTCAAAGTGCTTTACAAAATGAAGACACAATAAAAAATAAACATAAGTCAACATTAATTAACATAGAATAAGTAAGGTCCGATGGCCAGGGTGGACAGAAAAAACAAAAAAATAAAAATAAAATCTGTAGGGATTCCAGACCAAGAGACCGCCCAGTCCCCTCTGGGCATTCTACCTAACATAAATGAAACAGTCCCCTTTGGATTTAGGGTTCTCACGGAAGGACTTGATGATGATGGTCACGTAGACTTCTGGCTTTCATTCCATCAATGTTGGAGCTTCATGAAGCTTTGAGTAGGTGGTGGTGGCGCAGGCCACCGGAAAAAGAAACAGAAGAGAGAGTAGGGGTCAGTACGGATTTTGGAGCCACTATGAATAGTTATTATGATGAATTGAACATACAGAGTATCAGTATTAAGTTAAAGTGAAGTTATAGAAAGGCCATGTTAAAGTAATGTGTTTTCAGCAGTGTTTTAAACTGCTCTACTGTATTTGCCTGGCGAATTCCTATTGGCAGGCTATTCCAGATTTTACGTGCATAACAGCTGAAGGCCGCCTCACCACTTCTTTTAAGTTTAGCTTTTGGAATTCTAAGGAGACACTCATTTGAGGATCTGAGGTTACGATTTGGAATATAACGTGTCAGACATTCCGATATATAAGATGGAGTGAGATTATTTAAGGCTTTATAAACCATAAGCAATATTTTAAAGTCAATCCTGAATGACACAGGCAACCAGTGTAGTGACATCAAAACTGGAGAAATGTGCTCAGATTTTCTTTTCCTAGTTAGGATTCTAGCAGCTGCATTCTGCACTCGTTGCAAGTGATTTATGTCATTTTTGGGTAGTCCTGAGAGGAGTGCGTTACAGTAATCTAGTCTACTGAAAACAAAAGCGTGAATTAATTTCTCAGCATCTTTCAATGATATAAGAGGTCTAACTTTTGCTATGTTTCTTAAGTGAAAATCATATTTAACCACGGGAGTGGATGATAGGGCCTAGTGACCCCTGTGCTTGCCTGGTGCACCCTTGACAATCTCTCCTTGCCAGAGCACATAGTAGGATCTGCCCAAGAAGTAGGAGCCAAACCAGCTGAGGGCAGTCCAAGGATGCCAAGGTCAGAGAGAGAGAGACAAGGAGGCAGAGGAGAGATCCAGTAAGAATAGGATCGATCTATCTATCTATCTATCTATCGTTTCTTAAAATGTTCAATAGAGTTAGCCTGATGTATCTCTGATGGAAAAGTCTTCCAGATTTTTGGTGTATAACAGCAAAATGCCCCCTCACCACTTCTTTTAAGCTTGGCTCTTGGAGTTATAGGCAGTCCACCATTAGAAGATCTAAGGTTAATACTTGGAATGTTGGGGGACAGGCACTCGAAAATTTAGGAAGGGGCAAAATTATTCAGAACTTTACACACTATTAGTAGCATTTTAGAATCAAATCTAAATTACACAGGTAACCAATGTAACAATGCTAAGACTGGTGTGATGCTCTCAGGTTTTCTTTTTTTGCTTATACATTTTGAAGTAACTGCTCCCGATTGATGTCTTACTTTGGTAGAACAGTTAGGAGTGCATTTGTTTTTGGTTTAACACTATACAGGGCAGCTACACAGTTAATTAATTTTGACTTTCCCATGTCTATTTGACTAAGCCTCTATTTCTGGCCCCATTCAAATAATGCCAGTACATTGCAAAACATGGTGGGTGTTTTGTCATGGTTATGGTCCAAAGGAGACCCTGTTCTCCATGATATACTAAATTTCTATCTATCTATCTATCTATCTATCTATCTATCTATCTATCTATCTGTCTGTCTGTCTGTCTGTCTGTCATAAGACAATAAAAACAATGAAACAAGGGTTGGGGTCCCACAGGATGCCTTGTTTAACAGTAACATCCAAAGGACGACAGTCGATCAGAGTCCTGCGAAGAAAACAATCTGCATTTTCAATCCTTGAAAAAAGGCTGTTCAAAGGCCTAGAGCTCCGGTCTCTTCAGAAGCTGGTCCTTGTGGGAACACTGACTTCTGGTGGGACTTTGAGTTGTCCAGTATATGACTGGGAACAGAGGGAAGGGTCATGGACCAGACTGGCGATGGCCTCAGCAGTCCTTCGGGTTTTTCTCCTCCTCTTCTCTAATGAAGCAGACAGAATTAAAGTTAGCAGTGGTGTCACGCCGAATTCCTTCCCCACGTTTGTCCAGCAGAAACCCATAAAATGCTCCCCCTGCTCACGTGTCTGACATGGTCTACTTTGCACTGGGGAAGGGGGTGGGGACCCAAAAACTGCACATTATTCCAAAATGGATGAGTTGATCTTAATGATATTTTTCACATATAATAAAGCTGAACCAACTTATAGTCCTGGCTACGTGGTGTATTATAAATTTCATTAGGAGGGGTAGTTGTAAGGGGGGCTTGGGGGGGGTGCACCACTTGAACACATCTCAGTCAAAGTGCATTAAATTGTGGGTGCATACTGCTGTTGAAACAATATAATATGTTGACTTGGGGTCTTTTAAGAGTTCTATCGTTAAATGGGGTTGTAATGGAAGGGGATGAACTACTAAAACTGTGTAGCCGTGTTTCATTAGACGAGTACTGAGAAAACCGTGGTGCTGATGGGCAAGTTCAGAACTTTGAGCTGGAAATCACAGGCGGACTCCGTTTTGTTGTGTCGTGTTTGTACTTTGGCAATGTATTTTAAGTGTAGTTTGTCTAACCTGTTAATTTTATTTATACATAAGATCTAATACTACACTTTAGCTTAACTATTCTAAGGTCCTTTACCATTTTAGTGATATCGCCCAGGGGTGTAATCAGTGTTGTTGTAGACTGTTTGTCTAAAGCTGGCCAGTATGAACAGTTCTTCTTTAACGGCTTCAATGACAGCAGCCTTTGTGATATCGGTTTTTCCAAGAAGTGACTGCCTTAAGATTGTTACTAAATGTGACCCTTGTGGGATGCGTCACTCAGGGTGTCGAGGTGGCATTCACATATTGGTGTCCTGTTTTGAAAACGTTGCCAACTCATGCTGTGTAAACAGCACTTCACAGATTTTTGGAAGACGCCCTGCTCTGTCCGCTCCCTGACGTGTCCCATTGTTGTTCTGCAGGTGTCCGATTCCCTTGTCAAGTCGATGTTGTCCCAGTGAGGAACGAAGATGGTGCAGTCATAATGTTCATTCTCAACTTTGAAGTCATAATGGAGAACAAGTTCCTCCACTCCCCCGACTCCGACGTCAACCACAAGCTTCCTTCCACGTGGTTCTCGACTGGTAAGGCTTTACTTTTAAGCCAAATCACTTCTTGGCTCCACAACAGTTAGCTTGCTTTTTCATGTCTTATGTTGCATTGATCTCAATGACGTGTTTAAAGGGGGATTCTGGCCATTTTCTTATTCTTGTTGATGGAGTGCATGTGAAGGGAGAGGTCTTCATAGGACAGGCCTGTTTGGGATCTGCCTGACCTGGTGTGGCCAATGAAAGGGAAAGCATCTTGGGTTGGGATGGAACAAGGTAACATTATTAATCATATCCATCATTTATTAATCATATGCAAATATTAGTCATACTTGTTAAAACAACACTTCCATACTGCACCAAGTTGTCTGTGTCTTCTGAAAATGGAGATCATCCATGGTGGCGAGGAGAGGAGTCTGAGCTCAGACAGCCATTGTACCACTTTGCATTGTTCTCTGATTACTGGGCTGAGTGAGTCAGACTTTGATGCTTCCTGATAAATGTGGTCAGCCTCATTGGTCTTAAGACCTTACAGTAAAGGGTCTTTATCTGATGATCACTGTCGAGAGAGAGGGAGGTTGGGGATTGATACAGCATGTTGACATACCCCCACACAACGGACCACCAGATTGGGACTCGAGGGTCAAAAGACCACTATGGACCACACTGTCAAGAGAACAAAATTAAATCCCCTGTGGTCCATTTTTGAATAACAATAAAATGTGAAATAAATCTATCTATCTATCTATCTATCTATCTATCTATCTATCTATCTATC
>JANRMT010062817.1:19472840-19495173 GCA_026402145.1 Polypterus bichir lapradei
ATCTATCTATCTATCTATCTATCTATCTATCTATCTATCTATCTATCTATCGTTCACCACTTATCCAAGGTCGGGTCTTGGGGGCAGCAGCCTAAGCAGGGAAGCCCAGATCTCCCTTTCCCCGGCCAGCTCCTCTGGGAGACCCCGAGGCATTCCCAGGCCAGCCAGGAGATGTAATCCCTCCAGCATGCCCTAGGTCTGCCCCATGGCCTTACCCCAGTGGAACATGTCTGGAACACCCCCCCCCGGGGAGGCATCTAGGGGGTATCCTAACCAGATGCCCGAACCACCTCAACTGACTCCTCTCCATGCGGAGGAGCTGCGACTCTACTCCGAGTCTCTCCCAGATAACTGAACTCCTCACCCTATCTCTAAGGGAAAGTCCAGCCACCCTGCGGAGAAAACTCATTTCGGCCGCTTGTATTCGCGATCTTGCTCTTTTGGTCACTACCCAAAGCTCGTGGCCATAGGTGAGGGTAGGAACGTAGATCAACTGGTAAATCAACAGCGTTGCCTTTTGGCTCAGCTCTGTCTTCACACTGACAGACCGTTGCAGTGCCCACATTACTGCAGATGCCGCACCGATCCGTCTGTCAACCTCCCACTCCATTCTTCCCTCACTCATGAACAAGACCCTGAGATACTTGAACTCCTCCACTTGAGGCAGTAATGTGTTCCCAACATTCCACCCTTTTCCAGCAGAGAACCATGGCCTCAGATTTAGAGGTGCTGACTCTCATCCCCGCCGCTTCACACTCGGCTGCGAACCACTCCAGTGAGAGCTGGAGGTCACTGTCCAATGAAGCCAACAGAACCACGTCATCCGCAAATAGCAGAGACGAAATTCTGAGGTCACCGAAACAGACCCCTTCCACTCCTTGGCTGCGCCTAGAAATTCTGTCCATAAAACTTATGAACAGAATCGGTGACAAAGGGCAGCCCTGGTGGAGTCCAGCCTCAACAGGAAATGAGTTTGACTTATTACCGTCAATGCGGACCAAGCTCCTGCTCCTCCTGTACAGGGACTGAATGGCTCGTAACAACGAGCCTTGTACCCCATACTCTTGGAGCACACCCCACAGGATGCTTCGAGGGACACAGTCGAATGCCTTCTCCAAATCAACAAAACACATGTGGACTGGTTGGGCAAACTCCCATGCCCCCTCAAGGATCCTGGCCATGGTGTAGAGCTGGTCCAGTGTTCCACGTCCGGGACGGAATCCGCATTGTTCCTCTTGAATCCGAAATTCGACCATTGACCGAATTCTCTTCTCCAGCACCCCTGAATAGACTTTACCAGGGAGGCTGAGGAGTGCGATCCCCCTATAGTTGGAGCACATTCTCCGGTCACCCTTCTTAAAAAGGGGAACCACCACCTCGGTTTGCCAATCCAGAGGCATTGCCCTCGATGTCCATGTGATGTTGCAGAGACGTGTCAACCAGGACAGCCCCACAACATTCAGAGCCTTGAGGAACCCAGGGTGAACCTCGTCCACCCCAGGGGCCTCGTCACCTCGGAGCTTTTTAACTACCTCGGTGACCTCGGCCCCTGATGTGGACGGGTCCTCTAGCTCTGCTTCTTCTAAGGAAGACATGCTGGTGGGATTGAGAAGATCCTCGAATTATTCCTTCCACCGGTCAACAACATCTGCAGTTGAAGTCAGCAGGGCTCCATCTCTACTGTTCACATGTTGGTGGAGCACTGCTTTCCCCTCCTGAGGTGCCTGACTGTTTGCCAGAACCTTCTCGGTGCTGACCAAAAGTCGTTTTCCATGGCTTCCCCAAACTCCTCCCATGCCCGAGTTTTTGCCTCCAGTGCCGCCACATGCTTGGCCCGCCGTTACCCCTCAGCTGCCTCTGGAGTCCCACTGGTCAACCAGACCGGATAGGACTCTTTCTTCAACTTGACGGCCTCTCGAACCTTAGGTGTCCACCACCGGGTTCGTGGATTGCCGCTATCTATCTATCTATCCATTAGTAATGTTTTATTTTGGTCACAGGACTTGCTTTCGGCAAATGCTTTTATGTGTCTTTTGTTTTCTGTACTAGAAAGCCTACAAGTTCACATTTGAGATTTGGTGTAAGGGTGGGTCATTTATTATTGTTATTATTATTATTTATCCAAAGCTGGAGGAAATCTTCCATTTTTTCCCTCAGAAAGTTAAATCCCCATGCCAGCGATGGGCAGGTTTGGCCGACTGGCCTGATATGAGTGAGTGTGCTCTGTGATGGACTAGCACCCCTTCCAGGGTTGGCGCTTGTGTTACTTCTTCCGCGACTGTGAATTGGATTGTTTGATTTCAGAAGGCAGATGGGTGGACAGGAGGACCAATGAATCTGAGTTAAGTGTCCATGTTGTTACTGTTCTGCCTGCCATGTCTTTGACTCTTTTTGTGTTCAGCCAGGCCCAGAGGTTTCAAGCTGCGTCTGCCCATGCTGAGATCGCTGGCGGCGAGTAAGCAGTCTCTGCCCCAAGAGGACCCTGATGCAGTGGTGGTGGACCTTTCAAAGCCCAGCAGGGAGTCTCTGGCCTTGGGGGAGTTCCTGTCTTCCAGCGACAGGGTCGGCTCACCAAGCACTGAATGGCAGGAGCAGCCTGAAGATCAGCAGGCTTTGATCAATGGCGACCCAGAACCTCTGAACCACTCGTCTCCTCTGCCTAATCGCCTCAACCCTGACGTCTCCTTCTCAAATTGTAGCCTGACAAGAAGTCGATCCCGGGAGAGCTTCTACAGTGTGCGTCGAGCGTCCTCTGTCGACGACATCGAGGCCATGAAGGCAGATGTGGACCGAACGTTTCGAAGCCGGCATGCCAGCACAGGTATGGCAACAGAAATGCATCCTGGTGTATGTGACCCATCTGCTTGTCAGAACACAAGCACAGAGGGTATGGTGGGTAGTGATGGGGGTACAAAAAGGGGTTTATTAGATAAATGTGTTCTTTGTGGCGCGTACTTTACTAATATTTCATGTTGTTTAAAGGTGGTGCCTCATTGACAATGTTGATACAACCTTACTGCATGTCATTCTCTGCTGGGTTTAGTTAGCATCTTCTCGTGGAGTCCATATGGGTTTGTTTATTTAGTTGTTCTCATTTTCTCCCACATTTCAGGTGATTGGTGTTGGAGCTGTGCTTGACTGTGTCATACATTAGACTGGCACGCTGCCCAATGCTTTCTAATGCCTAATTTGGCTAGATTGACAATTAACAAGTTTTCTGACCCAAGAAATTTTAGTGGACTTGTTTCACTTTACATGCCCCTCATCTTCCTATCTGTTTATAAAAATCATTTTATTATTACAGATGTTTGTGACACACCCTCTGTTGGAATGACAAATGCAGTGCATATGGCTCTTCTGAAAGCCATTTGGCATAGGATTTGTAAATGCAGTGTTAATGCTTGTGATGTGCCATCAGTTGGAATGTCAAATGCAATGCATTTTATGACTACAGATGTTTGGGATGCACCATCTGTTAGAATGACAAATGCAGTGAATATATTTCTGTTATAAGCCATTTGGTATAGAATTGGTAAAAGCAGTGTTTGTGATGCACCATTTGTTGGAATGACAAATGGAACACATTTTAGTACTACAAATATTTGTGATGCACCATCTGTTAAAAGGTATTGCATTTGTCATTCTAACAGATGGTGCCTCACAAACATTTGTAGTTCTAAAATGCATTGCATTTGCCATTCTATTACTACAGATGTTTGTGATGCACCTTCTGTTGAAATGACAAATGCAATGCATTTTAGTACTACAAATGTTTGTGATGCTCCATCTGTTAAAAGGTATTGCATTTGTCATGCTAACAGATGGCGCATCACAAACATTTGTAGTACTAAAATGCATTGCATTTGTCATTCTATTAATACAGATGTTTGTGATGCTCCATCTGTTGGAGTGACAAGTGCAATGTATTTTATGACTATAAATGTTTGGGATGCACCATCTGTTGGAATGACAAACACAAGGAATATGTCTCTGTTATAAGCCATTTGGTATAGGATTGGTAAAAGCAGTGTTTGTGATGCACCATCTGTTGGAATGACAAATGCAATCAATGCATTTTAGTACTACAAATGTTTGTGATGTGCCATCTGTTAAAATGTATTACATTTGTCATTCTAACAGATGGTGCATCACACACATTTGTAGTACTAAAATGCATTGATTGCATTTGTCATTCTATTACTACAGATGTTTGTGATGCTCCATCTGTTGTAGTGACAGAGACATAGCTGCTGGGTAATCACGCAGAGACACTTGGTTCTTTTATTAAGTTGGATTATGAAATGACAGTTGGCTTGAGGATTGGCCAAATCTTTAAGAAGATAACACATACTTCAAGTGGAAGTGTTAATCCATTTATCCATCTTTTAATCTGATTTTCCAAATCAAGATCATGGAGAGTCAGTGTCTACCCCAGCAGTATTTGGCATAAGGTGAGGTGCCTGCCCTCATCACGTAAGCACCCCTGATACACACAAATACATATTGGGGTCAGTGTGAGAAAAAGTCCAGAATACTTGGCGAGAAACCCACCCAGGCACAGGGCAAACACAGCCCTCTACACTGCAAGTGACCCGGGCAAGATCTGAACCTGGGATTCTGCAGCTGTGACCACCAATGATGAACAGGCTGCCAGGAGAAAAACCAAAGTGTCATGTATGGAATAACGGGGCTATTAGACTGAAGGAAGTTAAAAGAAACGTCCAAGTGTAAAGTAGTGCAGGAGTTATGTAGAAAAAACATGTTTTGTGTATTTACATGTACTATATGCTTCTTACCCCATCATGTACTTTTTAGTGGTGGCAGAAAAAAAGTTTCAATCTCTTGAGCTCATACAAAATAGAGACAAAAATGTTTATGACGTAATAGAAGCTAATAGGGACCAATGTGCTGTACAGTGGCAAACATCCTCCGAAAAAGAAATTCACATGATTTGCATAATCCACATGTCACTTATCCAGGCGTATGCTCCAAACATGCAAAACACATGCATTTTTTGGAGGCAGATAGATAGATAGATGTGAAAGGCACTATATAATAGATGGATAGATTTATATATATAGATAAGAAAGGCACTGTATAATAGGTAGATAGTAAGGCACTATATGATAAGATAGATAAGAAAGGCACTATATAATAGATAGGTTAGACAGTATATAATAGATAAGAAAGGCATTATATAACAGATATCTTGATAGATAAGAAAGGCACTATATAATAGATAGATAGCTATTAAGGCACTATATGATACATAGATAGATATGAAAGGCACTATGTAACATATCATGATAGATAGATAAGAAAGGCACTATATAACACATATATGATAGACAGATGTGAAAGGCACTATATAACCGATATCTTGATAGATATGAAAGGCACTATATAATAGATAAGACAGTATATAATAGATAGATGTGAAAGGTACTATATAACAGATATCTTGATAGATATGAAAGGCACTATATAATAGGTAAGACAGTATATAAAAGATGTGAAAGGCACTATATAACACATATCTTGATAGATAAGTAGGAAAGGCATTATATAATAGATAGCTAGGTAGGTTTATATATATATTTTTAAATTATCTTTATTTAATTTTCCAGGAAAAACAGAAAAGCATTTAATGTGTACAAGTAACAGGCACCGACCCCCCCCCCCCCGGACAATATTAGGGGGTTTTGTTTTTTTTCTTTCACTCCATCCCACCTCTTGCCCTGTCCACATACTGTATCTTATCGTATTCGTACGTCACAAACACACATTTCTCACTCCTGCTTCATCACTACAGTACACGTCCCCCTCACTCCAGACATACAGTAAAAATGAGACAAATGGGCGTTTGATTAGAATGAATGTGGCCACCAGCACTGCTCCCCCCAGCACACCCCTCCTATTCTGCACACCAATTCAAGAGACTACATGAAGAATTCAGAATTACGACAACATCAATCAGAACATGACTAGAGAATATTGAAGCCCCCGATCCCCCGACATGTCTAACACCAGCTCGTCCCCCTCAGTAGAGCACAGTACTCGTCCAGCTCCCCACATTTGGATGTCATTAATTAGTGTATAGTGCGTAAATTCAGGTATTACACAGAGAGATACAGATATTGATAAAACAGCTTGAACGGTTGAGCAAATGGAATGAGTGAATGAGCAAGCGAGCGAACAAATGAATGAAAGAGCAAACAAACGAGTGAAGTAACTAACTGACTAACCAAGGAACTAACGATCCTACTTTCTTGCCAGATTTCCCGCTGGGGGCAAAGTAAGTTAAGTAAGTAAGATCGGTAGTTCATGAGTTGGTTTGTTAATTAGTTAAGTTAGTTTGCTTGTTTGCTTGCTTGTTCGTCCTGTGGACAAAGTACATTTTTTACAGATACACTTTAAATAAATAAATAAACACACACACACACAATGGTCTGAACACACCCAAGAATGACTAAAAAGAAGTGAAAATTAAAAAGAAGACGGCGTTATGTCGCTCTGTTGCTGCCCCGTAGCGTTTTCTGTCACACTTCTGCGCTATAATTTGTTGGCCAATAGGCCTCAGTGTTGGTGTGTCACAGAGAGGATGTGCAGTGTTGTTCATGATGGCACTCAGTTTTGTTTTCACTCCTTCACCATGACCTCCAGGGGGTCCAGAGTGTGTCCCATAACTGAGCCTGCCAGCTTAATTATCTTCTTGATATGGTGGGCCTCTCTTGAAATGACCTCACAAGCCCAGCACACCACACTGACCATCACAGACTTGTAAAAGATCTGGAGGATGTCACTCCTCTCCGTTAAAAGAATGCAGTCGTTACTTCGGGAATAATCCGTGTGTGTCATAAAGACTCATTGGATGTCCTTTTCGAACAGACCTGTCCCCCTACTCATTTGCTAGTCAAGAGTCCAGTCTTCAATTAGAAGAGACATGAGATTAAAAATGATTCCTGGTTACCACTAGAAAGTACATGGGGTACATAAAATACCCTGTTTGGGTGGAGGATTCCTTTATTTGATTTGGTATCATCGGGTTTCTGTTGCTCCTTAAACAATGTCACAGCTGCTGTCCCAAGACCGTCATCCACCTTCATTCATTGCGCTATAAACTCAGCCTCTGACATCTTGGACAAGTAAATGCACAAAGAGAGCAAGTAGTGTAAAAATCCCCTGTTTGAATTAAAACAAAGACCCCCTTGTTTCTCATTCACACAAAAATGTGCAAGATCCTCTGAAAGATTGGTCACCATTGAGATCTCCCTGATAACGAGTGTTTTTAAGTAATTCAAAAGTGGGAAATTGTGTGCCTTCATGCCTAAAGCCCCTCCTTCATGATGTCATAATCTGGCCTTAAATCTGATTGGTTGAAATTGAAGGAACGTCCCGGTTCGGTGGTTGTTCAGGAGCAACAGAAACCCGAAGATATGAGCTCCACCATCAATAACTCTGTCTGCCGGTGGGTTACTGGTTTCTCCATATTGCTACTAATGTTTCTGGTGGTCTTAACAGGAGCGATGAACCACGTGAAGACGACTCTGCTGAACTCGACTTCCGACTCTGACCTCATCCGCTACCGGACTATCAGCAAGATCCCTCAGATCACGTTGAACTTTGTGGATTTCAAGGCTGATCCTTTCATCCCTTCCCCTGCGAATGATAAGGAGATCATAGCCCCCTGTAAGCTCAAGGATCGGACACACAATGTCACTGAGAAGGTCACACAGGTAAGTGGCACCCCAGGGTGGGGCACATTTTCCTTATTTTTTTTTCGCCTGTTCCTACCAGCCGGATGGACTGTTCCTTTAGGTTGATGCTTGTCATTATCGGGCTGAATATTGCAGCCGTTTCTTGACGTTGGTTTCAGTGCTCGCTCTTTTTCTTCTTCTTAAGCTGTGTTGAGATCAGAGGAATTCTATCAGGAAATGACAATGAAGAAAATTATACAGATGAGTTGGAGAGACCCTGTTTGTTTTCTTTGCTATATTTTCTTTGACAGACAAGGGTTGTTTTCAGCACGTATTATTACGGTTTTCATATCTAACACAGATGTGGGGGGGGGTCTTTTTTCAAATTCACAAAAGCCCCTTCTGTTGCCATAATGTTACTCTCTTCATTAAAAGGGACCGGTGGTCCACATAACAAAGCTTCATTTCCTTGCCATTTGAGGTACTCATATAAGAGGTCAGTTTTTTGAACGTGTTACATTCCCATAAAGCTGACCTGCTGTCCATTATTTGTGTGATGCTGCAGACTTAACGTGCTTCTTGTGCAAGCGAAAGGAGAATGTCAGGTGGTGCCAAGATAACCATAGTGCTGGTGGCGGTTCTCCCATTTTTGTTTTTTACAGATAGAAATGAGTGGTTTTTCCTAAAGTCCGTATCACAGTATCTCCATACATATATATATATATATATATATATATATATACAGTATATATATATATATAAAATCCAACATCTGTCTGTCCGCTTTTCACAAGAGAACTACTAAACGAATTTAGATCGGGTTTTTGTCCATAATTTGCTTGAACATTCTGGTTGATTTTGTGACTTATCTCATCGCGTTAAGTATCATAATTTGCTTGCGGTACCGGTTTACTTGTGCGAATCCGAGAGAGAAGCAGCAGGCCGAGGGGAGGGGGAAGTGTGACATCAGGAGTGGGGAGCCAGACAGGACTTATTCGCGTGAATCCGTGACACAGTGGACTGAGGGGCGGGGCCTTCCTCACTCATGCGCCAGCCTCGGGGCGTGTACCTTACCTCCGCTTAGCTAGCGAACGAGAGAACTGCACTGCACTGAGTAATTCTTCAGATTTAGCTGATGCCTCTCCGAGTTCACGAATGTAGTAAAACTGCTAGGGAGTCTTTGGGTTGTTTTTCGTCCCAAAGAACACACACAGCTAGTCTCTATGATATTTGAATTTACAGGTAGTCTCCATATATATAAAATTCAACATCTGTCTGTCTGTCTGCTTTTCATGAGAGAACAACTTAACGGATTTAGATGGGGTTTTTTTCTATAATTTGCTTGAACATTCCAGTTGATTTTGCGACTTCTCTCATTGCGCTGTATCAGAGTTCACTTGCGGTACCGATTTATTCACCCTAATCCGAGACAGAGGCTGCGGGCTGAGTGATGTCAGGAGTAGGGGGCTGGGTGGGGCCCTCCTCACTCACCCACCAGCCTCTGTTCGAGTAGGTCTACCTCTGGCCACATTTTGAACCGTATCTTAACTCCGCTTAGCCAGCGATACCTGTTTGTTTATTGATTTTTAAAGTTTCTCCTGTTTCACTACTACACGGACGGAGCTGCGGGGGACAGCTAGTAACTGATAATTCTGATGGTCTTGCTATATACACTGCATTTATACAGGGCAGCGCAGGGAAACGGGGGGATTTTCAATTCAATCATTAATCAGTGTATAGTGCGTAAATTCAAGTTTTAGATTGACAGATTCATTTTTCGATAAGAATTTGAACGAGCGAGCAAATGGAATGAAATGAGTAAATGACCAAGCAAGCCAACAAGTGAGTGGAGAAACGAATAAATGAGCAAGCAAATGAGCAAACTAACTCATGAACTAACGATCCTACTTTCTTGCCAAATTTCCGCTGGGGACAAAGTAAGTTAAGTAAATAAGATTGTTAGTTCATGAGTTAGTTTGTTAGTTAGTTAAGTATGTTTGCTTGTTTGCTTGCTCGTTCGTTTGGTCGAGAATGACAAAGTAAGTTTTTTACAGGAACACTCAAGAACACTCAGTCATCAACACGAGTTATCAACACTTATGACAAAGTAAGTTAAGTAAATAAGATCGTTAGTTCATGACTTAGTTTAATAATTAAGTTAGTTTGCTCGTTTGCTTGCTCGTTCATTCGTTCGAGAATGACAACGTACGTTTTTTACAGAAACTCTCATGAACACTCAGTCATTAACACTTATGACAAAGTAAGTTAAGTAAATAAGATTGTTAGTTCATGAGTTAGTTTCTTAGTTAAGTTAGTTTGCTCGTTTGCTTGCTCGTTTATTCGTTCGAGAATGACAAAGTACGTTTTTTAAAGAAACTCTCATGAACACTCAGTCATCAACACTTATGACAAAGTAAGTTAAGTAAATAAGATTGTTAGTTCATGAGTTAAGTGTATTAATTAGTTTGCTTGTTTGCTTGTTTGCTCGTTTGTTCGAGAATGACAAAGTAAGTTTCTTACAGAAACACTTTAAATAAACACACACACTCAATGGTCTGAACACACACATGAACGACTAAAAAGAAAGCGGTGTTATGCAGACATATTGCAGCCCTGCAGTGTTTCTTGACACACTTCTGCTGTGTAATTGGTTGGCTGAAAGTCCTCAGTGTCGATGTGTCACAGAGAGGAAGTGCAGCATTGTTCATAAGTACACTCAGTTTTGTTTTCTCTCCTGCACCATGACCTCCAGGGGGTCCAGACTGTGTCCTATAACTGAGCCTGCCCTTTTAATTAGCTTGTTGATTTGATGGGCCTCTGTTGAAGTGATGCTACCAACCCAGCACATGCACGAATAAACACATTACAAAATACATTTAATGATGAAATGTATGTTACAGGATATGCAGTTAATGATGGTAAAACATTGTGAAGGTGTTGTCCATTTCTTCATACACATTCTGACAGCCCGTTGTGGAAACTCTGCATTGCTTGACGTAAAATGTCAAGAGGAATGCCAGCAATTTCCTCTTCAGTCCTCCTTTTTAGTTCAGTAATGGTTGCAGGATGTGCGCGGCACACTTGGCTTTTAAGATGTCCCCACAGAAAAAAAAAATCACAAACCGTGAGATCTGGAGATCTAGGAGGCCATGGAATGTCACCATTCACCTTCCAGACAGGACATGATCATGACGTCCTAAGCCGAAATTCCCTTTACGCAGCAGTCACACTATCGCCATTCTTATAAAAGGCTTTCACAGCGAACGCTTGTGACGCATCACTCCACTGCTCCATTATAATTAATGGAAAGGGGTTCAAAACGAGGTATCTAACAACTACTGATGCCCCAGGGTCGCCAACACCTAGTTCTAAAATTTCCCGTTTTCCTGCGCCACCCCATATGTACTTTTCAGACTAAAAGTTATTTAACAAATTACAAATGCTTACTGGTTGATGTCATCATTTATGTAGACTGCCTTTTATCCACTGAAATGCCAGTTAATGTTTGACTGCTTACTGTCTGATGCAAATGCCGCCGCTGCCAAGCAAACACAGCACAAGACACGGCTTCTTCTTGTCCTTCCTTTCTGTTTTCATTGACCCTCAATCAAAAGGGTCTAGCTGCAGACCTTTCTGGCCTTTTCGATTGAAGACATCCATTGAGCAGCCAACTGAATTGCATAATTATGTCACATGACTCCCGCTCTGGAAGCTCCCAGAAGGGTTTGGCTGTGGCTTACAGCACATCACGACAGCGCCAGTGGCAGTCCTACTATGTGACTCACCCTCTCCGAGACACGTGTACTCAATAGTGAGGACTGATGGAGATCATTGATGTTAGGTAGAATGCCTAGAAGGGGCTGGGTGGTCTCAAGGCCTCGGAACCCCTGCAGATTTTTTTTTTTTTTTTTTTTTCTTGTCCTCCCTGGCCATCACACTTTACTTTTATTCTATGTTAATTAGTTTTGCCTAATTTTATTTTTATATTTTGCCTTTTTTCTTTCTTCATCTTGTAAAGCCCTCTGAACTACCTCATTTGTATGAAAACGTGCTATAGAAAAAAATGTTGTTGTCGTTGTGACTACGATAATCTGCATACCGCCCTAATCTTAATCATAGAGAAAATCCGGGCAAAGAAGGTGTGTGGGCCCTTATACAAAATTCTACACACATGTATGCGTGTATATTATTATTTATTTCTAGCAATTGTATATTACATTGATACATTTAGTTTGCTTGTTTGCTTGCTCGTTCATTCATTACTTACATTTAGATAAGTATGTGCAGGTATAAATGTAATAATAAAGTAATATATTGTGGAGCCGACCCGGACACAGACAGGCGGACATGTTGTTCTTCACCACCACACGTTTATTTTACACAAATATTTACAATTTAAAGTCACTCAGACTCAGTATAAAGTGCACAACAAACCCCAATCCATACAGTCCTGGCCACAAATGCCTCTTCTTCGGGCCGCCTCCACTCTCCTCTCTTGCCTTGTCCTGCTTCCACCCGACTCCAGCCCCGAATGAATGGAGACGGCCCCTTTTATAGGGTTCCCGGATGAGCACCAGGTGTTCCCGGCATTCCTCCTCTGGCCACGCCCCAGCGTGGCGGAAGTGCCGGCTGTCCTCCCGGCTGCTCTCCGGGCGCCGTCATAAATCTTCCCCCCAGCACTTCCTGGTGTGGCGGAAGTGCTGGGGTAACAGGTCCCCAAGGCATTGGGGTGCCTCCTGGCGGTGACCACGGGCCCCTATAGGGTGGAGCTTCCATGCCCTGTACCCGTGGCCCCCAAAGCAACCCGGAAGGCAACCCCCACGTGATCCAGGGTGGGCACAGACCCACATCCGGTCCCTCATGACGTCCCAGCCGGGTCATGGCCCCTGGCATCCCTGACAATATTTATAATAGTAAAAGATGTTTATAATAGCATATATTGTCTGCGGAACAAAGGTGCTTTCCTGGCCTTTTTCCTGGCGAAACTCTGAATTACATAATCAAAATGAATCCGTTTTGCTAGATCAGATTCAATACTGAGTCTTGCCAAATCTACTAGTCATGCTTGTGGCATAGTGGATCTTAGAAAAAAATTTTTACCAGCTTTAGCTTGCTGAATGAGTGCTCTGCAGAGGCGACAGTGGCAGGAATTGTCAACAGAATGCGCAGACCGACACATACATTTGGAAAAAGTCCTTCCAGTTTGTACTTTTTCAAGCGATTCAGCAGCTCCAATGGGCGTAAACTGTTGACCCCTGCTAAGTACCCTGTGACCCACATGACTTTATAATTCTGAAACTAAACAGACTTGAAAATTAAAAAAATACAATAAAAATTACATGAATTACAGTAAATAAATGTTCATATTATAATAAAAATTATGGGACGTGTTGGGCTTCATAGGCCCCGGAGTGATGTATTGTATTGTATTGTATGTACCGGCTGCACCCCCCTCTCCTCGGGCCTGACGTTACAGCACACACACGTGGTCACAATGCTATAATAAACAGTATACGCTCGTACGGATGTTGACTAAATGAGTGAGGCACGCCGACTGAGAATGAGCATGGGAGACGATTACCCACAATCCCGCGGCGAGAGAGAGAACCATCGGCTCAGTTGTGATCACGCGATGCTCAGCAGACAAAGCATATACGTACTACTCGTATTGCAAGACCTCGCTCGTTTATCAAGTTAAAATTTATTTAAAATTTTAGCATGTCTTGCATAACAGTCGCAGACCGAGTTACTCGTAATCCAAGGTTTTACTGTAATGGAAACTCCCCGCTCGCACTTCTGTAACACGCTGTGCTGCACTCCACTCGCCACTTAGTGGCAATCAAAACGCTCTGATACACGCATAAGCCGTCCTGGTAGTTTTGCACACGGTTAAATGGGTATTCACACAGGGAGCTGTGGAGGGGGGCCTGTAGCATGAGACAGAATACAAGAGAGACGTCATCAAGGCTGAGCTGTATTAAGAATGAACACGCTGTACTGGAATGGACCGAGTCGTCTGGTAATGAGCGGATTTAGTGTGAGGAGTGCAAAGCGAGTACAACATCTGTCTGAGATGCCACACCACGCAGGCTCATCATGTGAGCATCTGTCACAGTGGGATGAGTGTGGACATCTGTCACCGGGAGATGATCGGCCCTATAAGTTCAACGCCAAATTCAAGGAGCAGACCCCACACGGCTGAAATGTATCAAGTCGGATCAGAATCGAGTAGACTGAAAACTGGGACGCCATGATGACATGTCAGCTCGGCTGAGGCAGATCAAGGATGAACTTGGCATGAGGGCGAGACCCGACTTTGAATCACTCGAGACAATAAAAATGTTTTGTCCTGCTGCAGTCTTGTCCACTCTCGGCCTTCTTCGTGTCTTTTGAGACGCAATTCATGACGACCGTCAGATCAGGCGTGTGGTGTCCCCCCCCTCCTTGGAGTATCGCCGCCGGACAGTCCTAGCGGATGCAGTATCGCCACCCACAGTCTTGGTTTTCCCCCTTGGAGTCGGGTTCCTTCAACTTCCCGTGGTGACATTTCACAAACCCCACGTGACCCATTGAGTAGAATGGTGAGTCGAGACTCTGAGTGACTCAAAACCCGGGCCACTTTCAGTTGTGACTGTAATAAAAATATAAGTTTAATGTCACTGTGCTCTGTACAAAAATAATTTTATAAATCCATTCACGTGTACAGGCCAGGCCAAAGTTAGCACACAGGGGCTCTCAGCATTTAGAACTGCTGGGCCAAAGCATAGGACAAGATAGACAAAGACAGCTGGAGGAATGTATGGTCAGCCTAAAGACAGGTGTATACTATTTTGTCCTCTGTTAACAGTCAGCACAAAATCTTCTTTCCTTGTTCGGAAATTGACTATTTACCTAAGTAAGGGCCTGCACATGGAGAAGACAGTATAAAAAGACTTGGACAGCAGCCAAACACCTCGAAGCCGACGGACGGACGGATGAGTGATATCGTCATCCGTCCTGAAAAGCCTTCCAGCACAGCAACGAAAAAAGGCAGACTGTATAGATCAAGATCCCACCGTGGTATTGTCTTGCTATAGGTTTCCTGCCTGTAATGCCTCATAAATCGTCAGTAAAGAAAGCCAAGTTATTTTCTCTTATGTGATTTTTACCGCCGTATCACTATGGGAGGGATATCGCCTTTTAATATCATATCTGTATAGTTTTCGGTTATTTAAAATACCGCAATTACAAAAGAACTTATTCCAACTAGGGAGCTGTCGCCCCTAAAAGGAACAGTGACCCATAACTTAAGGAACTATGCCTTTGGGCATAAAACCCCTCCAGAGAATCATATGCGGAGTGGTGGCTCGGAGGCTAGGGATCTGCCCTGGCAATCGGAAGGTTGCCGGTTCAAATCCTGTAAATGCCAAAAGGGACTCTGCTCTGTTGGGCCCTTAAGCAAGGCCCTTAACCTGCAATTCCTGAGCACTTTGAGTAGTGAGAAAAGCGCTATATAAGTGCAAAGAATTATTATTATTATATGTTGTTCCTAAGCTATGCCTTTGGGTGTAAACCCCCCCAAGAGAAGCAAACGTTCAAAGTAGGCATAAAAGTTAAGCATAGTGGGCTTAGCTCTTTCAAGGCTGAATATTTTTTGCAGGCAACTCACTTTTCTTAAAAGCACACAAAGCAAAGGTTTCACATGTAAATCAACGTAATCAGCGTTGCTGTGGCGCCTGTTCAGGGTCTCTGCTGGCTCTGTAGGGGCATCTCAATAGCGGGCTGGCTGCCTGGCCTGTCTTCGTGTGGCAGTGCAACGCAAACTGTTTTGTACCTCTTGTCATCGTAAGTGGCGCTCCTCCCAGGAGAACGTCGCCGTAGGCCAGTGGTGCCCAACTCCAGTCCTGGTGGGCCACAGTGGCTGCAGGTTTTCATTCTAACCCTTTTCTTAATTAGTGACCTGTTTTTGCTGCTAATTAATTTCTTTTGAATTACATTTGTCCTTGAAGACTCAGACCCCTCTATTGTTTCTTTTTCTTTAATTAGCCGGCAAACCATAATGAGATAAAAAATTAGCCAAAACAACTGGTGTCCATCATACAATATCTGAAAATAAAGAAAGGTGAAGGTCTCAGAAATGCTGATCTGCTCTTAGAAAAGAGAAAATCCACAATTTCAGAAATGTCTGCTAATGCACCGCAAGAGCAGCAACAAGCCATGGAATTAAAGAACAAGTTTAATTAACGACAAGACTCGGTGCTTAATGAAGTTGGATGGAATATTAAATAATTAAATAATAATAATTAATAATAATTAATTAAATAATGGTTGGAGTTTGAGGCCCTGACTAAGTTGGTCTTCTGTTGGCTCCTTCACTTCACATTTCACTTCTGTGTGGGTGCCATTTAAGGAAAGAAATGAAGCAATTCAGGGGAACGACGGAAGAAATTCAGGGAAACAAATCTTAAAAACCAAGTCAATTAAAATGAATTCAAAAGAAGTTAATTAGCAGCAAAAACAGGTCACTAATTAAGAAAAGGGTTAGAATGAAAACCTGCAGCCACTGCGGCCCAAAAGGACTGGAGTTGGGCACCCCTGCCGTAGGCGCATCAGCTACACAAGCGAGTTCAGTGCCACAATCAGCTGAAGCCGGTCTCTCACTTTCGTTTTCAATCTCTGTTTTCAAAATTGGAGTCCGACAAGTCAGAGTCCGATTTGGTGATAAAATGCAAAATGTCTTCCACGGAGTATTTTGCTTTGTGCATTCGCTTTGGCTCTCCCACCAGACGTCGATGCCATTTTAGAGGTTGTTTGCTCTTCGCTACTCACACAACAGCAACATTTATTTCTATAGCACATTTTCATACAAACTATGTAGCTCAAAGTGCTTTACATGATGAAGAAAAGAGAAAAAAGACAAAATAAATAATTAAAATTAGGGAATATTAACTAACATAGAATTAAAGTAAGGTCCAATGGCCAGGGAGGACAGAAAAAACAAAAAAAACTCTAGACAGCTGGAGAAAAAATAAAATCTGCAGGGGTTCTGAGGCCACGAGACCACCCAGCCCCCTCTAGGCATTCTACTCACATAAATGACCTCAATCAGTCCTCATGGTATTCAGGGTTCACAAGGAAGAATTTGATGATGATGGTCACGTGGACTTCTGGCCTTTAATCCATCAATGTAGGGACATCACGGTGCTTTGATTAGGTGGTGGTGGAGCAGATCTACACCACAGAAAACAGGAAAAAGAACAGAAGAGAAAGTAGGGTTAGTACGGATTTTGGAGCCACCATGAATAGTAATGATAATTAATTGAATATACAGAGCATCAGGATTTAACTAAAATGAAGTTATGAGAAAGCCATGTTAAAGTAATGTGTTTTTAGCAGTTTTTTAAAGTTCTCCACCGTATTAGCCTGGCGAATTTCTATCGTTCGGCTATTCCAGATTTTAGGTGCATAACAGCAGAAGGCCGCCTCACCACTCACTTCTTTTAGGTTTAGCTCTTGGAATTCTAAGTGGACTCTCATTTGAAGATCTAAGGTTACGATTTGGAGAGTAAGGTGTCAGACATTCTGAAATATAGGATGGAGCAGATTATTGAAGGCTTTGTAAACCATAAGCAGTATTTTAAAGTCAATTCTAAATGACAAAGGTAAGCAGTGTAGTGATATCAAAACTGGAGTGATGTGCTCGGATTTTCATTTCCGAGTTAAGATTCTAGCAGCTGCATTCTGCACTCGTTGCAATCGCACACATGTGCAGTTAATCGAGGCCAAACCAGCGAAGCTAACTTTCCTTCTAGCAAAGAGATTCAAACTAAAGCATAACGGCGAGTTTTATGGCTGATTACCATCCGACACCCCTGAATTTCGACAAATGTCCACATCTGCCCTGAAAGAGTTAATATTTCACCTCACAAGTAGCCCAGTGTGTATTGCTGCTGCCCCTTGGATTTAATGTCTTGGGCTGAAATCCCACAACAGCCTTTTGTCTGTGTGGAGTCTGCATGTTCTCCCCATGTACAATACAACATAACACAACTGATTGTTGTAGAGCCCAAAATCGCACAAGGAGTGCCGTAATGGGCTTGAACAGGTCCTGCTTTTTTTGACAGAACCCCCCCAAACCACCCCACCGCCAATTGAGTCTTTAAGACGACAAGAAAAAATGTCAGTGTGGCTTTCCTCCCACGTCCCGTAAAGCCACGTCCGTTATGTTTATTGGCATTTCCAAACTGGCACTGTGTGAAGTGCTGCGGGTGTGCCCGGTAGTGGATCTCCTGTCCAAGGGGGGCTTTCTTACCTCATGCCCGGTGCAGCCAAGGGTAGGCTGTGGATTACAAACACGTGAGAATGTTTATGTGACTTTGCATCAGATTTTGAGCTCCTGAGAGTTTCCTTTAGTGAAAGATTTCAAGAATTCCAGTGCTACATGTTGTGCCCAGGTGGCAGCATTGTTCTGTCACGACCTGTGGGAAGCATTTGAATATTTGTGTGGCTAATATTATAGGATGTTTCATTGAAATATTGGTAGGTTGTGCCATTTCCATCATATTATGCAGCCATTCATCTAATATCAAATTTATTTCAGGGCTGAAGGCGCCAGGAGCCTGTCCGGGCAGCACTGGACCCCTATACACTTCCCCTTGGCCATATCAATCGTAGCGATGGACTAGATTATAATTTTTATGCAGATGATGCACAACTCTATTTCAATGTTAAAAGCAAAACTTCATCAGAGCTTTCTCAGCTCACAACTTGCCTCAGTGAAATTAAAACCTGGATGGAGCAGAACTCTTTAAAATGAAGCTGCAACAAAACTGCAAATTGGCACTAAAGTACAACTTCAGAAAATGAGCTCCTCTTCAGTCATCTCATCAGACCTCCTTCTAATGCAAGGAATCTCGTGTCCTTTTCCATTCCTTCTTTTCCTATTCCGCCCATATAAACCACCAGCTTTCTTACTTCCACCTCTGTGATGAAACTTAACATCTCTTGGATGTGCTGGGCCACATCATCAGAGATAATCGGGTGTTTTGGGTGTTTCGACATCAGGCACCCTCTCCCTGCCGAGGCTGATCAGACCTCCCCCAAGCTTGTGTCCCGGCCAAATTCACCCACGGGTCCGCCATCTTGAGCCAAAGCCACCCCATCTTCCTTCAATTGCAAGTCTTCTCTTTGCCTTCCCAGTTAGGCCCAGAATTGTAAATGCTTTACAGAGTAAATGCCCTGCAGCCAACCTCCGTGGGTTCACTCCACGTACTCCGACCCTCTCCTTTGGCACACATCTGCAAGGTCCTGATACTTGTAGTGCCTTCTCTCTTTGGGCGTTGTCTGTATACTCTTCCCACGGCACCGTCAGTTCTAACGTAATCAGTCACCTGGTGGACTCTGAAACGATAAGCATGTCTGGCCGCAGGTGTGATGATGTTATTGAGGCTTCCTGCCCAAGACCACTTCCATATGCCAGTCATTGGCAGAATCAAGGAGACTGACTTTCAATCCAAGCTTCTGTCTCCGACTCTCAGGAAGGCAATGGTGGCCCTTACAGTGTTTAATGGCTGTCAGCAAATATTGCCTTTAGGACCTGATCATGGTGCTGACAATGGTTGCCGTCTCTAAGGTCTTTTGGGCAGCCGCTTGGGAAGGTGGTTCACTCTTATCCCAGACATGGAGGTTTGCTGGACCGGGTAGGATGTCGCAGACAGCTGGTGCCATGACCCTTATCTGGTGGTGGTCTGTGTGCCAGATATTAGCCCACGTGGTCTCTCGCTGTGGTGTTCCTGCCTATCTCTGGTGTTCGCTCATTCCTCTCCTTTTCTATACATCCCGCCTCGTTTATGTAACACCCTACTCCCCTTCAAATCTTCTATCACAGCTCTGGTTGATTCAAAACTCTCCTTCAAGGGTCCTAACAAAGACCAGCAACAGTGAGCACTTAACAGCATCCTGCTGTGCCTTCACTGGCTTCCTGTGTCTTACAGGATCGAGTATAAAATTCTATTCACAACCTACAAAGCTTTAAATGGCCTCCCACCGCACTACATCAGTGACCTTCTCCATGTTCACCCACTAAGGTCCTCTAATTTTGGCCATCTTGTTGTGATCCTGTGGCAGATGGATGGGGACCCTGCCCAGCCCGGATGCCTCTTAATTGGAAGGACAAGGGGAGAGAAGTTATTCAGGGCATTTCCTCCCCCAGAGCACTAGGTGGCAGCCCGCCTGGGTTTCAGAATTGCCGGAGGGCACCATGGGAGTTGGAGTCTGGTGACACGCAGTTGGGTTCCGTGGGCGTCGCCAGGGGGTGCCGTAAGTACTGCCAAGACCCTTTGTTGCAGCACTTCCACCACACCCAGAGGAAGGTCACTGGACATCTCAAATATTTCCTGGTGCGCTATAAAAAGAGCCAGCTGCCACTACTACTCTGGGAGCCGGAGTCGGGAGGAGGTGGACAAAGCTTGCCAGGAGGAGTGGAGGTGGAAGGAGTGAGAGAGAGATGAGGAAGAAGAAGAAGAGAACTGTGCTTTGGTGATGTGTTTGTACTTTGAACTGTGCTGTACAGGTGGGAATTGGGGGAAGATGATTCCCACGAGGATAAAAAGATAAAACATGCGTGCTGAACTTGTGCATGCGTCTGTCTGTGGCAGGGTTTGGGTGGCAGGAGCGCCCTCTAGTGGCCACAGCCCGCACTAACTAACCTGCACTCTATGGGTGACCGGGCCTTCAGCTGTATCGCACCCAGAGTTTGGGCTACTGGAGCCCTCCAGGTCCGGAGTTGGGGACCCCTGGACTAGATCATACTGTATTTAGCGGTTTCATAGCAAAGGGGAGGAATGCATATGCACTTATAACTTTTCATTTCTTATCTAAATAAACTGTAAGAAAAGGTTTGGGGTGTCCACCCCGTATACTTAAAAAAAAAAAAAGAGCAAAATTGGAGTATTCTCAACAGACCGAGTCCACAAGTGAACTGGAAACAACCGAAAATATGGTGGGTTTATATAGGGGAGCCAGGAAAGGGCGTACTTTGAGGGTCAGAGCCGGAAGTGAGCTCAGATGGGATTTCCTTCTGAAGGTCTGCAGAGAAGAAGCAGAAAAGGTGTGTTAGTGTGCATCGCCAACCCCGGGTCCGGCGTGTAAATACATTCAGTTAAGCCCATCGACTGCCTCCCATGCGCACGTGTGTGGCAGTACATACACGGTAAGGTATTTTCATTCAACTTTAACAATTTAGACTGTATTGTTAAATCCATTACAGTGATCCCTCGCTATATCGCGCTTCGACTTTCGCGGCTTCACTCCATCGCGGATTTTAAATGTAAGCATATCTAAATATATATCACGGATTTTTCACTGGTTCGCGGATTTCTGTGGACAATGGGTCTTTTAATTTATGGTACCTGCTTCCTCAGTTTGTTTGCCCAGTTGATTTCATACAAGGGACGCTATTGGTGGATGGCCGAGAAGCTACCCAATCAGAGCACGAATTACATGTTAAATAAAACTCCTCAATGATATACGATATGCTTCCCGTGCGGCGCTTTCGCAAACTTAAAAGCTCTAGCAGCACTTATTGATTTTTGATTGTTTGCTTTTCTCTGTCTCTCTAACTCTCTGACATTCTCTGCTCCTGACGAGGGGGTGTGAGCAGAGGAGCTGTTTGCACAGAGGCTGTTTGCTTAGAAGATACGGACGGACGCTCCTGTAAAAAATGCTGAAAGACTACCTTCACATTGATCCCTTCATTGCGGCTGCTTTATCGCGGAGCTTCACATACATAAAAGCCCAACAGCCCTATTGATTTTTGATTGTTTACTTTACTCTCTGTCTCTGACATTCTCTGCTCCTGACGGCACTCCTTTGAAGAGGAAGATACGTTTGCATTTTTTAAATTTTGAGACGGAACTGCCATCTGTCTTGTCATGGAGCACAGTTTAAACTTTTGACTAAAGGGTGTTATTTCATGTCTAGAGGGCTCTAATAATGTTAAAAAACGCATTTAGAAGGTCATAAACAGGTTTTCAATGCTCTAACTGCGAAAATATTAGATTTATAAATAAAGAATCCTACTTCGTGGAAATTCGTTTATCTGTCAGGAGCGGAGTAACCGCGATAAACAAGGGTTTACTGTATAACTGTGTGGAGAATATTTATAAACAGTGTGGGAGAGTTTCTAAGGGCTTAAAATACATAAAAATAACCATACAAACATATGGTTTCTACTTCGCGGATTTTCACCTATCGCGGGGGGTTCTGGAACGCAACCCCCACGATCGAGGAGGGATTACTGTATATAAAATCCAAATGAAAATCCATTTCAATTTTATATCCTAAAACAAGATAAGCACCGGCGGTGTATTTCTCGTAGAGCCCAGATTTCTACAAGGAATGCCTCAATGGGCTTTGACAGGTGTCAGACACATGCGATTTGGGAGGCAGCTAGAGGGCTTAAATAATAGTAGTACCACGCCAGACCAGGGGATGGCGAGCTGCACTAACCTCTTAACTAACTTTCTCTCTCTGTCCTCTGCAGACCTTCTCAGGGTAATCTCGCTAGGTGCTGGCGCTATTGATGATGCCACTTCCGGTACCAGTGCCATCGATGACATCACTTCCGGTCTCAATGTCATCACTTCTGGTTTCCAGGG
>JANRMT010062817.1:19495183-19511187 GCA_026402145.1 Polypterus bichir lapradei
CATCACTTCTGGTTTCCAGGGCTATGGATGATATCACACTCGGTACCAGTGCTATAGATGACATCACTTCCGGTCTCAATGACATCACTTCCGTCTCAGTAACATCACTTCCTGTCATGGCCTTTGAAGCCGCTATCTTGTCAAACCAAAATCAGTTGCTGAACACAACTCATAAAATAATTAACCTTTTGCAGCCAGGGCATAATATATGGGTGGCTGCCCCAAACCTTTTTTTGATGTACCCTTGTCTCTGTCTTATCACACAGGTACTGTTTTTTTTTTTTTTTTTGACTTTCTAAGAGGTTAAGATAAAAAGAAGGAAGAAATCTTGAGTTGGGCAATTAAGAGAGGAGACCCCTTTCCAGGTAGGCTGGGTGTGCAAGAATGCAAGAAAAGATTCTACTACTCGCTTAATACAGAACTATCACATATAAGGGTACCGATTGGTTCAAATACGTCAAAAACAAAGTAGAAAGTAATTAATATTAATGAAAATCAATAATATCTGTTCATCAGTTGATCGGAGAAACACAGCCAGAGTATAGAAACGCAGTCGGGCAAACCAGACACAGTCAAATATTTAACAGTATTTTAGTACAGATATGCGTGTTTGGGACATTGTGAGCGTGTATCTGGATGACTTGACTTGTCAGTTATGTGACACAAGTAACGTGAAATTTTTTTTTGTGGGATATCTTAATATTGTTTGCTGTTGTCCAAAGTTGGTTACTATAGATGCCTATTCTTCATTCTACATGAGAACAAAACATTTTCTCAAACATTGCTACAAAATATGTAGTGTGACCAGTAGGGGGCGATGCGGCACCCCTAATACAACCATATCGACACAAGTCCCAGTTCAATAAAAGAAGGGTTTATTATCCAATATACCTTAGAAAAATGTTTTCCAGTATTTTATGCAACCACCAATTTTTCTCTTCTTCTCTCTCTCTTTCTCTTTCTCTTATTCCTCCACTCCTTCCTTTATCTATCAAGTGGGCTTCCTTTATCTTAGACCCTGGAGTGCTTCTGGTGCTAGGGCATAGACTAGTGAAAGCACTTCTGGGTCGAGTGGAAATCCCCGAAAAGAGTAATCATAAATCCCCACAGCACCCTCTGGTGGCACCCCACCAGACACCCAATATGACTGCCCCATGGGACTACAATTCCCAGCATGCCTTGTGGGTGTTGCCATGGATGCCACCACGTAACTTATTGAGTTAGCACGCTGATCTCCTGGTTGGGTATTAATTCCTCGATCCATCCCTGCTGGAATGCCAGCGTACCCAGTCCCAAAACAGGCATTTTCTGCCATCTTCCTAGCTAAAGGCAGGGAACAATCCTGCCTTTCTTTTTGTGTTTCCGATTGCTAAAGAACCTTGCTGCCCATCTGCACCATCTTTTAGACTGGGGACAGTAGCATTAAAAAAAAAAAAGAATGATTTTTGAATGGCCTCTTCTTTTAAATGCAAGACGTTACAGATGCCCCTCATCTGGACTTTCCTTAAATTAAGTAAACGACATCCCTCGCTAATGAGTTAATTAACTTTCGGCTTCTCGATGAAAACCTTGATGACTTGGATGCTTGCTTTTCTGCTTTCCTCAGGTTCACTCCCTTAATTGACCTCCTGCCTGTCATGGCCGTGGTTTCTGCTGGTGTGTTTACGACCTCTGGAGACTGATGAATAAATACAAAATATTCCAGCTAATAGGGCAGACGCTGTTCTGAAACGTTGCTGGAGTTTGTGTCGTGTCAAACGGTTTATTTAACAAATGAGCCAATTAAGTCAACCAGAGCAGAACCATGCAGGGCAAAATTTGGGACTGATTCTTTTTTTTCCTGATGCTTTTAATCTTGGTGTAGCCTCTTTAATTTTTGATAACTTTTTGGTATTGCTTTTTTTCTTATGGTATTCTGAAACCCTCTAATTCACAGTCTTGAGGGTCAGAGCCCATCTCACCAGCACTGGTTACAAAGCAGGACCCAGTAATCTGTGGGCAGGGTTGCCAGTGCATTGGGAGGCCCCCTTCAAACACCCACCCACCCACACATATGCACACTTTAAACTTGAGGGTCAGGTTACACACATCTTTAGTCATGTGGGGTGAGTGTCAGGGCACTGGACATATTGCCACCCACTGGGGATTTGAGGGAATTTCTACTAAATATTGTGTCACGCATGAAGGCCTCAGCTAAGCACACGTTCAGGCCCAGCCAGGACTTGGATGGCAGGCCATCTAGGAAAAGCTTGAAGTGCTGCTGGAAGAGGTGTTGGTGAGGCCAGCAAGGGGCGCCTACCCTGTGGTCTGAATGTGGACCCCAGTGCCCCAGTGCAATGACAGGTACACGGTGCTATAAAAATTACACCATCCAGATTTAAAACCAAGGATCCGGAGTCTCTGTGCTCCTAAAAGATCCCTGGGCATCCATTTGTAAAGAGCAGAATCAACACAAGAAACACAGTCCCAGTGCCACTCCGTCCTGCAGTGACATTCAGAAACTCCTTGGTGCAGGGTAGAAGGGTATAGGTTTATGGGGCATTGGGACTCCTTTTGGAACAGATGGGACCTGTTCCGCCGTGATGGGTTACATCTGAACCGGAGGGGCACCAATGTATTGGGGAGGCGTATGTGTAGGCTAGTCGAGGATTGTTTAAACTAGGGAAATTAGGGAGTTTAGGACAGGCCAGATTTAGATCTATACATGGAAGAACAAACAATGGTGTAGAAATAAAAATGCATAGTAATGTAAATTCTAAGCAAACATTTAAATGTAGAAGGAGTAACACATTAAAAATAGCTTGCCTTAATGCTAGAAGTATCAAAAATAAGGTAAGTGAGTTGGAGTTGTATGTAGCAGAGCATAATTATGATATTATAGCAATAACGGAAACCTGGCTAAATAACAAAGATGGGGATGAGTGTAACATAGAGGGATACACATTTTTTAGGAAGGATAGACAGAACAGAAAAGGAGGTGGGGTTGCTGTTTATGCCAAACAGGGTTTAAATGTAAGTCATCTTCAGTTGGATGATGAGCCCCATCTTAGTGAGGACATGTGGCTTCGCCTGGAAAATATTAGGGAAAGAGGTCTTATTTTAGGAGTGTGTTATAGACCACCCAATTCAGACAGTAATTTCAACACACATCTTTTTAGTAATATCAAAAAGGCAAATTTACAGGGGGATATTATAGTCATGGGGGACTTTAATTATCCAAATATTAACTGGGATAACCTTGCAGATGGAGGAGCACAAGAGCAGGAGTTTTTAGAAGTAATCAGCGACTGTTTTTTAACACAGCATGTTAAAGTACCAACACGGGGTGAAGCCTGTCTGGATTTAGTATTCTGTAATAATCAGGATAGAATTGAGGGTGTAGAGGTAATTGAACCACTAGGGTCAAGTGACCCTAATGTAATACAGTTCTCAGTATTTTGTAATAGTACGGATGCAAAGACTAAAATTGTTAAGTTGAACTTTGGTAGGGCTAATTTTGAGCAGATGCGACAAAGTCTAAGTAGGATAGACTGGTATAAGCTTTTAAGTGTGGAGACAGTCGAGGAGCAGTGGAACAGGTTTAAAAATGTTTTACATGTAATGCAGGACAGATACATACCTAAATTTGGAATTAATAGGAAACTAAAAAAAACTCCACGATGGATTAATAAAGATTTAAAAAACTGCTGTATAAAGCATAGAAGACTAATAACTCTCTGACCCCCTCTCTCAGTTGGTATGCGATTGGTTCCTATGTACTTCATGGTTGTAAAAATATGGCAGTATGAAATTGGGTGAATCTTGTTTGAATCACCCGGTATATACACTGTTTTAGGCCTATGTATTTTCTGTATGATATCCGATAAACAGGGCCGTCTTGACAGCGTCATTGACCCCTTGGCAAAGTAGTGAGCTGGGGTCCCTGTTTAGATAGCAAAACAAGAAAATACATAGGCATCAGAAACAAGCTCCTGGTACCCCCCCGACCAGTGCCCATACGTCAAGACGGCTAAATCACACAGTATGTAAGACTCAATTGAGTTCTGATGCAGGGTTTCTTAGATAATACCATACCATTTATTTTTATATAGCTCGTAATTACACAAGAAGTGCCGCAAGGGGCTTTAACAGACCCTGCCTTTTGACAGCCCCCCCAGCCTTGACTCTCTAAGAAGGCATAAAACAAACCCTTGTAGGGGGAAAAAATGGAAGAAGCCCCCTTTGCAGGTAGATTGGGCGTGCAGTGGGTGTCAAAAAGAAGGAGGCAAATATAATTTGACTGAATCAGCCCGCAATCTGAGTTATCTTTGACTCTAGCATGTCATTTAAAGCAAATATTACAAAGTTGTCCAAATTAGGTTTCTTCCATCTTAAAAATGTTGGGAAATTAAGGAGCTTTCTAAATAAACAGGATTCTGAGAAATTAATTCATGCATTTATTTCTAGTAGGATTGACTACTGCAATGCGGTGTTCACTGGATGTTCAAACTGTTCTTTAGAAAGCCTCCAGTTAATCCAAAACGCTGCTGCAAGAATTATTACAAGAACAAGAAAATACAAACACACAACTCCAGTTCTTAAATCCTTACACTGGCTCCCGGTTAAGTTTAGGGCAGATTTCAAAATCCTCCTTTAAACATATAAAGCATTAAATGGCCAAGGTCCGGCTTACTTGTCTGAACTTATCATGACTTACGAACCAGAGCGCACATTAAGATCTCAAGATGCCGGTCTGCTTGTGATTCCAAGAATTAATAAAATAACAGTGGGAGGTCGAGCTTTTAGTTACAGGACCCCTAAACAGTGGAGTGGTCTGCCTGCTACTATAAGAGATGCCCCTTCAGTCTCAGCTTTTAAATCCCGGCTGAAGACTCCATACTTCAGTTTAGCATACCCTGACTAGAGCTGCTGATTAACTGTACAGACTGCATCTCTGTTGTTAGTCATTAGCACTAAAACATAAGTAACACGATAGTTAGAATTTGTTACTAACCCTCACCTATTCTGTTTCTCTTCTCGGTACTCAAATGTGGCACTTGGTGCCACGGCCCACCTGCCAAGTTGTTCTGCCTGCCTAAGATAAAGTAATTTCTGATGGAGGATCACAGCAATCCTCAGGTAGAGGGGTCCTTTCATTGGATTGGCTGTCTCAGCTGTGGACTGGCCAATAGGGGGAGACAGCTTGATGGCTGAGGTCTCCAGGACTCTAAACAAATCCAAATCATATTATGGGATATCATCCATCCATCCATCCATCCATTATCCAACCCGCTATATCCTAACTACAGGGTCATGGGGGTCTGCTGGAGCCAATCCCAGGCAACACAGAGCGCAAGGCAGGAAACAAACCCCGGGTAGGGCGCCAGCCCACCGCAGGGTATGGGATATCATCTACTGTTAAATTCTGCTCCATACTTGTAATATTTATATACTGTGTTGAGGATTACTCGTGTTCTGTTCTGTGTATTGTATTGTATTTACCCCCTTCTTTTTGACACCCATTGTACGTACCTGGAAAGGGGTCTCTCTTTGAACTGCCTTTCCCGAGGTTTCTTTCATTTTTTTCCCTACAAGGATTTGTTTTTTGTCGTCTTATAGAGTCAAGGCTGGGGGAGTCAAGGCTTGGGGGCTGTTAAAGCCCCTTGCGGCACTTCTTGTGTGATTTTGGGCCATACAAAAATAAATTGTATTGTAATACAATACAATACACAGAACAGAACACAAGTCATCCTCAATACAATCCGATATTATTACAAGTACAGAGCAGAAGTCAGCAGGAGATGATATCACGTAATACGATCAACAACTAGTAATGGAAATGAGAAACACAGCAGGCACTTTGATAAACAGGTCCCCTGCAGACCCTTTTGACAGCCCGCTGACTTTTATAGTCACATTTGATAATGGAAAAAAATTACCCAAAAAAAAAACCAATCCATTAGTCCATTGCTCATGAAAGATGTGGTGAGAAGAAGAGCTTTTAGTACAAAACAGAAAATACATAGGCATCAGAAACATGGTGGGCCCCCTCTGCTCCTGGGACCCCCAGCCAGTGCCCATATGTTAAGACGGCCCTGTCCATTAATCGCACGGTGAGTAAAAAATCTTTGAAACTAACGGGATTCACAGAAACTCAAGATTGAGTTCTGACGCTTCACGTTCTGTGATTCTCGATATTTTCTACGAGTAAAGTGAGATTAATGATGTTTTGCTACAATTTTGGTGTTTACCCATTAAAGTTTATTCAGGGACGTCTGAATACGTATGTAAGTTTAATACATAACAGCTTGAGTCTACTGGACGTCTTACCTTGTTAAAAAGCGAATGTCTCTGTCTGAACCTACAAAACAGTGAGAGCCAAATGGTGAGACCCTTCATTGTGAGGGTCTCAATTTGTTGATCTCCTCTCTGACAGACGTGCTTTCATCCAGTGCCAGGTCGAGAACTGCTGGATCCAAAGCTGAAGCGTAGTTGTCGTGATCCTCGAGGATTTTATGATCCTTCTCCTCACCTGGTGTGTCATCCTCTGTCTGTCGCTTTCTCTTCTCACAAACTCACAGTCTTGAAAGCGGAATGGAGAAATCGTTCCACTCAAACAACACAGGCACTACTCTCTTCTTCAACAGTCATCGCCCCGTCTCAGACCCTGGCTTGCGAAAATCCTCTTTTGTTAAAATGCCGGCTACAACCCTGGGTACGGGGACTACTCGTAATGCTCTAACTCCGGATAGCGATGATCCATTTAGATTGGGTTTCCACATGGGCGGAAAATGTACTGTATGAAAACTGAGTACCTTCACTGGAAGCTCAACAGGAAAGTTACACAAAAACGTTCAGCTTTAGAGCTCTGTGTACACCGAAACATAAACTTCTTTTTCGTGGACATTCTCAACACTAAACGAAAATCACAACTGCAGCATGGACATCGGGAAGTGACTGAGCCTACATGAGATTTCACTGAAAGTGTGTTAGCGCTACCCTATGCATGCGGCCCATTTGTACTTTCAACAGAGTGTAATTACCGCAGTACCTATGAGGTGTCACAATAATAACACAAAAAGAGTCACAAAAAGGTTTGGGGTAACCACCCCGTATATTGAAGTGGGTTGCAAACCAGGCAAAGCAACGAATTTTACTGACTTCAAAAAGGAACTGGCGCATAGGTGGAAAATGGCGGTTCTAAAGTGAGGCAGAGGAAATGAGGTCGTCGGGGGGCGGAGCTGGAAGTGAGGTCATTAGGGACAGAACTGGGAGTGACGTCGTTGGGCCCAGAACTGGAAGTGCCGTTGTCTGGCCCAGAACCAGAAATGGCACTGTCAGGGCCAGAACCAGAAGTGCCAACAACGGACCAGAACTGGAAATAGCACAGTCGGGGCCAGAACCAGAAGTGCCATCGTTGGGCGCTGAACCAGAAATGATGTTGTCGGGCCCAGAACTGGAAATGATGTCGTCGGGCCCAGAACCTGGAAATGATGTCACTGGGTCCAGAACAGGAAGTGCTGTCGTCGGGCCCAGAACCAGAAATTATGTCGTCGGGCCCAGAACTGGAAGTGCCATCGTCGGACCAGGAACCAGAAATGGCACAGTCGGGGCCAGACCCGGAAGTGCCATCATTGGGCCCAGAACCAGAATTGATGTCGTCGTGCCCAGAACTGGAAGTGCCATCGTCGGGGTCAAGAACCGGAAGTGGCGTCATCTTTAGCTGCCTCCCATGCGCACGTGTGTGACAGAGGTCAGTCACGAAACGGCCATTGCATTACACTGTGGTTAAGGTTAGGGTTGTGGGAGGGTTGTGTGACTCTTAAGGGCGTTTGGTAACCGATGTCGTGGGTGTTACCTGACCTACCTCATAGGTACTACAGGCTGCGGTCAGACCCCGTCTCCCATTTGTACTTTCCAATAAGTCGTGATCTGCAGCCCGCAGGGTTTCTTAGATAATACAATACAATTTATTTGTTATATAGCCCAAAATCACATAAGAAGGGCCGCAATGGGCGTTAACAGGCCCTGCCTCTTGACAGCCCCCCAGCTGTCAAAACTCCCAAAAAACTGTTGTAGGGAAACAGAGAGAGACCCCTTTCTAGGTAGGTTGGGCATACAGTGGGAGTCAAAAAAAATAAAGGGCGGTCAATACAATACACAGAACAGAACACAAGTAACCTTCTATCTACTCTCAATATATAAAATCCTAAGCCTAAAAGTGCAACGGTTTTATGTCACATTTTTTGTCACACTTTAAATCGGGCTTATTTTAAAACCTACATATATATGTTTGGCATCATTTCTTTTCAGAATGTATCGAACTTTACTGAGATGATGTTAGATTTTCAGATTCTTATTCCGTTTTTCTGCAGTGGGCTGGCGCCCTGCCCAGGGTTTGTTTCCTGCCTTGCGTCTTGTGTTGGCTGGGATTGCCTTCAGCAGACCCCCGTGACCCTGTAGTTAGGATATAGCGGAGCGGGTTGGATAATGGATGGATGGATGGATATTCCGTTTTTAATTATAAACTAAAAAATATAAAGAACTCGCGTTCCACAAGACGAGACTTTGTGCCAAGAGATTTAACCACACCCAGGGCTGGAAATAAAAGACAAAGAGTAGGACAGCTGCTGTACAGGCTTTTAAATGTTCGATGCACCGTGTGAGATGCAGATCATGTGGCATGGCGGCAGCAGCAAGCCAGCAGCTGATGGAGCAAAGAGGAGGTAGAAAGAAAACTGTATTTGTTTCCCATTGTATCACCATTTAAGAGGGGGTTTCGGAGGAGAGACCACGTCTCCTTGGGGTGCATTCAGCCCCCTCTTCACAACATGAGTGGCAGACTGGCTGCAACTAGAGGTTGGGCCCCGAAGGCGCCAGGGGGGCTTGCCCCCCTAGTACAATATAATAGTGCAATAGAAATCTTACAAGTACAGAGCAGAATTTAACAGGAGATGATATCATGTGATACGATCAATGACTAGGAATGGAAATGAGAAACACAGCAGGCACTTCTATAAACAGGTCCCTTATAGACCCTTTTGCCAGCCTGCTGACCTTTATAGTCAGATTTAATACTTGAAAGAAAAAAAAATCTATTAGTCCATTGCCCATGAAAAATGTGTTGAGAAGAAGAGTTTTCAATACTCAGCATAAAAGAAAAGAAGCTGCCCCCAAAGAGGTCTCCTGTTGGGTTGAAACCATCTCTCTTCATTTTATTTTATTTTTTAATTAATGGGCTTATTAATGAAGAACAAAGAGACCTTTCCACAGAGTAGATCTACTTGCAGATTTTTTCCGTCCCCCTCACTTGCCGTACTTTTCTAATTTGCATTGCCGGCTTTCCGGCCGCGGCTCATTGCGCTGTGCCACTCTGAGTGATGGCTTCTCCAAGCCACCCGTCGTCATCACAGGATTTATGGAAACTCCCACTTGATCTTGAGCATGGATGGCGTCACGAGCCCCTCCCTTCGCCTCTCTCCAGCCGTGGCCCAGATTTACTGATATTACACCATTAATCATGGCAAGCAGACAAGAGATGAGACTCAAGTGCCTTTTGGACTAATTGAATTCTTTCTGAGATTAGAAAGATTGAATCCGGGTGGATTTCATTAGGCCGTATCAGCTTTTTCATAAACTTCTTGCTTCACAGATTCTAATGTCCGGTGCACTTGATTTTTTTTTTTTTTTAATTATTTAATTATTTTTTTTAAACTTGGGGGATTTGGAAAAGTACAAAAAAAAAGGGCTTCAAGTTTGATTTTTTTCTGTAAAAGATGCACCTGAGCTGCATTTGTCAAACCTGTCTGATCTTTGACCAGCATGTTTTAATATTGGATATACAAAGTGGCAGCCATATGCCGCACATGTAGCAATTAAAAATAGCACACTCGTGGCTGTCAGATCCTTAATTGTTTTTTTTAATCATTAATATTCGTAAAATAAGAAAGAGTAGTGGAAGCAGTATGGTTAGTGAGCAGCAGTGTGGTTTCATGCCTGGAAAGAGCACCATAGATGCAATGTTTGCTCTGAGGGAGTTGATGGAGAAGTATAGAGAAGGCCAGGAGTTGCAGTGCGTCTTTGTGGACCTGGAGAAAGCATATGACAGGGTGCCTCGAGAGGAGCTGTGGTATTGTATGAGGAAGTCTGGTGTGGCAGAGAAGAACGTAAGAATTGTACAGGATATATAAGAGGATGTGTGACAGTGGTGAGGTCTGTGGTAGGAGTGACGGAGGTGGGATTACATCAGGGATCGGCTTTGAGCCCTTTTTTATTTGCAATGGTGATGGACAGGTTGACAGACGAGATTAGACAGGAGAATCTGAGGACTATGGTGTTTGCTGATGACATTGTGATATGTAGCGAAAGTAGGGAGCAGGTTGAGGAGACCCTGGAGAGATGGAGATATGAGGGGGAGAGGAATGAAGGTCAGTAGGACCAACACGATAGAATACATGTGTGTAAATGAGAGGGAGGTCAGTGGAATGGTGAGGATGCAAGGAGTAGAGTTGGCGAAGGTGGATGACTTTAAATACTCGGGATCAACAGTACAGAGTAATGAAGATTGTGGAAGAGAGGTGAAAAAGAGAGTGCAGGCAGAGTGGAATGGGAGGAGAAGAGTGTCAGGAGTGATTTGTGACACACGGGTATCATTAAGAGTGAAAGGGAAGGTCTACAGGATGGTAGTGAGACCAGCTATGTTATATGGGATGGAGACGGTGGCACTGACCAGAAAGCAGGAGACAGAGCTGGAGGTGGCAGAGTTAAAGATGCTAAGATGTGCATTGGGTGTGATGAGGATGGACAGGATTAGAAATGAGGACATTAGAGGGTCAGCTCAAGTTGGATGGTTGGGAGACAAAGTCAGAGAGGTGAGATTGCGTTGGTTTGGACATGTGCAGAGGAGAGATGCTGAGTATATTGAGAGAAGGATGCTAAGGACAGAGCTGCCAGGCAAGAGAAAAAGAGGGAGGCCTAAGAGAAGGTTTATGGATGTGGTGAGAGAGGACATGCAGGTGATGGGTGTGACAGAGCAAGATGACGAGGACAGAAAGATATGAAAAATGAGGATCCGCTGTGGCGACCCCTAACACAGCATTTCTCAACCTTTAAGTATTTGCGACCTGAGTTTTCATAACAGTTTTAATCGCGCCCCCTACCCTTTTTTTAAAAGGAACCCAGTAATACCAATTTGTTCATTTTTAATTAATGATATATCATAGATGCATATTTTATTATACCTACTTAACTTTTATCGACATTTATGTAACTCTATATTTATTTTTCTAGTATCAGAATGTAGTTTAAGTTAATTTGTTTTGGTTTCAGTAGATGTATCTCTATATATAATCTTCATTTGGATCTTGATCTTTGTTTGTCCGCGAATGAATTAGAAGAAGAAGCACTAGATGGCAGTAGAGAGACAGCTAAAACATAGGCATTGCATTAAGAATATCCTCCAGGCTTATACTACTGAAGACTGTAGTACTCCAGTCACACCTCAAAACACAGACATTCAAACTAAACAAATTGTTGTGTTTTAAATTAACTAAAGAGATCTTCATTTAGATCTTGATCTTTGTTTGTCTGCAAATTCCACGCATGCGTAGACCACCTTCCAGTTTAGTACGTTGTTGTTACTCACGGATGTCAACAATGTGCCGGAACAACGGAAGGGTTGTTGGACAGTGTTACGCTGGTTAGCTCCTGAGGCCTGGTTAGAGAATGAGATTGCTGAAGATAAAAGGTACGTGCCTACGTAACATATGAATGAAAGAAAGACAGTGGGTAAAATGAATGACAACGTAACAGCACGTTACGGAAATTATTATTGTTGCGTTGTAGCCGGCGAGTGCTGCGCGTCTCACAGTTGTACCGTGGCTTGCTCACATGTCAGTGAAGTGATCCCTATTTATGCTTTAAAGAGCCTGGATACCTATGTGTCCCCCTTTTATAACCATTGCTCCGTGTATATTGCCTTACTCTTTGGATTGCCACAAAGCAACCTGCGAGATTGGGGAAAGGTTGAGAAGACATCGTGAGAGGAAACGATAGCGTCGTGAAAAGGAGACGGACTGTGAATGGACAGAAGCAGAAATGCTCCTACACCACCACATAATTACTATTCCGACAGTGATTCCGAGTAGGCCGTTCCTATCGAATCAACGTCCAAGGGTTTTCTTTTGTAATTTTGTTTCCCTTATAAAAAGTCATAATGCTGTGCAACGAAGGGCCCAGTTCACGACTGGCAGCCGCATTTAAACAGGGAGCCCTTCACAGACAACTTTAACACGCGCAACGTAGTTGGGCGCACATGGCTAGTTTTTTATATTTTTGATTCTTGTTTTCTTTTTTGCACATCTTCCCACCCCCCTTTTTGTTACTTCGCGCCCCCCTGGGGGGGCCCAGCCCCACAGTTTGAGAACCACTGCCCTAACAGAAGCAGCCGAAAGAAGAAGATTTTGTATTGTAGAGAGGCACAGTGGTGCAGAATTCAAAATCACGACTGCAAGTCAGACCAATATCTGTGTGAGGTTTGCATGTTCTTGCCATGTCTATCCAGCAGCCCCACCACATGCACTTCAAAAGATGGTGTGACGGTGAAACTGTGCTGTAAAAATGATCCTGACTCTCTGTGGTCATTAAAGATCCCTTGGCATCCTTTGTAATGGCCCAGTGTAGTGACTATGCTGCTGGGTATTACAGTCTTGTTAATAAGTTCACCGAGTAGCATCGTGCTGCGTTGGTCGAGTGCGTGTTTCTCGTCTTGATTCTTCTCTTTACAAATGGATGCCCAGGGATCTTTTAGGAGCACAGAGAGTCTGGACCCTCGGTTTTCTATTCACATTTACAGTACAGTGTCCCCATCATTGCACTGGGGCCTTGGGGTCCACATTCAGACCACAAGGTAAGCATCCCCTGCGGGCCTCACCAACACCTCTTCCAGCAGCAATACATTTAGTCCTTCATGTGCCGTGAAGTAAATAACATCCCTCCGCTTTTTACACCTCCACCCTGAGCTTCCCTGATGATTTGCGGTATGAACATTGCCCTCTGTGCCACCTGATCACACCGTTTCAACCAATTTATTTTGATTTTAATACACTTTGTTAATCCCCATCATGACTTTTGGTGTTTCGGGGCGCAGGGTTAGCCATTGTGCAGTGCCCCAGAGCAATTTTCAGGTTAAGAGCTTTGCTCAAGAGCCCAACAGAGTAGGATCCCTTCAGGTAGTATTGGGATTTGAGCCGGCAACCTATTAGTATAGCAAATAGCTGGAGGGAAGCTAACCTGACATTTGATTTATTGCATGCAGAATACTCTTTTCTGATTGGTTGTACGATTAAGCCCTGCAAAGGAGCGGCGTACCCAGTATATTTTCTTATGTTGCTAGGATGATAATAATAATAATGCAGATATTTTTACGTCAGTTAAATAAGTGTTGCGTTAGGTTACTCACCTGACTATTTAATGCACGTTACTTTTAACCCTAAGCCTAACCCTAACGCGCACTGAGGTTTGGCTGCAGAGCTTAGTACAATATGTCCAATTTGACAATATAAATGTAGCAATTCCTGAAATACCGAGACGGGTTATTTCAACCAGGAGAAGAAATAATGTGATCACCTGGACGTTTTCCTCGGGAAATTTATCTTTGTGGACACCTCCGCTGTTTTCTACCTGTGGCTGCCAAAGGAGTTTGCGAAATACAGGCTGCGGAGTGCAACATACATGAACAGACTATGAAGTGTAACCCAGTTAAGGGTTTACACGACCAAATCACCAGGTCAGTAACCGAGAAATCCACGTGTTTTGGTCCAGTTTCTCGGTGTCTGTAACTGGAGTAAGGGTATGCAGCGCATTTTTCAGTCTGGGTTTCTGTGAGTCACTGGGTTTTTGTGACACATGTAAAGGTCGTTTTCACATTTTGATGATTTACAACAGTGGAGAGCAACGTCGGTTGTGAAGGGCCGCAATGGCTGCTGGTTTTCATTCTATTTTTTTTTTTTTTATTAATTAGTGACTGTTTTTTGCTGCTGATTTACTTCATTTATTTGATTTGCTATTTAACTCTTTCAGGGCTGATGTCGACTTTTTTCAATATTCAGGGGTAGAGGACAGTAATCGGCTATAAACTGTGACAAAACTCGCCCTTATATTTTAGATCGACTCTCTTTGCTAGAAGTAAAGTTAAGTAGCTTTGTTGATTTAACCTCGATTCCCTACGCATGCCTGAGTAGCAAAGAGCAAACAACCTCTAAAATGGCATCAACATCTGGCGAGAGACCAAAGCGAATGTACAAAGCAAAATACTCCATGGACATTTTACGTAATTTCGTTGAATAGAACGCTTACTTGTCGTGCTCTGAGTTTGATGCAAGTGATATGGACATTGCAAATGAAAGTGAGGTACCAGCATCATCTGATTGGTTGCCAGCTGATCGTGATGCTGAACACTTTCATGTAGCTGATGCGCCTACAGCAGTGTACATCTGGGAGGACCACCACTTATGATGACAGGAGGTGCAAACCGTATTGTGTCACACTGCGACCGCCACCCACCTACTGTATGAAGACAGAGAGGTAGCTGGCCCGCCATGCATTCCTGCTGGCCGTAGAGCCACTACTGCGCAGCCACTGCTGCCAGAGATGCTGAACAGGCGTCAACAGCAGCTACAGCACATAGACGTTTTATGTTGATATATGTGTGAAACCATTGCTTTGTATGCTTTTCAGAAAACTGATTTTTTTGGAAAAAATATTCAGTCCTCAAAGAGTTAAGACTCTGACCTTTTAAATCAGGGGTGAGCAACCTCGGTCGTGGAGGGCAGCAGCGGCTCCAGGTTTTCATTCTATTTTTTGTTATAAATTAGTGATCGTTTTTCACTGCTGACTAACTTCATTTTTTTGATTTGCTATTTAAGACTCGGACCCTTTAACTCAGGGGTGAGCAACGTTGATCCTGGCGGACTGCAATGGCTGCTGCTGTTTTCTGTTCGAACCCAATTGCTTCATGAGAAGTCATGTGTTGCAGATGAAACACTTATTGCTCAAGTGAGCTTGTTGTGTTTCATTTTAGCCGTCTCACTTGTTAGGATTTTGAACCCTTGATTGCTTATTTTAGTCCTAAATATGTGCATTTGTTGTTTTTAAATTCCCCTTATTAGCAATAAGATTCAAATGACAAAAGGAGCCAGCAGTCCTCCATCGAGCATGTTTCTATTTACACCTGTGGGGATTTGTTGGGTTTAAGAAGAGAAAGTGATGAAGTGAAAATTGCTCATCCGTTTTGGGCACCAGAACACTTGGACAGTACCCTTTAGAAAGGAAAATAATGTGCGCTATAAGAATGACCTGACATGGGAGAGATGAAACACTAACAAGCCATGAAGTTAAATTATTGGCCAGGATTGGTTTCTAATTCAGCAACTGGATTGGAGCAAAAACCTGCAGCCACTTCGGCCCCCAGCCCCCCAGGACCGCCCGACATTGCTCATCTCTGCTATATGACATTTGGCTTTTTAGACGCTGAACAAACGAAAAAAGTCTCTTTAACATCTAAATTGACAACAAATGACTGCAAAGTGCACTAAATTCATTTCAAATATAAAACACGGAATCGTTCATTTTTTGTAGATGCACCTTGACAGCCTGGACTCTGTGTGCTCAAGTCTCTATTGTCTTTACATTTTCTCTGTTCTACTTTGCAAGGCTGTTCAAGCACTTCAGGTACCTCGCTGAGCAGCATTTGTCAAGTCCAGCCACACATTCTTCGTTGGACTGAGATCGGGACTCTTATTTGCCACACCAAGGCATTGTCATTGTTGTTTTTGAGCCATTCCTGTGTACCCTTGGCTTTATGCTTGGGGTCATCGTCGTTCCATTGTCACTTTGTTGCGTGACACTCGGCCCACTGCTTTATTTCACTTCTCAGTATCAAACGAGGCGTCAGCTGGCTGATTTGCAGCTTCCTTGAAAGGAATTGATCAGTGCATCATGGGCAGGATCCATAGTGTGCTGTCAAG
>JANRMT010062817.1:19530763-19553129 GCA_026402145.1 Polypterus bichir lapradei
GTTTCTGAAATTTGGGACATTCAAAGACTATGATGTTTGGTTTATCATTTTGATTTTGATGCTTCGTTTTTCTTTTATTCGCATTTCTCTTTTTTTCCTCTCAGTTGCCCTTTTAAAACTAATTGGCTTGCCAATACAACACAAATTTGACTTCCCCTCCAACTAGAAGGGCTGAGTATTGCAGAGACAGGTCCTCAGACCTACTTGTGTAATGAAGGAAGGTGAGCGTCGCTGGTAAAAGGAAACACAAGCTTAGGCTCTTGGAGCTTTGGATCCAGTAAATATGTGGGATAATAAGAGACGCAGAAATGGAATTACCGGACAACAGCAAGCTTGAATATTAAGCTGGCTGGTAGGCTACTGGTGATGGTCTTATTTATTTTTTTTGTCTCCAGTTCATACTTAAGCTCCCACTAAAACAGCAGGCTGCTCTCGACCCTCACTTGACCCACCACTTAGAAAGTGTGAGTCATGTTGCCGTAGCTTTGGAGCTCATTACCGCTTCTTTTTACAAGTCACCTTGACAGCCTTACAATCACCTTTCCTGTCCACCTTTTGATAAGAGAAGAAGCGCTTGCCTCATGGTTTGTAACAATTTATGACTATTCTTTGAATACACTTGAGATTATTGAGACAAACCAGTTAAGGACTCATTCAGTCGGTTTATCCTGGATTGAGATGTCAACCGATACAAGTACAAACCCTACTCTGCAGCCACAGAATAAAAGAAGGCAGAAATGAGAAATATCTATATTTTAAAAAGCCAGACCAAAGAACTAGCTTTTCAGTCAGACTTGCGGCACAGGCAAAGCCCACCTGCTTTTGTTTTTTTAGGAAAAATGTTGTCTCACACGTGCGCATGGGAGGCAGCTAAAGGGCCTGAAGGATAGTAATTCCATGCCATGCCAGGCCAGGGGGTGGCGGAGTACACTGAATCTTTATCTTACTTCTCTGCAGACCAGTTATGGGAAATTCCGCCTGCCACCCGATGATGTCACTTCCGTTCTGCCCTCAATGACAGCAATTCTGGTTCTGGCGCCACGGATGGTAAAACCTCCGGTCTTGGGCCCAATAACATAACTTCCGATCCTGGGCCCAATGACATCAATTCTGGCCCTGTGCCCAATGACATCACTTCCGGTCTTGGGCCCAATGACATCACTTCCTGTCCTGGCCCCAGTGACACTACTTCTGGTTCCGGCCTTACCGATGACATCACTTCCTCCGCTCTCCCTTAAAGCCGCCACCTTTGTGCCAGCAAATCAGTTCTGTTCTGGACTCCAACCTGTACACTTCTGTAAAAATGATTCATTTCATTTTGTAGCCAGGAAACAGTATACGGGTGGCTGCCCCAAACCATTTTGTGTCTTTTGTCGAGTTTGTGACAGTGTCCTTAATATGAAAATGCTGGCAAAGAAGGACCAGGAGATGGCTAGTAATCAAAAATAGCTAAAACAGAGTCGTTCACTGGGAGTTCAAAAACACGAGGGACATTCAAAAAGTTTCCGCACTCTATTTATTAAGAATTTCTAAAACAAAAGACATCACTTTTCTACATAGTCACCTTCCTTTGCGATGCAGTTCTTCCAACGTTGTACCAACTTTTTAACGGCATCAGCAAAAAATGTTTTTGCCTTGACCGTTTCAAACAAAAATATAAAAGTGAGGAAACTTTTTGAACGTGCTTCATAACTTAAAGCAAAAAGCTGAATGCTAACCAGAATTGAAGTCAAAAAGTAATCGCTAACGTCCGGAGTCAGAAGCACACTCAGGTTCTTGGTCACATTAGTTCTTCTCCGTTGCTCAGTTTGTCCCTGGTGATGGTGGTTGGTTGTTCCAAATATCTTCCATTTAAGAATATGAAGGCCACTCTGCTCTTGGGAACCTTCAACACTGTGGCCATTTTTTGTAGCCTTCCCCAGATTTGTTCCTCAATGCCATTCTGTTGACCCCATGGCTTGGTTTGTTCTGAGCTGTCGGACCTTCCATGGACAGGTGTGTTTGTGCGCGCCTTTCCTAATCAGAGCCAATCCATTGAGCTGAGCACAGATGGACTCCAAACTAGGTGTGGAAACACTTAAACAATGATCAATAGAATGGGATGCACCAGAGCCATATTTCAAGGGTCATAGCAAAGGGTCTGGATACTGGTGTCAATGGGAAAAATCAGTTTTTTTTAATTTTTAATAAATTTTCAAAAATGTGTAAAATCCTACTTTCACTTTGTCATTCTGGGGTATCGATTGTTGTTTGATGGGGGGAAAAAATGAACTGAAATGGTTTTAGCAGTAGGCTGCAACATGTAAAATAAGTGAAGCAGTCCAAGTGCTTTGTGAATCCATTGTAAGTGGGCTACAAAATAGCTTATTAGTATTTATTATTTGGCTGATGCCTTTATCCAAGGCAACTTAAGACATTTGAGTTTGTTTCTTTTTGTTTTTCCAACTGTAGCACAGGCAGGTGCTGCTCACATGGTGTCAGCAGTGGGATTTGAATCCACAACCTCAGAGTTTGAAGCCCAAAGCATAACACCACTCCTCTTATAGTCTGTGACCACTAGGGAGTACCGCCAGGGCCCGAATACCAGTCACAACTCCACAACACACAGTTTCTAGGTGAAATAAAGATATTTATTAGACAAAGACATGCTCTGCAGTCTTTAAAGAACTCTACTGTGCAATAATAAATTATAAAAAAAATTACTGTATATCCTCACGTATAAGTCGGGTCTTGAAACCCGAAAAATCGATTTTAAAATCAGACCCCGACTTATACGTCCGTTCAAAATTGCGACCCTTCATTATTTTATTTTATTTTTTTTAACATCTTCTTGCTTTCATCCTATCTCACGTCAGTTTCTCAGACACATCGAATTTTGTTGAAACAGCTCAGTTAACAATTTCTTTCGCTACTTCAATGACATTTAATTTAAAACCAGCTTCATATTATCTTCTGATCGAATGGTCCATCGTAGATAAGGGATGCTCTTACGATAAAGGTGTATGAGGGTGTCAGACACACAAAACACAAATCAGTGCAAATGTCGCTTCGGAATAGTTCGGGTATTACCGCATAGTCACGTAGGCACAATACATAGAAAAAAAAGGCTATGTGCCCCGTGGTTACTCTCTCAGATGGGCATTAGCATAGCATAATCTTTTGAACCACTAGCGTGAGTTTTCCGCATTCGACTTATATAACTGACATTATAAAATACCGGACTTATCCGCGGGAGAAATTAACCGCAAGTATATACGTACCTTTTCCACGATATTCAAATTTTTTCAATGCACTTATAGACTCGAAAACATTCCTTCAGCTTAAGGGTGAATCACATGCTTGAGGGACATCAGTTGAATCCAGGGCTCACTTCTTTACGCTAACAGTTGTCGGACTCCAGACCAAACTACCGAGACATGCAGTGGAAGCAGAAACCTTGACAACCTTATCGAAGAATCTGAATGAGACACGAGGACAACTTAAGCTATTAATTAAACAAACGGGCTTGATGGACTGAATGGCCTCCTCTCATTGGTCAGATTTCTGGACCACATAGAAGCCGAGCGAAGCAGGAATGTTCTGTTCCTACAATGCTCCCCTTGGTGGCACTCAAAGGACCCAGATAGGGTCGCCTTTCCAAACTAGAGTTCCCAGGCAGGGTGTCCCAAGTTGGAATCCTGCCACCTCTCACATTGGAGGATGAATTGTTCCCAATATCCCACCTCTCCCATTCTCCATCCAGTATTCATTTACCCCAACTGGGATAGGAGTTGAAGATCGTCCGAGCCAGTTGCGCCTCCACTCCTTTGGTACTCCCGGCTGGGAATTTCCCCTCAGTCCCACTCGGGATGCCAGTCCATTTTTTCAGACACTTGGTAAATCCTACCAGACAAACTTCCTGAAGTACTTCAGTCACTTATAACGAAGGAGAAGCCTGACGTGCAGATGACATTTGTATGGTGTGATAAGTTAGTATGTTGTTTAAGTTGTTGGCGGAGATGGAAACCCATTAATGGTAAATTTCCCACAAACATGAGCAAGTTGTTCTTCACACAGAGAACTATGAACTCGTTGAATCAATGATCAAGTAGTGTGGTAGACAGGAGGACTCTAGCGACCTTCAAAACTGGATTTGATGATATATGGTGGACGGATGAGGTTTGACAAGCATGTTCTTTTCAAAACTGCCCTCCGGTTCTAATCCAGGTTGGCGCCCATCTTCTATTTATTTCTGCTGGGAAGGCTCTGGTTTGCCAGTCCCTCACCAAGAAAACCAGTTGGTTTTGAAAACCTGACATCTTCCATATCTCATTTTTAATTGGAACTTGCACAATTTATTTTTTATGCACAAGCAGGAGTTGAACCCTTCTAGATATTAATGTGTGATTTATGGGCACCAGGACTTGCAGCCCCCCGAGGGCCTACCTATCAGTTGCATGATACATCTAACAAATTTGTCCTAGCGAGCAGAAGTATTAATAAAGTGAGATGATTAAATGATGTACTCTGCTGTGTGTGTGGCGTGATAAATGGCTGCCAGAGTAACTTCATTTTGTTCTGGGATCCCCAGGCTATTCCCAGTAATGGCTTTTGCTGTGCTTCTCGTGTGGAACTAGAAGGCAAATCCTCAAATAAACTCTCGGACACCGAGTTAGTTGGACTCTTCCGATGTCCCCTGCTTCTGCCAGTTTTGGTAGACAGTGACATGTTAGTTTAACAATCACCACGTCTTCTTTGTTTGAAATCCATGAAAAACCCCTTAAAAGGTCATCTGCTGGACCCCTAAAATCATCTTCAGGTGTTTTCATGCTCCTAGTGTGCTTGCTCTGTTTCCGAATCTAGGAACGTCGCGTTGCTTTGTTTCAATTTCCAGTCAGTTCGGGTTGTAAACCTTCAAGTGAACTCAACACATCTATCACCATCTTGTGGACTTCTTTCATTGGGCAGAAACTTTTTTCTTTTCCCCTGGAAAAAACAGTCCTGGCAGGTGTCCGCACACCACTGCGTTTTCCATAATTATTAACTGTAGGACTACTTGGAAATAATGCACTACTAAGGTTATACGCTGAAGGACATGTTACAGATAGCCGAGTGTACGACAGAAGACGAGCTCTCTCGCTGATGGGCTTCAGTAGAGTATCACGTCATTTTCATTGAGCACTAGAATCCCTGAAGCCTGCTAAACAAGTCGTAATCTCGGGCCTTCTCAACTCTTTGAGGACTGAATTTTTTTCCAAAAAAAAAGCACACAATGCCCTGTTTTCACACATAAATCAACATAAAATGTCTGTTGCTATGTGCTGTGGCTGCTGTTGGCACCTGTTCGGCATCTCTGGCAGCAGTGGCTGCGCATGGGGCAGCTTGATGGCCAGCAGGAATGCAAGGCGGGCCAGCTACCTCTCTGTCTTCACACAGCAGGTGGGCGACAGTGGCAGTCACAGCGTGACGCAATATGGTTTGTACTTCTTGTCATCATAATTTGTGGTCCTCCTAGGCGAACGCTGCTGTAAGCATATCAGCTACATGAATATGTTCAGTGCCGTGATCAGCTGGTACCTCACTTTCATTTTCAATATTCATCTCCAGATCACTTGCATCAAACTCAGAGTCCGATTCAGCGATAATACGTAAAACGTTAATGGAATATTTTGTTCTGCACATTTGCTTTAGTCTCACCAGATGTGATGCCATTTCAGAGGATGTTTGCTCTAACTACCGAGACAAGGAGTTGAAGCAGAAAACTTTCACGAAGAATCTAAATGAGACATGAGGACAGCTTAAGCTATTAACTAAACAAACGGGATTGATGGACAGAATGGCCTCCTCTCATTGGTCAGATTTCTGGATCACGTGGAAGCTGAGCAAAGCAGTAATCGTTTCCTACAGCGCTACCCTGGTGCCACCCAAAGGACCCAGACAGGGTTGCCTTTCCAAACTAGAATTCCCAGGCAGGGTGTCCCAAGTTGGGAGTGTGCTGGTGGAATCCTGCCACCTCTCATACTGGAGGATGAATTGTTCCCAATATCCCACCTCTGCCAGTCTCCACCCAGTATTTGTTTACCCCAACTGGAAAAGGAGTTGAAGATCGTCCCAGCCAGTTGCGCCTCCACTCCTTTGGTCCTCTTGGCTGGGAATCTGGGGAGGGGGCGAAAGCTTTAGATTCGTCAAAAATTTCTTTCTTCGGTTTTCAATGGATCTCGATGTTTTAGGATCTCCTAATACTGAAAATATCGATATCTCGATGATGGGTGTGTGTGTGTGTATCACATTTTCTTTGAGGATGGTAATAGAGCTAAAATATGGACAGAAAAATATCAGACTCGAAACTTAAGCCTGTTATGAGATGATGATGTGCTGGTTAGTTTTTGAGGCTAATCGTGCAAGAGAAAGAGGCACTCGAGAGGAACCCACAAATACTGACATTCTGTAATGAATTAGGAATTCTTCTATTGTAAAGTCCTATTTTATTATCAGAATAATAATTATTGAAATGTTCTAGAATAGTTTGGGTAACTTGGTTCCGAGGGCGTAAAGCCTACTGACACTCGTGTCTGAATTTTTGATTTTAATGTTTATTTTGGAATGCTCGATTCCCATTGACTAAGATGTCATTGTTAGTGTGTGCATTGCGAGGGCGCCCCACCTAAGCGCATGGTGTTTTCCTGGTGTAAGATTAGGATATTTGACCGGTGGTCTCACGGGACACTGCTCTTCATTTCTTGTCTCCTCGGTGTGTGTTCTGACTGAACTGATCACCAGGCTTACACCAATCTTTTCAACTGCTGGCCAATCACGTGTGCAAGAGGCTCGGAAACTGAATCAGGTGCTACTCTGATTGAGTGAGCGATTGGACGGGTTGTTTTATGCAAATTGTGTTATATTTTGTACCAGTGTGCATTTTTTTTATTATACCTTTTTATTGTTTTTGATTCTTTATATTAATGCAAATGCAAATTGTGTTATATTTTGGACCTGTTTACATTTTTTTTCTTATACCTCTTTATCTATATATATAATTCACTAAGGCAAGACACCCATGGAAAGCACGCCGGAAAGGGCCTGGATTCACTAAGCCACCGACAAGTAAGACGCCCATGGCGCACGCAGGAAGGAGCCACGCCCACCAACTCTAAGACCATTGGATACGACGACAACTCGCAGAACCCCGCCCACCAACTCGGATGTGATGACACAGGAAAAATGGCGTCATTTATGTTTGTCTGTCGTAGAGTCCACATGCACCTCTGAGCCACGTTGACTGTTCATAGACGCATGTTTCTCGCGGAAGTGAATCGCTATATGCAGCGTGTAAAACAGTTTGCTAGGGGTATCCCATGGGATCCTTAAAACAATCCTTTAAAACACAATGAAGGAAGCAGTCTTTAAAAACCAATAAGCCCTGTGCCTCTGTTTTATTACCGTCTCACCTGCTTCACCAATGCAGGCCCTGCAACAGTCCAGACGCTCTCTCAGCACCTGACCTTCTCTGTGCCTGACCGGTTCACACAGAGGCAGCGCGAGAGACAGACAGAGGCACACACACAGGCAGCTGGTGGGCGGGTCTCCGTGAGCTTCTCTTGTGAGCGGGCACATGACCAGGCGGTGTGTATGCTTCGAGAGCGTGGGTGGACACGACAGCACCATCTAAGAAGAATCATATTTGTCGCGGATGTGAATCGCTGTATGCGGCGTGTAAAACGCTGTATTGTATGTTGCCCTCTCCAGAGTTACATCTTTTCATTCACCTACAGTCGTATCCTCAAAACCAACCCCATTTGGACAACTGTGTCTTTCAGGAAGTGTTCACCCATCAATACATAATTATGCGGCATATGCTACGCTGCGGGTTGGCTAGTTGTTTTTAATGCTCTATGTCAGTGGTTCCCAAAGTGTGTTACAAACTTTTCATAATTTTATTTCACCTAAAAGGAGATGGCAAGGATTGGGCCAAAAAAGACCTGGAAGTTATTGCAGTGGTTTAGAATGTGAAAACATTGTAAAGGTAAATGGCGACCAGTATGAGTTGTAGGTGTGGACTCCATGATGCACAAGCATCCCATCCAGGTTTGGTTTCAGATTTGTGACTAATTTGGTAATACTCATTAAGTTTTGAGCGGCGGGTTACGTCAACACTCGAGTGAAGAGAAGATTTATACAGAAGGTGCCAATATGGTGAAACTTTGATCGTCGCAATACGGTGGCTGCACAGCAGTTTAGACCCCGGTGATGATTTGTGAAAAGGTGCCAGCACTTAATGTTGACCACTCCAAGCACCAAGTGTTCAGCGAGCCAAAGAGGAAAAGGACCATCCAAGCTGCTATCAGCGTCAGGTCCAAAAGCCAGCGTCTGTCAGGGTGTTGGGTTTGTGTCAGTGCCCTTGTGTGACGATGCGGGTCCCAATTCTCTTCAGGGAGCCTCTCGAACCTGACACCGTCAGTAATGAGCTGGACAATCAGGACGCCAAGTGAAAGCAAAAGGGACGGTGCTTTTATTGGAAAAAACAAAACCAAAAGCAAATAAATAGTGCAGTGTTTCAACAAACCAGTCAATAAATAATAATAATAATAATAATAATAATAATAAAACGGGTGTAAAAAGTGGAGGTTAAAATTAAAAAAAAAAAATAAAATCCTTTAAGATGAGGTAAAACAAAGTCAGGAAGCTGTCCTTTCAGAAAAAAAAAATCTGGTGCCTTCTCCTTTTTTTTTTTTAATTTTATTGAATTTATTAAAATCAAATAACATTCCATACACATAACTCAAGTTTTAAAAGAAAAAAAAAGAAAGGTTCGAAACAATTCAACCTCCACCACTGAGAAAGAGAGCCAGCAGAGTAAAATTTTAAGCTAGTAAAAATAAGTCAATAGATAAAGTAATAAATAAATAAAGATAAATGGAGTAAAAGAGGGGAGAGAACCTGCTTCCTCAATTTAAAAGCTTATTCTAAAATGTAATTGATTAGATCCTGCCTGGCTTTGGAAAAAGTGCTGCACAGATCCTCTAAGTGAGAATTTGACTTTTTCCAGTTTCAAATAATATATAACATCAGTTACCCGCTGACTTAGAATAGGAGAGTTAGGACTCTTCCAGTTGAGCAAGATAAGTCAACGTGTCAATAGTGAAGTAAAGGCGATCACAGTTTGATTGTCCTTCTCCACTTTAAGCCCCTCTGTGAGCCCACCAAACACGGCTGTTAGTGGATTAGGAGGGATTGGGACACCAAGGCTGTCTGAAAGGCATTTGAAGATTTTGGTCCAGAATGATGTTAATTTGTTGCAGGCTCGAAACATGTGACCCAGTGAGGGCGGAGCTTGATTGCAGCATTCGCAGGTTGGGTCTTACCCTGGAAACATTTTGGACAATTTTAAACGAGAAAGATGTGCTCGATATATAATTGCAAGTTGAATAATTCCATGCTTTGCGCATATGGAGCTTGAGTGAATTCTGTGCATGGCTGCCTTCCACTCCTTTTCTGAGATCCTTTTCGTACTGTCCTCTTGGATCTTTGAAAGGGAGGGACTGTAAAATAGTTTTATATATTACAGAAATGCTGTCTGAGACCTCAACACTGAGCCTTCTCCTTCTAACTGGCTGCTCATCCCATACGGGCCTTGCAGCAGGGGAGTCGCTCTATCACCGCAGGTGCAGCTGACCTTCCAGGCTGGCCCGGTAGCCTTCCATCCCCTGGCTATGTGTAGCTCCCACTGGACTGAGCCTCCCAAGCCTCCCAGACTCCCGCTACCTTCTGCGGCAAGTCATCCTCACTAGCGGTCACTCCAGCCCCTCAGAACTGCTCAGCTGGCGCGACCACTTCCAACTGCCCTTCTACCGAGTGTCGGCAACACACTCCACCTCAGGGGCTGTTCTCCCAGCTGCCTACTCTCGCTCACTCCCACATCGGCTCTCAATCTCCAGCTTCCTGATTCTTCTTCTTTCTCCTCCTCCTCTTCTAACCTCCGCTCTTCTTTTCGATCTCTCTTTTCTTTCTCTGTGCCGGACAGTACTTATACAGCTTCGTGGGCGCAGCGTCTTAATCACTGTCCACAGAAAGCTGACAAAGCAATTGAGAACGATTGCACCCTCACATGCAGGTGTAACTCGCCCCAATAACTTCTCAAACTCCCCGCTGTCGTGCAGTCGCACCCACGGACACTGACACAGCTATTTGGATTATTTTAAAACTGGTGTCATGCTCGTTCAAGTAGGAGGACATTGTATGGACCAAGCGAAGGTAATTCCACACCAGGCCAGGGGGTGGCGGGGTGCACTAAACCTTCTCCTGTTGTCTCTACAGACCAGCCGCGGGAAAACCTGTCTGACTCAACATTGAAGACGTCACTTCTGGTTCTGGCGCCCAGAAAGACATCACTTCCGGTTCCAGCGCCTAAGATACCATCAGAAGGGGGTCACTTCCAGTTCTCCTATGTAACTTCTGGGTTAATCACTTAAAACTGCCATCTTTCCAAACCTTCGTCAGTTCATGTCTGGACTCCAAACCAATCACTTCTGTGAAAAACCTAACCCATTGTAGCCAGGGACAATATACAGGTGGCTGCCCCAGAACTTTTTAAAGTGTGTCAGGTCTGATCTTTTTACACTGGCCATTCTTTTGATGCTGCAGACCCCGCTATACCACACCTTGGCATGGGTAAATCTGTGAGGCATCCATTAATGCTTAAGGACAAATTTTGGAGCAACATACACCAACCTCCTTTCCAGGATTGTTGTTGCATTTCCCAGCAGGCCAACGTCCAACCACATTCTGCCACATTGTCACAACGTCCAACCACATTCTGCCACATTGTCACAACATCAAACCACATTCTGCCGGTACGAGATTAAAGTGCTCGCAGTCCTGTGTGGCACCTTATGGAGTGCAAAATACTCCAATGAAGGCCTCATACAGTTACACACCTGACGTCCTGGATGGATGAATGGGAGAAAATATCTGCATTAGCAGAGCCTTTGGAAACCGTGATTTATCAGCGTTACGTACTCTTTATCTGCTAACAGAGCAATGCCTTGTCATTTCTAGACATACAGGTAGAGTGTTAGTTAAGCGTCTGTGGGTCAGCTTAAGGTAAAAACACACATCATAAAGGCAGAACGACGACAGAAATCCACAAACTGAGGATGTCTCAGGCGCCATCACATTACACATGGCAGCTTCGCTGGTAGTCTAGCTGCCTCATTGTCCAGGTATCATAGGTGAGATTCGTGCAGAAATTTTATCTTAACAGCATCTTAAAAGTGTCTGGTCCGCCACCACATTCTCAAAATTGAAACTCCATGGTCATCAGTAGGATGGCCCGAATTCTCCATATTTTATTCCCCCCAAAATCCGAGGACTGTTTGTTCCGAGTCCTGGAACATCAGCCAAATGAAATACAGTATGTGTGCCACCCTGAGCTTTAAGGAGAAGGATGAAGGACGTACTCTGCCTGGCATCATCTGATGATTTACTGATTCGTCCTGAATTCTGTAACAAAAGCCCTCAAATCCCTTAATTGAGTGTTTACAGATAAATGCACGAAAGTGAAATATGGTTCAGGATGTCGGCCACGCTTGCCTTTCACACAAATGAAATTACTTAAGTGAATGATTTCCCGCATGAGTCAGAGCATCTGTGCCAGAGAGCTGCGGCACTTGGTCCCAGGAGCTGGGGTGGTCCAGTCATGTCCGCTCGCTGCTCAAGATCCGGGCGCCTTACTGTTTTGAGGGGATTATGGAAGATTTGTTTTTGGGCCCCCTTTTTATATGAAGCAACATTCATTTGAGTCAATCACAGTATGTACAGACATGGGTGCCATATCTGTGGCTATACAGTCAATACAATGCTTCTTTAACCTCCTTAGTGTTAGATCCGAGCGTCACTCGGGCTGTAAAAACAGTTCTATAAGCGTTAATGTCACTCTCTTCTCGGTACTCAAATGTGGCACTTGTTGCCACTGCCCACCTGCCAAGTTGTTTTGCCTGCCTAAGGTAAAGTCATCCTGGATGGAGGATCGCAGGAATCTTCGGGTAGAGGGATCCTTTCATCGGATTGGCTGGCCTCAGCTTGGAATGGCGAATAGGGGGGAGGCAGATTGATGGCCGAGGTCTCCAGGACTCTGAACAAATCCAAATCATATTATGTTATATCATCTCCTGTTAAATTCTGCTCCGTACTTATACTCCGTTTTATACTGTATTGACGATTTGTTCTGTTCTGTGTATTGTGTTGCATTGACCCCCTTCTTTTTGACACCCACTGCACGCCCAACCTACCTGGAAAAGGGGGTCTCTAATTGAAATGCCTTTCCCAAGGTCTCTTCCATTTTGTTCCCTACAAAGGTTTTGTTTTTTTGTCTTCTTAGAGAGTCAAGGCTGGGCGGCTGTCAAGAGGCAGGGCCTGTTTAAGCCCATTGTGGCACTTCTTGTGTGATTTTGGGCGATACAAAAATAAATTGTATTGTATTGTACAGCGATCGGGTCGTAAGGCTATAGCGCGAACTCTTGCAGTGTTAGTTTTCTCTGTTGTTCAAGGTTTTCTCAGTGTTATTCAATGTTTTTACATTTAGTTTACTATTATGGTATAATTAACTATATTTGTGCTTAAAAATCTTTAAAAAAATATATTTACATACAGTTTGTACGGTCTGGAACGGATTAATTGTATCTACGTACAATCCTATGGGGGAAATTGCTTCAGTTCACGACCAAATCGGTTTACGACCAGAGTTTTGGAACGAATTATGGTCGTGAACCGAGGTTCCACTGTATATATAGGTAACCACCCACACAATCAGATTGTGATTCAGACTACGAATGCCTTGAATGTAATTACCCCAATCTACAGACTGTCAAATAAAGGAACCACACGCCATGGCGCAACGTGAGAGGCTTCGCCTCTGACAGTGACGCCCGAGGTTCGATTCCCGAGAGGGAGTGCAGTGAGTGTGTACGCCTGATGAGCCCAGAATTAGGACGAAACATGTGTCGCGTACTCTTTGCATTATTTGACAGTAAAAACTATTTCAACCATTCTATGATCTGCTTCTCGCAACTGAAAGAGGGCACCGTGGCGGACGTTAGCCGACTTGCTGACCAACCACAAGCATTACCTGGTAGGTAACCACCCACACAATCAGATTGTGATTCAGACTACGAATGCCTTGAATATATATATAGGATGCCAGCCCACCGCAGTATATATATTATATATTATATATATAGTGAGATTTTTTAACTCTTTTGAGACCCTACCCAACAGTGCTGCACGACACAACGCAATTAACGCGTCTGTTGTGGGTTGCTTGTCCGTAGCCGAGGCAGCTGCAGATTCACATTCTAACCTGGCCACTGCGCTGGCCCCGTCTCTACTTGTGTACTGTGTCTGTGTGCATTGAAGCGGTAACTCCCGTTTGAATAAATAACCTAACTGTTTCTGTTTTGCTTGAAATAAGTTTGGTTTTCTTGAAGCCTTTGGACAGGTGCAAAACAGTGACTCATAGATAGATAGACTCAGTTAGCTATAAAGGCTGCAGCAAGTTTGAACTGCCATTTATCAGCTCACCTACCTTCCTTAAAAGCCTCAGGTAGATTTGTGGTTACAGTATAACTGTTAAGTCTATTGAAATCTGAAGGTATTCGAAGACTTGTGTGTACATTGAAGCTTCAGCGAGTTCAGTGTTCTTCTCCAGATGTAGTATTATATTTGCTATGTGTCTGGGAGGCCGTTCTTTTTACTTCAAGTTGCATCATAATTAAATCCTCTCAAATTAGCGTGTGTTGGCTCAGTGGCTGATTAAACGATTCTGCCCTGAAGGAAGCTCTAATTGTTAAGTGCAGGAGGGCCCCCTTTGTCAAGTCTCTGCTCATCATATTGCAGCCCAGCAGAAGAAGTCAGTCTGAGAAGAGAGTGACAGAGTGCACCCCTGATCAAAAGGGCGCCAGGTCTACTCAGCAAAGCACCATCTTCACACCTGCTGTGTGCGGACGCAGAGGAAAACACTGGCACACATGCAGCAGAGAGTTCATTTTGTTGACACAAATAGCCGGCGAGGAGCCAATGTGGTCTTGTTATCTGCGCAGCTGGTACTGGAGGAAGATGAAGTGTTACATCCTCTTTGTCACATTCCTGGTGGTGTGTTGTGCAGATAGAGTGATGACAGGAAAGAAAAGTAAAAAAATGAATGTGACTGAAAACCAAATGGCGTGAGAAAAAATGAAGACTGAGCCAGGAGGGCTGGTCAGTCAACTAGAGCACCTTCAAAAGATTGTTAAATACACGCATTTTAAAGGCGCTATATAGCACAGGGTGTTTCACTCTAAAGCCAGATATCCCCCTGGGGTCGGTCTATCTATCTATCTATCTATCTATCTATCTATCCGTCTTTCGTCTCCTTTCCTCTCTCAACTGCACTGCTCTCCTCCAGTTGAGTGTTGTTTTCGCTCCTCCCAGCTCCAACTCAACTGGACAAGGCAGTGAAGTCCCTTTTATTGAGGACCCAGGAGTACTTCCGGTGGCAGGTTTTTTGTCAGTTGGAAGCCCTTCAGGGTCACACGGAAGTCCTGAATAACAGTCCTGAGTGTATCTTCTTGCAGTGCCCTCTTGTGGCACCCACGGACCCCAGCAGGGCTGCATTACTGCACTACAATTCTGAGCATTCCCTGTAGGTGTCTGAATGGGCACTGATATCCAGGGCAGATACCATCTACCATCTTGGGGTAACGAACATCCTGTATAGCCAGCCCTATCTGTCTCTCCAATAACTGCGTGCACTCAATACCTTTAAAGTATTGTCGATAGATGTCAATAATTGTCTTATTTGCTCAGTGTTATCGTGTGTCCCCTCCTGGTTATAAAGCGAGTGATTTCTCCTGATTTCAAGCTGACCTAACTTTAGTTGTTTTCTGCCCTTCCCTTCTGCGGTGTGCGATGCCTCAGCCGAGTTCATTCTGTAAGAGCTGCCCGTGTAGTCAGGAGCTTGTGGCGTTTCTACAAATGGCCTGTTTGTTTCTATTTATCTGTGGAGTGTAAAGCCTTTGCTTTTGCTTCTGTCACACCAGGTAGATATCTGATACAGCCAGGCACTGTAGACTCTCTCTTTGTTTTTTTTGGCAGTTACAAAAGCCCTTCTGCTCATGATTAATCCATAAGAGCATACGCCTCGATAGAAGAAAATCTGCTTTTGTTGCATTTTTGTAATTATATTTAGAAGCAAAATGTCAGAGCTTGGCTCGAATGACGTGATCTAGTTTTTTTTTTTTTTTAATAGATTATCGTTATGTACACTCGACTGTGTGGGGATGCAGGTCTCAGGTGCTACCGATTTAAAGACACAGCTGTGGATCTGACGCAGCATCGCTGAGGCTGGCAGCAGGGAGGTGTAATTGGGGTCCGGCTCCCCCTTGAGTGAGACATTCTCTAAAGGTCTCCTGTGCACTTGGAAGTCGCCAGGCAGGGTAGAGTTTGCCCAGTGGATAAAACGGCCTTGCTGAACTGGGATCATTACAGGAAGCCGGCGGCTAGACAGTCAGTGTCGTTAATCACTTTAACTGAAGCACGGCCTTCTGTTAAATATGGTCTGGGGGTGAAGGCTGGTGGACATCATTAAGTAAAGTGGTGTTATTCTATCACTCCATTTAATCTTATGGGCTTGTGCAGAATTCATTTATTTGTATGGTGCTGTCTTTGGTGACCCCCTTTTAAGCAAGAATAGCTTTCTTTAATGTGCTCAGACAAAAAGAAACCATTTTCAATCTCAAGGATGCCCATTTGGTGTCCTGCTTGTCTCACCCTAACCCTGATCCTGACTCTGACCCTGACCCTGGCCCTGACCTGACAAGTCCTAAACCCTTGAAGCCAAAGGGTTGACTACTTTCTCATATACGAAGTATAGGGAAAGTATTGGAATCATCCAAAAATTCGATATTGAGATTTTGATGAATCTCGACGTTTTATACCTCCCTGTGTCTGAAAATACCATTTTTGGAATTATGATTATATTCGATTGTAAACCGAAAATTGATGGTAAAAATTAAAATGCATAAAATGCGTCCAGGTTTATTAATATTTTTCTTTTGCAGATGCCTTAATCCAAGTCAAATAGTCATTTACTTGAGTTATTACAGAGTTACCAGATTTCAGATTCCTTTTATTGCCATTGCACTTAGTACAACGAAATTGCAGCAGTCCTAAATACTGTACAATATTCAATAATTCAATACCATAGAATAACTGAATATTGCACTTGGGTATAATGCACATATGAACTGAGTGTAATAATATAAATCTCTCTATTTTATAAAAAAAAATCCTGGGATGAGACAAGAATTTTTAGCCTGGAACAAGATGTGACTTTCTCAGAGAGACACCTTCACGTCCTACGAGATGAGACTTTGTGCCAAGAGATTTAACCACGCCCGGGGCCGGAAATAAAAGACAAAGAGTAGATGACAAAGTAGGACGTCGTAAAGAATTCAAAAACGCTGGTGCGATACACGTGCAGAGCAGGTTAGAGATAATGAAAGTACGAAAATTCGAAAGTCTCAAAAACCTGATCGTAAAGATCGCAGTAGCGCAAACAAATGGAATTTATTACTCGGTGAAATAACGGAACATCGATATATAATAATATATTGTTCGGATTTAAACTTAAAGTCAGAGACTTGTAGATCGTCTAATTCGTGTTGCCATCAGGGAAAAGTAGTGTTTCTTACCAATGAAGAGGCCTATCCGTTGTTTGGTGGAAGTGAAATCCAAATACACGAGCGGCAGAGATGCGAAGTTGCTGGCGCAAAGCACAGGCGGGGGAATGGGGGTTGGCGAACAAGCGTGCAGGGGGCAATGCCCCTAGTAGATAAATAATATAACTTGCAAAGAATGTAAACATGTAATACAAGAATGACTGTTGTTCTATTGGTCATTGTCAACCATTATAAGTGTTTAGTAGTATTCAGTTCTCATATGGCTCTGGGGTAGAAACTGTTCTTAAATCTGTTTGTCTGTGAATCGTGTGGAAGAATTAAATTTAGATATATTAATAAAATCTTAGAACCTCTTACTATTAGAAACCAGGCAGGAAAAGAACCGTTCTATGCGTCTTTAATGAAAAGGGAGCACTCCTCACCAGCAGTCTATTACAGCCTGGTCAGAACGGTCCAAATATTAAGGGTAGAGGTCTATTTTATATATACACTACTAGCAAATGATGCTTGCGAAAATTTCGCAAGAATCAAAGCATTAGTGAAATGATGATGAGGGAGAGAAGAGCATCACACGTTCCAGTAAGAAAGCAGATTATTTTAATAAGTAGTGATGTGTGAGAGGTCTCAATATTCAAATAGTCACATGATTAGTAGGGGATGTTATTATGCAGTAATCCCTCCTCGATCGCGGGGGTTGCGTTCCGTCAGGCGCAGAGAATGTCAGAGAGAGAGAGAGAGAGCGAGAGAAAAGCAAACAATCAAGCACCGTGTGGGAAGCATATCGTATATCATTGAGGAGTTTTAGTTAATACGTAATACATGCTCTGATTAGGTAGCTTCTAAGCCATCCTCCAATAGCGTCCCTTGTATGAAATCAACTGGGCAAACAAACTGAGGAAGCATGTACCATAAATTAAAAGACCCATTGTCCGCAGAAATCCGCGAACCAGCGAAAAATCCGTGATATATATTTAGATATGCTTACATTTAAAATCCGCGATAGAGTGAAGCCGCGAAAGTCGAAGCGCGATATAGCGAGGGATCACTGTAGTCACTTGCAACAGCATGAATATTTACAACCAGTAATGGCGCACTGCACGATGACATGCAGTGAATACGCTTGACTTGAGCATTCCTAGTTTTCATCCTCTTTCTCTGTACGTTTACCATTCGTTTGCTCAGAGGTTGATGCTCTTGCTGCTTCCTGAGCAGCTATTCTTTTCTTCTCAAATATAGCGGAGTTTGTCACCATCTTTTTGCATTAAAACTGATTATGTCAGTGTTTGTGTTGCAATTACTTAGTATGTTTTCTTTAATTTTTCACTTAAGCTAGCACGTAAACAGAGGAATAACCTTGGAGGTCAATCAACACCCTGAAAGCGGACAGTAGACGTCACGTAGTATATGTGTACCAAATTTCAGGTCAATAGGTCAAATGGTTTGTGAGCTACAGGTGATTTAAAATCTTGGACAGACAAACAAACAGCCACATAGCGTGTTTTATACCAGTAATGGCGGACTGTACGATAACGTGCAGTGAATACACTTGACTTACAGTTTTCATCCTCTTTCTCTGTACGTTTAGCATTCGTTTCCTCAGAGGTTGATGTGCTTGCTGCTTCCTGAGCAGCTCTTCTTTTCTTCACCCTAGCGGCCCGCTTCTTCTCTTCTTTTGTCGCCATCTTTTCGCGTTAAAACTGATTAAGTCAGTGTTTGTGTTGCAATTACTTAGTACGTTTTCCTTAATTTTTCACTTAAGCTGGCACTTAAGTCTTCAATCTGCCTCAAGAATGATTTAGGATATGAAGGGGTAGGGGAAGTGACAGCGAAGGTGGTAGGGAATGAGAACAGCAGCCATGCGGCACGTGCTGGCCGCTGCCGAGAGTTGATTCTATAATGAAAGAAAATAAAAAGAGGAATAACCTTGGAGGTCAATCATCACCCCGAAAGCGGATAGTAGACGTCACGTAGTATATGTGTACTAAATTTCAGGTCAATTGGTCAAACGGTTTGCGAGCTACAGGCAATTTAAAATCCTGGACAGACAAACGGAACATATCAAATACATATATGAATGTATCAAAAATGTATTCTGGAATCAGAACTGAAATTCATAACACGCAAGTTAACAAAGAAATCAACAATTAGTGGTTAGTGATACAAGTTACATCAACTTGGCAGAAATGTTGTTTTCAGCCACTATTGCAAGTCGCATTGTCCTGCACTGGACTCTCTTCAACGATTTTACGCATCTTTTCATGTCTCTGTCTCTCCCGCTTCATTCTTTCATCCCCCATTTTATTGTGGGACTGGCATAGAAGAGCCAGCTTGGTCACGAGAGCAGCAGCTAATGATGTGATGTGAAGATGGCAAGAGGACTCAAAACAGCCAGTTTAAAATGGTGAGCAATCAAGGACCAAAAATGAAGGAGCAAATTAAGGCAAAACAGTTAACGCAATGAACAAGAAGAGCAAATTGAAGTCAAGCTCAGGGACAGAACGAGGATCATGGACAAGAAAGTCCAACCAACCAAGAAGTGACAAGTGAACTCGATGAGTTCTGGGAAACGACAGATTTGTGGTTACCGCTGTCGACAGGCGAGGTTAAGGATGTGGCTTGTCATTAATGCTTCATTGGTGGAGTGAATCGAGTGAGGCCTGCTTATATGTAATTAGCCTGTGGTCCCACTCAGCTCTTGAACTGGATTAAGTGGGTTTAAGAATGTTCTGCTTTATTTAATTTACAGGTGAATTTATGATCATTTTAGTGTTAATGATTGTTAACAGTTAGGAATCCATCTCGGTACAGGATTTTTCTTGGCTTATGCTTTTCACATCCAGATGATGCTAAGATTCTTCAATAAAAGTCGCTCAGTAGAATTGCTTTGAAGGTTACCATACTGCCTCAATTAATGCATTGACTGTGACTTAAAAAAAAACAATCGTCATCCTGTCGAAGCAATCAGAGATGGCATTTCCTCACTCATTGCTGGTGGTGAAGCGGTAAATTTGCTTCTGACAGAATCCTTTCTATGATAGTACTCTGCTCACTGCCGGCAATTTGTCTCTCTCCGCCAGTTTTCTGATCAAAAGAGAAATCCAGGGAAAGGCAGCAGAGCGTTTGTCACTTTACTTGACATAGCCATTCTTTACGTGGGCTTTCTCCAGCCTGCGGATTATCTTGTAGAGGCTGAGACCTGAAACCGCTTCATTGTGAAGATGAGCTCACTGTACGTGTGTGTGTGAGTGTTTGGTCTTGGTACAATACAATACCATTTATTTTTGTATAGCCCGAAATCACACAAGAAGTGCCGCAATGGGCTTTAACAGGCCCTGCCTCTTGACAGCCCCCCAGCCATGACTCCCTAAGAAGACAAAAAACAAAACCTTGTTAAGGGGTAAAAATGGAAGAAACCTCAGGAAAAGCAGTTAAAAGAGAGACCTCTTTCCAGGTTGGTTGGGCGTGCAGTGGGTGTCAAAAAGAAAAAGGGGGTCAATACAATATAATACAATACACAGAACAAATCCTCAATACAATATGAAAATAAAAATATTACAAGTACGGAGCAGAATTTGACAGGATATGATATCACATAATAGGATTTGGATTTGTTTAGAGTCCTGGAGACTTCAGCCATCAAGCTGCCTCTCCCAACTGGCCCATTCCACAGCTGAGATAGCCAATCCGATGAAAGGACCCCTCTACCCCACGATTCCTGCGATCCTCCATCAGAGATGACTTTACGTTAGGCAGGCAAAACAACTTGGCAGGTGGGCAGTGGCACCAAGTGCCACATTGGAGTACCGAGAAGAGAAACAGAATAGGTGAGGGTTAGTAACAAATTCTAACTATCATGTTACTTATGTTTTAGTGCTAATGACTAACAACAGAGAGGCAGTCTGTACAGTTAATCAGCAGCTCTAGTCAGGGTGTGCTAAACTGAAGTAGTGAGTCTTCAACCGGGATTTAAAAGCTGAGACCGAAGGGGGGGCTCTTATAGTAGCAGGCAGACCACTCCACAGTTTAGGGACCCCCTGTGACTAAAAGCTTGACCTCCCCCTGTTATTTTATTAATTCTTGGAATCAGAAGCAGACCGGCATCTTGAGATCTTAATGTGCGCTCTGGTTTGTAAGTCATGATAAGTTCAGACAAGTAAGCCGGACCTTGGCCATTCATTCATTCAGCTGCCCGCATCACTGCAGCAGCTTCACTGGCTTCAAGTTAAGTTCCACATTCAATTTAAAATTCTTCTCTTAACTTTTAAGGCTCTCCACAACCTTGCCCCTCCATATCTAACTGACATCCTCCATGTTGCCATTCCCTCCTGCACCCTTAGATCCTCTTCATCCATCCACTTGACTGTCCCCTTCGTCCACCTTACCACCATGTAGAGGAGAGCATTCAGTTGCTCCGCTCCCCAGCTCTGGAACGCTCTACCATCTGAGCTTAGAAATTTTGAATCATTTTCACTTTTCAAATCTAAACTTAAAACTCATTTGTTTAAGACTGATTTTTCTCTTTGACTACAATTGCTCTGTCTGATTTTAAATTTTGTATTTTAGTTTTGTTTATAATGTATGTTTTATCTATTGTTCGGTGTCTTTGAGTGTTTATAAAGGCGCCTAAGAATAAATAAAATGTCAGTCAGTCATTGTCCAACCCGCTAAATCCTAACACAGGGTCATGTGGCTGCTGGAGCCAATCCCAGCCAACAACAGGGCGCAATAAAATGTATTCATATTTTTATTTAAGGCATTATATGTTAAAAGGAGGATTTTGAAATCTACTCTTGGTAGAGTCCTATATTACTCTACTTGCCCCTTTTGTAGTCTTTATTGTGTAGACTTTGTCAGAAATCCTTAAATCAAACACTGTTTATAAGGTATTGTACTTTACAACTTCTCCCCACCTAGCCTTCTATATCTATAACCTCAGGCAATTATATAGAGTAAAAGACAAGTAGGAGTTAAGTTACAACTTAATAATGTATCTTTGATAATATTCAAATAATAATTAAGCAAAGTACATGAGACAACAGTACAACCTGATAAATGCGAGATGTGTAGTTTCAGGTGTCACACAGACTTGTAGTTACTCAAATGTCTCTGGTCAAGTCATCATTTCTGGTCCGCTTTCTTCAGGACAGGCTGTATGCTTGTCTCAATATGGCTGCCGAGTTGTGCTCCTCATTGTGTGCTCTTCATGGCCATGGTGTGAGAGTGAGAGAGAAGGGGGTGGAGTGGTGAAGCGACCAAATTCATACATTCTCTGTCTAAATCCTTACACTGATAGGGCGTTGTGGTACAGAATGGTCTCTGATTCAAAACCAATCCCAAGCAGCCATACTTGAGACCAATGGGGGCACACGCTGCCTTTTTACACCTGACCCCATGACCATTTGTTGAGCCGAAGCTTGCCAGCTAGGTGGGTTATGACCTTCATGCAGCAGTTGGCGTATTAATGTCCTGCAGGGAATTCCCCTTGCCAAACTGGATTTTAGGCGCTACCTCCAAGCCTGCCATCAAAGAAAGTCACGTCCTGAGTCGGTGGAGTTGGTTAGATATGAAAGCATTGCTGTTCTCATCAGTGAAAGAAAACATTTCTCTCGAAACACTAATATTACATTAGCTTTGACTGAATACAAATAAAGACATGCAGAATATTTATAATATTT
>JANRMT010062817.1:19577049-19597352 GCA_026402145.1 Polypterus bichir lapradei
AGTGCCTTTCATCTCTATCTATCTATCTATCTATCTATCTATCTATCTATCTATCTATCTCTATCTATCTATCTATCTATCATATAGTGCCTTTCCTATATCTATCTATCTATCTATCTATCTATCTATCTCTCATATAGTGCCTTTCATCTCTATCTATCTATCTATCTATCTATCTATCTATCTATCTATCTATCATATGGTGCCTTTCATATCTATCTATCTATCTATCATATGGTGCCTTTCATATCTATCTATCTATCATATAGTGCCTTTCATATCTATCTATCTATTATATAGTGCCTTTCCTATCTATCTATCTATCTATCTATCTATCTATCTATCTATCTATCTATCTAATCTATCTATCTATCTATCGTCTTCCCCCGTTTCCAGTACACTACAGTACACCAACCACAGCTCTCTTCCTCTCTCTTTCTTTGCCTCCACTCTTCCTCCAGCAAGCTTCATCCTCTCCCACCCGACTCAGGCTCCTGGAGTAATGGCTGCTGGCCCCTTTTATAAGGCACCCAGAAGTGCTCCAGGTGCTCGTTGACCATCTTCCAGCAGCACTGCTGGGTGTGGCAGAAATGCTGCAGCACCCCCTTGTGGCGCCCATGGAACCCAAAAGGGTGGCACCAAACTGCAACTCCCATGGATCCCTGCGGGAGTCAGAGGCACCACTACAACCCAGGGGGAATCTTTTGTTAAACTTCATGTCATTGTCAGTAAAAGCCTTTGAAACTTCTGAAATGCTTGTAATTCTACTTCAGTGTACCACAGAAACATCTGACACAAAGATCTAAAAATACCGAAGCAGCACTCTTTGTGAAGACCAACACTTGGGTCATTTTCAGAACTTCTGTTCATGACCGTAGCGCTCTGGGGGCAGCTGATGCTCTGGACACACTCCCTCCCTCGGTGTTTCCAGCATGAAGGCTTCAGCCACACAACCTTGCCCCCTTGCTAACCCGTGAGTGCGATGATTATTTATTTTAAAACTGGCCTCTTAACGTGAGCTGTGGACCTGCTATACCACACCATGATGCACTCAGTTGCTGTCCTCTGCGCAGCTTCAAGTGCTGCTATGTCTTTCTTATACCGTAGTGACTAGAACTGCACTCGGGTGTGGTCTCACCATTGCATTATATAGTCTGACCATGATACCCCTTGATTTAGACTTAACAGTTTTTTATTTTCAATTTAACCTAACATATTATTAGCCATTTTAATCGCTTCTACGCATTGCTCAGATGATCAGACCATTGTGTCAACATAAACCCCCTTCATCCTTTTCAGAGGTTACTTCCTGCATGAAAGTGTCTCCCATATTGTACTTATTATTGGTGGTCTTCTTGCCCTCAGGTAGCACTTTGCACTTTTCTACATTAAACTGTGATTATCGAGTGTTCACCCCGTTCCGAAGCTTGTCCAAGTCTTTCTATTGTCCACGTCTTTTGCTGCCTGCTCAGTGTCTGCCGTCCCACTAGTTTTAGTGTCATCTGTAAGTCAGTGTCATTAGTGTAAGTCAGAAAAGGGAGCCGTCCAAAGATAGACCCCCCCGAGGGACTCCACCGATGACCCCACTCCATTCTCCTCTTTTGTCTCCTACTGGTTAACCAACTTGAGATCCCATTTTGCAGGCGGCCTCTAATGCCTACAGCTTCAGCTACAGCAGAATTCATCTTCGGTGTGGGACGACTGAGTCAAAGGGTCTTTGAAAGGATTCTGTCGCATGCTTTGCTTTAGTCAACTATGGCAGTTGGCCATTCAGAAAAATCTAAACGATTGGTTTGGCAAGACCTTCCCCTCACAAACCCGTGCTGGCTGGTATTTTCTTTTACAACAACAACATTTCTTTCTTTAGCATGTTTTCATACAAATGATGTCGCTCAAAGTGCTTTACATGATGAAGAAAGAGAAAAAAGACAAAATATATAATAAAATAAAATTAGGGAACACTAATTAACATAGAATAAAAGTAAGGTCTGATGAACAGGAGGTTGGAAAAATCAAAAAAAAAATCTCCGGAAGGCTGGAGAAAAATAAAATAAAATCTGCAGGGGCTCCGAGGTCACGAGACCACCCAGCCCCCTCTAGGCATTCTACCTAACATAAATGACCTCAATCAGTCCTCATTGTATTCAGGGTTCAACTTGATGGTGACGGTCATGTGGCTTTTAATCCATCAATGCAGGGACATCACGGTGTTTTGATCGGGTGGTGAGGGTGCAGATCAACACCACAGAAAACTGGAAAAAGAACAGCAAAGAAAGTAGGGGTTAGTATGGATTACAGAGCCACCATGAATGCTAATGATAATTAAATGCATATACAGAGTATCTTGATTAAACTAAAATGAAGCTATGAGAAAGCCATGTTAAAATAATGAGTTTTTAGCAGTTTTTTTAAAAACGCTCCACTGTTTCAGCCCGGTGAAATCTAGCGGTCATCTATTCCAGATTTTAGGTGTATAACAGCAGAAGGCCGCCTCACCACTTCTTTTAAGTTTAGCTCTTGGAGTTATAAGCAGACCCTCATTTGAAGATGTAGAGCCGTTTGCTTCCAAGATAGATACGATTGCCCCGTGACCTTACATTGGATAAGCAGGTTTGAGCAGTCAAGTGATGATGGATCGGTTCTATATTAAGAAATTTGTTATTGATGCTTGACAATTTTATCCCATTCTGTCATCCCCGTTGTCGTGTTGTTGCTGTGGCTTCTCCCATTAATCACTTGATTGATCTTCTGATTGTTTTCATTTTTTTCCCCTTCTTTTGTTTGTATTGAATTTATTAAAAGCGTACAGCATTTCATACAAACAAGTCAAACTTGACAAAATTAAAATCAAATCAACCCCCATCCACGAGAAAGAGAGGAAGGCCAACAGCCACAGTAAAACTGTTAAGAGGAGGAAAGAGGGAAAGGACTCTCTCCAATCCCCCTCCACCCCCCAATAGAAGTGCTTATTCTAAAATGTTATTGATTAGAACCTGACAGGTTTTTAAAAAAGTTTTGAACAGATCCTCTAAGTGAGAATTAGATTTTTTTTCAAATTTCAAATAGTAAGGTGTAAGAATAGGAATGGAAAACGGTGAGAAAGTAATTCAGAAATCAAGAAGAAAGAAATACTTCTTGAAAGACGCAGTTGTGAATAGGTGTTTTGCTGGAGACGACAGATAATGAGTCGAAAGATCTAATCTCGGAAAGAGCTTTAATTTCAGCTTCACCACCATAAACTCCAGATGTTGCCATGTATTGATAGTACTCATGACTTATTGTGATAACTCGACTTGCACTGGAAAGAACAACAAGAAGAACGTCTCCAAATCTGTCCCAATGTGATGCAACGAAATCTACTGCCCTATGTCATAGTGAGAGTGCATTGCCTTCGTCAACCGTTTGTGTCAGGAAATAACCCACTGATAGGAACAGGCAGTTGTTGGATGCCGGAATGCAGATGACGTTGTACAAAAACCAGTCGACAGAGAAGATACTGTTGTTCATTTTATAACAAAGGCTTAGGAAACAACCGTCGTAGTATAACGAAAATAGCAAGGAGCAAAACCAATGCCAATGGTCGAGAGAGTACCTTCCTGTAGCAGGCTACGGAAAAGACTCCCAGTCGTGCACATGCCCTAAGTGAAAGGTCACACAGTCAGGCTAGATATAGGGCGGTGACATGACACCAATAGGGTCATGAGAGAGGAGCGGGGAACGCGGTAGTCCAAAGGAGGAAAAGGAATCAAGAAAAGCGGCGTGGGGGTGTATGGGAGGCCGCAGGCAGCGTGGGGAAGGGTTTGAAAGAGGAGGAATAGAAATCGAGAAATGCCGTATGGACTGCGTGTGGGCAGGACCGGGTTTGAAGAGGAAGCAGGACGAACCAGAAGAGAAATAAATATAAGATATATATAAAATATACTAGGGGGCTGTACCCCCTGCTCACTTTGCTTGCCAATCCCCGGGCGGCGCTATGCACCAGCCACATTGTGTCTCTTGCCACTTGCGTATGGGGAAGCAGATATACAATTTAAACAGATTGTTATTTTCATGGGAACTGTTACATATGTATAACAGAACTAACTATTTTACATTACAGCGAATAATTAACCATAGTAAAAAATAGTAACACATAATAAATTGAAATAAAATTATGTTTCATGTTGAGTTAGAGGTATTCATTGAGTGATACGTTTTCGTTTTTTTCGGCTTTGAAGTTAACATGCAAATACTTTTTAAACTTCTGTCTTTGATATCTTCGTCTTGCGAAACTATTGTCGCTGACAATTCATCACGTTGGTTTATTATACATGCGACCGTGATCTTTCAGATTCATATAGAAATCCAAGAAAACTTCTTTGTCCATGTTTTGCAGATAAATTTCATGTAAAATGTGATACATTTGGACATATAGATTTGGCAGTAGAATTTCTAATTCGTCCAATTGTTTAACTCTTTCGATTTTTCTCCGTGATCATAAATATAAACCCGACCGAATTGTGGTTTCTTTGAAATTAAAATTGTCATAGCTTTAATTGTTGTGGGACTACAGAGTCTCATAGCGTATGGTCCTGAATCATGTAAGTCTACATTTTGAGCATTGAATATTGCGATCGCGAACAGATTATTATAGATTCGGATATTTTGCCTGTAATGTTTGTGGATTTCACTTTCACCAAACAACAAATCTTTTAATTCTCACAGATATGCCTCTTCATTGGGAAGAAACACTGCTTATCTCTAATGGCAACATGAATTAGACCATCTACAAGCCTCCGACTTAAACTTTAAAGCCATACAATATCTACATACTTCTGTCATATCACCTATGTCCATATATTCGATCTCTTTTCGCTTTTACCTTTTCGTCAATATCAAAAGAGGATTAAAAGGTGACATGATTGAAGTGTTTAAAATTCTGAAGGGAATTAGTCCAGCGGATCGAGACTGTTATTTTAAAATGAGTTCATCAAGAACACGGGGACACAGTTGGAAACTTGTTAAGAGTAAATTTCGCACAAACATTAGGAAGTTTTTCTTCACACAAAGAATGATAGACACTTGGAATAAGCGACCAAGTAGTGTGGTAGACAATAAGACGTTAGGGACTCTCAAAACTCGACTTGATGTTTTCTTGGAAGAAATAAGTGGATAGGACTGGCGAGATTTGTTGGGCTGAATGGCCTGTTCTCGTCTAAAGTGTTCTAATGTTCTAATCACATTCAATTTTGATTCTGTGTTTGGAATTACATTGTGACAACGCAAAGTATAACTGCCCGTGAGTGAATATCATTTCTTTCTCTCTACACGAACTGTGTCTGACAATAGCAGTCACACAGATGAGAAATGATTGAGCCGTGTGTGTGGTTATTTGGGGAGGACTTGGAAATGTTTTAGACGTGGGCAGGTCTTTTCCAAATCTCTTTGGATAAAATCTTGTCTCGTGGGATTTCACTTTCTCCAAACAACAAATTTTTTAATTCTCGCGGATACACCTCTTCATTGGGAAGAAACTGCTTATCTCTGATGGCAACACGAATTAGACGATCTATAAGTCTCCGACTTAAAGTTTAAATCTGAACAATATATTTGATCTCTTTTCGCTGTTCCATTATTTCACCGAGTAATTTTACATTTGTTTGCGCTAATGTGATCTTTATTATCAGTGCTTTGAAACTTTCAAATTTTAGTACTTTCATTATCTCTAACCTGCTCAGCATGTGTACCATGCCAACATGTTTTACCCTCTTTACGAAGTTCTACTTTGTCTTCTCCTCTTTGTCTATTATTTCCGACCCTGCTTGGAGCTGAGAGTGCAGGAACTGTGTCTGACAATAGCATTCACACGAATGAGAAGTGAGAGCTTGTGAGAGACTGTGGGCGTGGTTGTAAATGGTTGACAGGAGGGCGGGACTTGACAAAATCTCTTGGCAAGAAGTCTCGTCTCTAGATTTTCTTTCATAATAGAGAGATATAACAAAAGAGTATAGATCATCAGGTACCCAGTGACCTAACAGAGGTGGGTTAGGATTCTTCCAGTTTTTCCAATAGTGAAGTAAAGGCCATTACAGTTTGTTTGTCGTTCTCCACTTTAAACCCATCTTCTGGTTTTTACCCTTCTTCAGTTGATTGATCTCCCGAGCCCACATCAATCTTCGGGCGGTGCCGTAGTGTAGGCAGATGGGGGTTACAGTACGTGGAGTGCTGCTTGTGCAGAAAGCCCACTTGTCGGCACAACTATCCCAGCCAATGTTGCGTATGGCTTCCTTGCTCCCTGAAGCAGTGTGTAAAGATGACAGACGTCTGCTTGTTAATGCGCTGAAGTGATTTGATTGGCCCTGCTTCTTGAATGGAGACAATTGCTTTCCTTTTCGGGGGCAAAAAAAAAAAACCGAAACATTTTTGCTTTCGCTTGGCGTCGTTAATCCTCTAGTGGAATAAATATTGTGATTAGGAATCAAGCTGGCATAAAACAACAAGAAATAACAATCCCATTCAGCTAGGAGCACCTGAGAATATGTGTGTCACGCTTATGTGCAAACATCTGGGGTTTATATGTGTGTGTGTGTGTGTGTGTGTGTGCACATACGAGTCGGAGTGCCTAAATGGGAGAGAAAATTAATCAAGTCCCGCTGGTTCTTCTGAGGGGATGAGGAGAGGATCAGGCAGCCACAAGCAATTAGATCTGAACCATCGGGTCAAAACTGAGATGGAGGGCGAGAGCCGTACTGCTGTGCTCACACGTGAGGGCTCCCTTGCCACTTTCTCATTGTCAGGGAAGAAAAATAAATAAATAAGAGCAAAGCAGCAGAGAGAGAGCGAGAGCGAGAGAGAGCGAGCGACTGACTCGGGGTGGGGGCTGGCGGAGAGAAGGCAGCCTGCACTTCAGCAAGCAGGAACCAAAGTGCCGAAGTGCGCTGCCTGGCTGAGAGTTACCCTAAGACGCTTCCAACTACACGAGAAGACGAAAAGGAGCAACAGCCGTCAGTCTTCTGGAGGTCCGTCAACCCCGAGCTGGCGCATGACACTTCCCCGCCACAGCCCCACAATCACCACCACCACCCAGGAGAAACGGACAACTGCCTTCAGCATGGGAGGTGGCTGCTTCCAGCCTTCGGTGACAAAGTGAGGCGAGAAGTGGGCAACTCCTGGCAGCTTCCTTCTGTACCTGAGCTGCCCAGCAAACATCTGGAATGATGAGGCTTCCTGTCTGTGTCAAGTGACGACTCAGGCGGCCCTGGGGTGGGAGGGAACAGGGGGGGTGGTGTGGCAAGGGGGTCCCTCGGTGCGATGTCTCTGAGTGGGAAGGACAGCCTGCTTCAAGAAGGAGTCTCGGCCACCAGTGACCGGAGGAACACCAGGGTGAAGCGTGCTGTGCGGCTCTCCAGCATCGTTGCCCAGGAGGTAGGTGTGTGGTCTTGGTCACTTGTGTGTTGGAGGAAGACACCTTCCAAAGTCTTTAAAACTGTGACAAGCTGATTTTGTTGTGTTGTTAATAGTTGGGGCTGGGGGGGTCTTCCCTGATGAAGTGTGGGGGGGGCGGGGGAACAAATATGAGGGATGACACTGGAGTTTGTTGTGTGAGGCTTGTCGGTGGATGTGAATTGTGTAATGAAATTAAGATGGCAGGTAGGATGCCATTAGTGGGTAGTAGAGATCGGCTGGTGTTTATGGCATTATGGAACAACCAGGGTAACGCCACTGAGTGTTAAATATGGAAATGGAAGGCAAGGATTGGGCTGTGGGGGACCTCATTCACCTCCTATCTCCACTTCTTGTCTATAGCCGTTTGACCAACTTGAGGTCTAGTTTTGTAGGCTCCCTCTGATGCCTACTGCTTCACATTTCAGGGTCAACCTTTTTGCGTCAAAGACTTCTAGAAAGTCGAAGTAAACGATGTTGTGTGCCTTGATTGTGTCAACTCTTGGAGTGTCATTGGGGTAACGAGTCATGACAGGGTGACAGCTGGTGGCACAACAAACACTGAAGTTGTTCATGGCAGACGGTGCGGGGGAACAAAAAATGCAATTGTGGACACTCAAGGCAGTGTCCTGGGACTGGATCTGACACACCGGTGTCATTCATGGACGATATCTTCTCTTGCTTATAAGTGCTTGCCATTGCTTTTCTGGTATCCTTCTCATGCTCCCTTGATTTATTATCATCCCTCATGTAAGTTATCCCATTCCCGTGACTTTGCGTCTTGGTCACTGCGTCTTGTTGCCTGCTGCTCACAGCTTATTAGATTTCCATCCGTGATGTATGGCTTCTTACAAAGAATTAAGCACATTGTAGTGACTCAGTGAGCCAGTGCCCGTGTCTCGCCGTCTCCTGCACACACATTGCAAAACTTTGCTGTGTCTTAGTACTTCAGCTTGTCACAGTGACCTGCTCGATCATCTCCGTGACGTTTTTTTCCCTTGTGTGCTTTATGTCATTCTCTTCTTGACTTGTCGTCTCTTACACGTGTGGTTCCATCTCCAGATCTCTCTCTGTAGGCAGTGCTAGTAGTAAGGGCTGCTGCTTCACAGCTCCAGGATCTTGGCTTTGAATTCTGCAGCCCACTCGCTGTCTGTGTGGTGTTTGCACGTTCTGCTTGTGTCAGGGTGGCTTGTCATGATTCAGCCAGCATTTCTCCCCAGGCTCGGGTGTCAGTTTTCTCTAATTTTGTATCATTTATTTGTATTAAGGGCGGCATGGTGGTGTGGCAGTAGCGCTGCTGCCCCTGGGTTCACTTCCCGGGTCTTCCTGCGTGGAGTTTGCATGTTCTCACCATGTCTGCGTGGGTTTCCTCCCACAGTCCAAAGACATGCTGGTTAGGTGCATTGGTGATCCTAAATTGTCTCTAGTGTGTGTGTGTGTGTGTGCGCGCCCTACGGTGGACTGGCGCCCTGCCTGGGGTTTGTTCCTGCCTTACGCCCTGTGCTAGCCTGGATTAGGATTCAGCAGGTTGGGAAAATGATATGGTATGGTATTTGTGTTAACGTTTATTTTGTTTATTATGTATCATATTCTTTGTGTTTGTTTGATTACGTCCCTTTTGTTTTGGGGGTGGTTCCTGAGGGGGCGGTGTCACCTGCCAATCACCTCCAGGGACTGCCCATTTATGGGAGGGCCTTCCATAGCTCCTGGCAGCTCATTTCCAACTGGCGGTGGAGTGGAGTGGAGTGGAGTGTCTTGTCTCTTGGGGCTTATCTTGGCTTTTTGCTTTTACTTTGGCTTTGTGAATTCCTGGAGTTTTTTGTAAACTGTGCTCCGTTTTCGACTTCGCTTTTGGATTCTGTTTTTGGACTTTGTTTGCTGTGGATTGCCTTATTGTTTTAGGCTTGTAGGAGCTTTTTTTTGTTTGAATAAACCTTTTATTTTATAAAGGTTATTCATGGCCCTTTTTGCATCTAGTTGGAGTTTTGATGGTACAACCCAAGTCCCTCATACCCCCCTAAAGAGGAAAGTCTTTGAAAGTGTGTTTTGGTTCTTTTGTGATTTTTTGGGACTCCTGAGTCCCGACACCGCTACCCAAACACAGCTGAGTTTCCTTATTGGTGTTTCTAAATCGATCAGTATGAGTGAGTGTGCGTTCTGATGGGTGGGCACCCCACCAAGGTGTAATTTCAGTGCTAAGCTTGCCTGCTCGCACTAAGAGTATCCTGACATGGCAGGAAAGCAGATAACTAATTTCTTGAGTTAAACTGGGAAAGGTGTGCAAAAGATAAAAACAAACGAAAATACAACAAAACGAAGCGACAGAAACCCTGGCGAGTTGCAGAAAACACCGTCACTATTTAGGCAAGAAGACAAAAACCAGCAAAGACACGAAAAATAATCACAAAGAGAATTTAAAAAAGCTTCTGTTATCCACAGTTCCGGTAAGGCTGACCTTTTATCCCGTCTGCTGATTAATTCAAGGTCATGATCCCAGACACCACGCCCCTAGAAACACGGGATGCGACCCTGACAACGCTACACATAATGGCTTCCATAACTGGTGAGAAGGACAACAGCTGGGGATCAGCGTCCCTGCTGGAGTTGACTTAGGAACCTTACCTGTCTGGGATGCCAATAAGAAGGACAGGGCAGAGTAATATATTCAGGTTACTGTTCCCCTATATGCCAGATTGCAGCAGCCCTGGACATTGGTACCCATTTGGGCACCAGCAATGAATGCTGGGAATTGTAGTCTGGTACAACAGCTCTGCTGGGGTCCGAATGGGTACCAATATCACAAAGAGAATTCATAAAATGTTTCAAGGGTGTTATCAGCAGATCAGGTAAGGCTCAGTGCAAATGCTGACCTTTTACCCCGTCTGCCGATTAATTCAAAGTCATGATCCCGGAGACCACGCCCCTAGAAATGGTGGCTGCAACCTTGACAACGCTACACATAATGGCTTCCATAACTGGTGAGAGGGACAACACCTGGGGATCAACGTCCCTGCTGGTGTTGACTTAGGAACCTTACCTGGCTGGGATGCCAATAAGAAGGACAGGGCAGAGTAATATATTCAGGTTACTGTTTCCTTATACGCCAGATTGCAGAAGCCCTGGATGTTGGATATTAGTATCCATTTGAGCACCAGCAGGGAATGCTGGGAATTCTAGTCAGGTAGCACAGCCCAGCTGGTGTCCAAATGGTTATCAATATCACAAAGAGAATTCAAAAAAGGTTTCAAGGGTGTTATCTGCAGATTGGGTAAGGCTCGGTGCATTCGTGTGACCTTTTACCCCATCTGCTGATTAATTCAAAGTCGTAAACTTGAAGACCACACCACACCACAAGGGTGTTACAAGGAGTTACTATTTGGGACTTTTGTATGACCTGAAAGTACTTCCAACGGCACTGGAAATACTGCCAGGCCCTCCATAAAAGGGACCGCACTGCCTTGACCTGGCGAGTCGGAGCTGGGAGTGGAGACTGGCAACATTCGCCATGGAGGAGTGAGCAGTGTGGAAGAAAAAGAGAAGAAGAAGAAGAGAGAGAACCTGTGAATTGCTTGTACAAAGACATTTTGTAGCAATCCCCTTTTATTTGAACCTGGGACTGTGTTTGTGTGGTCGAATGTGAGGTTTGGGGCTCTGTGGTGCCCTCTAGTCTTCACACTGTAAAAGGCAGAAAGACCCCAAAATCACAACAAAGAGTTCAAGATGTTGTGCTCTATGAAAAGCTTACTGTCTGAAACCGTGCAGAAAAGTACCAGAATTTAAAATTAATTTATTTTGTTAAGTTAATTCCTAAAATGAAAATAACATGCTGCCTATTTTGATATCCGCATGTCCATCCACGGCTGCCTGTGAAAATTACAACACGTAAAAAACTCAACTGCCAAACATGGTCAGCGGTGGGACACTGGATTTTCACAGGGGATCACAATAATAGTGAAGCTGACATTACATCCGATTTGCAACAAATATGTCTGAGAGTGGATAAGCAACAGAATACAACAAGCAGAACCTCATCCTGCACAATAAGGAACCCAGCGTAATGCGCCAGACGCCATTGGTGTCGATCAAACACGTTAACATCACACGATGACATCACACCACCTCTGACATGAGACATCATTTACATAAGTGGGACACTCCTGTGACCCCCCCCCATCATGTGGTATGACATGCCCACTACTCCGTGACTCTCCACGACAAAATCAAACGTTTGTCTCACGTCATGGGACGAGCTGACAGCCAATGAACTCTCAGCCAGAAGTGCAGTGCTTTAAATGGCGAGGCAAGGAATGAGGAAGGTGGGTGTTTTGGACCTTGCAAACAGCAGATGGGCTCACCTGGCTGTTGTCTTGTGTTTTATAGTACGATAGAAGGGGGGAAAAAAATGTCTGAGATTGCGGCTAAACTCGCCATACCTGGAAAGTCTTCACACTGCCACCGGGTCTGTATGGTGGGCACCTTATTGGCTGTCAGAGAAAGGGGGTGGGCACACAATGCTTTGGAAATGTGAAACTGTAATGAAGAGTCGTCATGCAGTCGGGTATTTTGAATGAGCAGCACCCACCTGGATCATGCGATGGCAGCCATTTTTGAGCCCGTGTGCTCACCACACTTGAGCTGTTAGGTAGTGAAGGGGTGAGAGAGTATGAGAGCCAATTAGAGACAGGGGATGATTAGGGGACCAGAATGACGAGGCTGTGGTGGGCAATTTAGCCTGGACATCAGGATACACCCTACTGATTATAAATGATGCTCAGGAACCTTTAATGAGTCAGGACCCTCGGTTTAACATCTCATCTGAACGGCGCCATTTTAACAGCACAGTGTCTTTGTCACTGCCCTGGGGTCCACATTCAGATCACAAGGTATGCGCCCCCTGCTGGCTTCACCAACACCTCTTCCAGCAGCAACCCAAGCTTTTCCTGGTTGATCTCCCATCCAAGTTCTGGCCAGGCTTAGCTTCAGGTGGATGAGCTCTTACGAGGTGCAGGTGGTACGGCTGCTGATGGTTCAAAAGGAGCCCCCTATCAAATCTTGATGTGTAGGGTCTGACAACTTATGCAGGCAGCGTTTTTCCAATTTTTATTTCTTAGAAGTGTATTTTTTACAAAGGAGTTATTTTGGCTTTAAAAGCAAGCTGTTAGAATACTCAGGTTATATATAAAAACACTTATTGGAGGAATATGTCTATGTATGTTGTGGCATACGGCCGGGGCGCCTCCATGCTGGAAGGACCAGGGAAGGGAGCATATCCAGAGCATTACTTCCCACTGGAGCGCTAGGTGGCAGCTCCCCTGGGTTGCAGCGGTGCCTCGGACTCCCTTAGGGAGTTTGATATAGCCCTGTTGGGATCCGTGGGCATCACCAGGGGGCGCTGCAGCTGCTGCTGAGCCCTTATGGGAAGCTCTTCCACCACACCAGGAAGTACTGCTGGAAGTGGAACAACAAGCATGTTGAGTACTTCCGGGTAACGTATAAAAGGAGCCAGCAGCCACTACGCCGGGAGGCAGAGTCAGGAGGAGGTAGATCAGGCTTGCCCGGAGGAGAAAGAGAAAAGCAAGAAGAAAAGAGATTGGGGTGCTGTGTGAGACCATGCTGTACTGGTTTGAAAAGGGGAAAGGCATTTGCCATGAGGTAAAAATAAAAATAAAAAAACGTGTGTGCTTAACTGTCTGTTTCAGGTTTGGGGTGGCAGGATCGCCCTCTGCAGGCCATGATGTTTTGAAATGCGGAGAATAGTGATGATGTTTCAAGGGGATCAAAAACTGTTGTACGGCCGTGTAACGCGAGCAAGATGTGGCCCTTCATAGCACGTTCTTGCTGCGTAGTGGGATGTCCCCTGAGACAGAGAGGTTGTCGCTGTGGTCTTGTGGTATAGCGGGGTGTGTTTGTCCTCATCTGTTAAGCTCATCCCAGGCATGACTATCGGGCGTGGCGGGTTAAAGAGTCTCCCAGTGGGACCTGATAGCATGGGGCCAACCCGCACCCATCACAGGTCTGTGTTGTGTGTGTGTGTGTGTGAGAGTGTGACAGCTAAGCACAATGCATACAATTCAAACCAGCAGAGCCGAGCCCCCAATCAGATCTACAAGAAGATGATCAGGGAAAAGCAATTGGAAGCATCAAGAAACTGCTCAAGGATCTTTGGAGCCAGTAGCATTTCTATACCAAAGTCTTTTCCCGTATTTTGTTTTTGGTAGGCAGAGACAAAAGATGCCCACCACGGTGGCTAGCAGCCAAAATGAAATCATGCTGAGAAATTGTGACGGAGTTGTGCAATCCATCATGTCCTGCAGTTCCTAGTCAGGACGATGAGATCCAGCAACTGCAGTCGTTCAGCGTAACGTTCTCTCCGACCTGAAGACGTGTGGTGTGACTGCAGCTCTAGTGGCTCTCAAAATTTACAGCTTCCTGCACACAAAAGATTACATTTCCATGAGTTATACTTGGAATCCCCATAAATGATTGTGCTGCAAATAAATGTTCCCCTCCCTGTGATTTACTTGTTGTCATTATCCGATTGTCCCTTGTGCACAAACGGCCACATTGCCATGATTTATTAACTCATTCCCATGACTTCTTCTCTTCCATGCAGAGATGATCACAATTCCATGACTTCCTTAACTTGTTTCCAGATCTTCGTGATTACATCTCACCTGAAGAAGAGGCCTGAGTTGCTTCGAAAGCTTGCATATTGTAATCTTTCTAGTTAGCCAAATAAGGTGTCATTCTGCTTGACTTCTTACTACATTCATAATGGCTGACACGGTACAACACCCTGGTGCTACTCTTACCTGTACACAAATTATTATATTCCAGGAGCTCACTGTTCCTGGACAGAAAGGTAACATTGAGTTGCTCCCATCTCCACACAGGTTCTCTGGAGTTCATCCACAGTGACCATCAAGTTTTTGGTCACCTCTCTTTACCTGGTCCATCTCCCATGATCGCTCAGTTTGGCCAGATGTCCCAACTCCAGAAGGAGTCATGCTTGTTCCAGACATCTTCTAGAATTAAAGAATTATGGAGGCCATTGTGCTCTTGGGAATCTTGAATGGTGTAGGGATCTGTTCCTCAATACAATTCTCTGAGCTCTGCAGACAGTTCATGGCTTGGTGTTTGCTTAGCTGTGGGACCTTCTGTAGATGTGTGTGTGTGTGTGTGTGTGTGTTTCCTAGTCATGTCCGTAAAGCTGAATTGAGCACAGGTGGACTTCATACCAGGTGTAGAAACTTCTCAATGGTGATCAGTAGAATGGGATACACCTGAGTCAGATGTCAAGTGTCGAACCTAAGGGTCTGAATACTTGTGTCAATGGGATATTTCAGTTTTTACTTTCTCGTATACAAAGTCTAGGGAAAGTATTTTAATCATCCAAAAATTCCATTTCGAGATTTTGATTAATCTCGATGTTTTAGACCTCCCCGAGTCCGAAAATACCATTTTTGGAATTATGTCTGTCTGCCTGTCTCTGTGTGTGTGTAAACACGATAACGTGAGTACGCTTTTACTTAGGTCAACCAAATTTTGCATACAAGTATTAGGTACAAAATGTAGATTTCTATCAACTTTTGAGCTATTTCCGCTAACCGGAAGTGGTAGTTTATCTGAAACGCTTCCTAAAAATATTAAAAATTTGATCATTTCACATCATATTATGGAAAACACAACATTCTAAGCATTTTTTGTCTCTTTGCATTTTTTCGAAAAACGGACAGTTTTCGAGATAATCGCAATTTTCTGTTTGACGTTGAGATGGTAATACATTCATATTGGAGAACGCTTTACTTTACATAAATTTTGTATCCAACTATTGCAATACACATGCACATTACTAATGTCTCTTGCAACTTTTGACCCACTTCATCTTACTGAAAGTGGTAATTTACCTGAATTGTTCACCAAAATAAAACTATCAGGGCAAACGTTTTATTCACGCAGCCACAGAGTCCGATTTATTCAACTTTACTTTTATAAGAATTGTTCAATATATTATTAGTTTGATTTGATTTGTTGCTGATGGGTCTTTAATGTACATAATATAAAAATATAATCCTTGTCTTGCGGTTTACTACTCAAATATTCATCCACATATCTGAGTATACGAGAAAGTCGAGGGGAGATGATTATTTTTATATTTTGATTTGTTATGTACTTTGTTAATCCCTAAAGGGAAATTGTCTTTTGCATGCAAAGCAAGAACTAACTAGTCAGCTAGCCTGGGGCAATACAGGTGGGCTGAAATGAAAGGGCAATCTTCTTGGGAATGTGGTTGATTTAGGCCGGGTTTATACTTCACGCCTCACGACGCATGCTCCAGCGGACGCTCCTGCTGCGCAAGCGTTTTACTGTTTATACTTGCGTGCGTACTTTACGTAAATCTGGAGGAATCCAGCAGGTGGCAGTGTGAGATATTATCACGGTGAGAACAGGTTCGGCTTCACTGTGTTGTGAATTGCCTGGAACACCCATAAAATTCCAATGACACCTTACCACAATATCTCTGAAAATTATGTTTATTGATTAAAACCATCAATCCAGGGATGTGCCCATTCCAGCAAGCATTGGGCATGAGGCAAAAACAACCCCTAGACTGGGCATGAGCTCATCACAAGGTGAACACAAGCACATACACATACACTGGAGTCATTTTAGTGGTACCAAATCCCCAAATCTGCATATCTTTGGAAGGAAACCGGAGCACAGTGTGGAAACCCTGCAGGAAAACATGAGAACTCCAAGCAGGGAATACCAGCGACGTGACTCCCTGCGAGACAGCAGTGCTACCGCTTTGCCACCGTGTCATCTCCATGTGTGTAATTATTAACAATATCCATCCATCCATTATCCAACCCGCTATATCCTGACTACAGGGTCACTACAGCCAATCCCAGCCAACACAGGGAGCAAGGCAGGAAACAATTACCCCAGGCAGGGCGCCAGCCCACCACAGGGCATACGCACACACACTCGGGACAATTTAGAATCGCCAATACACCTAACCTGCATGTCTTTGGACTGTGGGAGGAAACCCACGCAGACACGGGGAGAACATGCAAACTCCACGCAAGGTGGACCAGGGAAGTGAACCCGGGTCTCCTAACTGTGAGGCAGCAGCGCTACCCACTGCGCCACTGTGACGCCCTTATTAACAATATTCATTATTTAAATGAAATTAACGACTTAACTGTAAAATGTAAAATACATACTTTAATGCATTTCATCATGCAAGTGATATCAAATATAAATCTTAGGATTCTAAATTTGCAGAGAGTTGGTGGTGATCTATTGCTGCTTACCACTGCTGTCACGTCAGGAAGAAGTCCAAGAAGCTCGTAGAGATTAAAAACTGGGATGACGTTTACGGCAGTCTGCTTTAATGATAAAGTAAACTACCAGGTTAAAGTGGACATTTTGAGATTAAAGCCGAAATTTCCACTTTAATCACAAAATACACGTTTTCACCACGTCTTTAATTTTTCTTTCTCTGTGGCTCAAATACGCTGCTGTACATTATGTTGCTGTTGTAAAGTTGCAAAAAAAAAAAAAAGATGGCACAGAGAACAGTATGCGAGACTTTTAAAATGTATCGCGTCATTACAATCAGGAATATGCGACACTTGAATATAAAAGCACCACGAATGCATCTGTATGTCGGTTTTTTGCTTAACCACATCGAACCTTTCATCAAACATCGAAGCACGCACATCGATCTCATAGGATCCTCAAAGCGGCTTTCTGTCACATGTCGATAATAAACTCTGACGTCACATTCCGACTTTTAGCACACTGCGCCCCCCGACTTTTTGTTGGTACTGCAACTCACGCACACATCACATTAATTTCTGAGGACCTGCTCAGAGGACGCGTCAAATGAACGCTGAGAACGCATGGCAGCCATGATGCGGGCGCGTATACTTTCTGAGCGTGAAGTATAAACGAGCCCTTAGGTGTGCTGCAAGAAGGACTTAAGAGCTTCTGAAATTTGACAAACTAGGGAGGACCATTCAATCCACTTATTCTTATAGCCGAGTTATCCCACAATCTCATCCAGGCCCTTGTTAAACGTTGTCAGGTTTTCTGCTTCAACTCCATGCCTCGTTAGTTTGTTCCAGAGTTAAAGAAGTGCTGTCCAGCTCCAGTCCGAAACTTTTTTTTATTAATTTTGATATACTTTATTGATCTTGGAGGAGATTTTGTCTTTTTGCGTGACCTTTTTGGGGGAATCAGAGTGCAGGGTCAACCCTTTTACACAATTTTCAGGTTAAGGGCCCAAAGGTGTAGGATTCCCTTCTGGCGGTAAGGGGATTTGACCCGTCAACCTTCCAGATAGCAACGCAGTGCAGATCCTTAGCCACAAAGTCACCATCTCCGCTCATTTGTGATCCAACTAATAATTCTATCCTTCCGATTACCTATATACTCGTGTTTTTAAGTTCCCCCGTGGGTAAGTCTGGACTTGATTTCACCGTATAATTTCCGGTATTTTATAATGTCGGTCGTATAAGTCGAATGCGAAAGACTCACGCTATTGGTCCAAAAGATTATGATATGCTAACGTTAGCCCACCTGAGCGCACACGGCCTTTATTTTCTGTGTATTGTGCCTGCGTGACCACACAGTAATACCCGAACTATTCTGAAGCGATATTTGCACTGATTTGTGTTTTTTGTATCTCACACCCTCACACACTTTTATTGTAAGAGCATCCCTTATCTATGTTGGAGCGTTCGATCAGAGCGAAATATGAAGTTAGTTTTAAATGAAAAGTCGTTGAAGTGGTGAAAGAAATTGGTAACTGCGCTGCTGCAACAAAATTCGATGTGTCTGAGAAACTGGTATGAGAGATAGAGGAGGCAAGAAGATGTTAAAAAATTAAAAAAAAAAAAAATGTGTCATATTTTTGAACGGGCATATAAGTCGGGGCCTGATTTTATGATCGATTTTTCGGGTTTCAATACCCGACTTATATACAGGTATATACGGTACTTGAAATTGTTTTCATGTTTTTCTTGCTTTCCCGAACTTGTCGTACAATGTTAGTCGTATTTCTTTTTTGTTTCTTTTCCCCTGTTAATAAGTCACGGTCATCATACAGTATCATTTTTTTTCCTTTTCTCTCATTTTTTAGCTCGTGCCAAACCTTCAATCTGTTGCACTCCAGGGTTCTTCAAGTCAGCCAGCATGTGCGAAGAACACAAATGTGTGTCCTCTTCCGTATGTCGATGGTGTCATTCATGTACTGAATTAACAGCGCTTGTACTGTATGCCCTTCGGGTTCTTGTTTGTCATTCTGGATGTTTCTTATGCCAGCTGGCTTGGAGATGCCAGCTGAGACTGGCATACTGTATATCCTCCCTGCCTTTCTGCTTCTGCGACTGAAGTGTTTAACATGTTATGGACATGTGGCTCTCATTTCAGTCCTTCCTTCTGCTGCATACCGGTAATGTAGTCTCGACTTTGCCACGATTAAGTTAAACTAAAGACGTCTCCAAACCCTGAATGAAGGGCGCTTGTGCTTTTACTTCACATCCTGATGTCCCGGTTGCCACTTTTGTTTTCTCTTCCCGTTGTATCTCATTATGCTGCCTCTCTTGTTTTACTGTTTTTCAATTTAGAGATGGGTATTGACTGACACAAGATATTTAATTTCATTCGATTTATTATTACCGTACCTTGAAATACAATGCAAAGTAATTGTATTTGGAAACTGAAGAAAGAAGAGACTTCAGGAAATTTCAGATAATTTCACATTATGCTATTGAACATTTTAGAAAGCCTAAGGTCTCCAGTTCAAACCCGGTACCTCGTCATCGGCTGGGCAGAGGTTGCTCACTGCTGCCATGTTTGTGTGCGTCTTTTTCCGTCTGGTTTTAGATTTGATTAGATCAGATGAACTTTATTAATCCCATGGAGAAATTTAAAATCTACTTTATCAATGCCTTTGTCATTCTTTGAAGTCTTGGATTAGGTCCCCACACAGTCTATTTTGCTCTCCTCGAGACCACATTTCTGCCACAGCCCTTAAAGACCTGCAGTGCATGACATCTCCACATAGGCTCAGGCACGATTTCAAGTCCGGGTCCTTAAAGCTGTGAAGCAGGCAGTGCTAAGCGCTTTGCCGCCATGCTGCCCGCACTTCCACACAGAATTAAGGCTGACTGATTGATCAAACCTACTGGATTTGAATCCCACGCCTCAGTGTGGAGTTTGCATTCAGTTCGGTTCAGTTTATTTCTGTAAAGCTCTCTTCAGTGAGCACTGTGACAAGTTCACAGGAAAAATGGTGACTGTAACCTTTAGAAATCACCCATTACGTAATGCATACACAAAAAGACACAGATTAATTTAAACAAACTGGAAACAAAGTGGTTCAAGTTGGATTACAAAAAAATGGAGCCCACCACTGTCTGTCCATTAAGGAACCATTGAACAACAGCCATTTGACAATGTAGGATGGGGGGGGTGTCTGTTATCCATTATAAATGAGAAAGTCAAAAGACACAGTGATGGTGCCAGTCCAGAAGATCCCAGCCAGCTGGCTGCTCACCCCCTCCTGGGCATTTGACAGTAGGGTCCATAGAGTGTGCGTGTTCCTCCATTGTTTGTGAGGGTGTCTTGTGTGTGACGCGTGGTTCTCGAGGCCAGGTTAACTAATGAAGTGGAGAAAAAAAATGTAATATCTAGCTTGATAAATGCTTTTGTACATCGTGTTTATTGGCAAAAATGTCTTTGTACTTTTATGTTTAAGCCTATCCATTTATCAGATAAAACATCTGTTGCTGTCTATCTATTATATAGTGCCTTTATTTTCTTTCTATCTATCTATCTATCTATCTATCTATCTATCTATCTATCTATCT
>JANRMT010062817.1:19599131-19631294 GCA_026402145.1 Polypterus bichir lapradei
TATCTATCTATCTATCTATCTATCTATCTATCTATCTATCTATCTATTGTCTTCCCCCGTTTCCAGTAAACTACAGTACAGCAAACACTGTTCTCTTCTTCTTCTTCTTCTTCCTCTCTCTTTCTTTACCTCCACTCCACATCCTCTCCCACCCGACTCAGGCTCCTGAAGTAATGGCTGCTGGCCCCTTTTATAAGGCACCCAGAAGTGCTCCAGGCGCTCGTTGACCATCTTCCAGCAGCACTGCTGGGTGTGGCAGAAATGCTGCAGCACTCCCTTGTGGCGCCCATGGAACCCAACAGGGTGGCACCAAACCTCCCATGGAGCCCTGCGTGAGTCGGAGGCACCACTGCAACCCAGGGGTACTCTTTTAATAAACTTCATGTCATTGTCAGTAAAAGCCTCTGAAACTTCTGAAATGCTTGTAATTCTACTTCAGTGTACCACAGAAACTTCTGACACAAAGATCTAAAAACACCGAAGCAGCACACTTTGTGAAGACCAACACTTGGGTCATTGTCAGAACTTCTGTTCACGACCGTAGCGCTCTGGGGGGAGCTGATGCTCTGGACACACTCCCTCCCTCGGTGTTTCCAGCATGGAGGACCCCGGCTTTAGGCCACAGTCTACAGAAAGTGAGGGGGTCTGAATACTTTCTGATTCCACTGTATGTTGTATGTTTGGCCCAAAGGTCCAGTTACAGCCATTAAAATGGCTGGTACATTTTGGTCCCGTCTGATTTGCACCGCTGCCCAGTACGTTTAGCAGCCTGCCTGTGAATAAGCAATCCATCGTGACACTGCAGGTACCTGAAACATGCGGCAATAAGCCGCTTCAGCTCTGTGTGCTCCTGTAATGGCTCAGCCGATTAACCTGCACTGACTAAAGAGAAGTCCTGGAGTGAATTGTCAGCGTGGCAACTTTAAATTATTAGGGGTCAGCCATCCATTCGTTTCTCGTGACGGTTTTACCTACCTGGGCTGGACAGATCAGACCATCAGAGGGAGACGTCCCTAATCCATGGTGCCCTCTTTGTGGTCTCAGTGTCTGTGGCTTATCCTGTTAGAGTGGAGTTGTCCGGTAGCCAGAGGGGATTACCGCGTATTAAGCCTTGGATTCGCAGATGTGGTCATCCGTTCCAATTCCCTGCCGTCTGCAGAATGGCAGTTTTATATTTCTGAGCTGCACCTGATGAGTTTAACTATAAGAGTCCAGTATATTGGCATGACTGAATGAAATGACTGGAGCATTAGGGATAGGTGGTCTTCTCTTTATGATAAGTCCAGGCTCCCACCTCTCTGCCTGTGATCCTCCTCCTTTTTTTCCAGCCCATCTCTTCCTCTGATTAATGCTACCCACTCGTCATTCCTGATGCCAAGCAGCCTTGCCTCTGCTTTTTCCCCTGGCTGTTGTTCTTTCTTCTCATAACCTCTTTTTGTGATCCTTGCGTTCTTTTCAGTGCACGAGATTGACATCTCTAAAGAGAAGTCATGTTTGCCAGTCTCGATGCTGCCACTGACAGGAGCGCTGTGTTGCTTCACTGCCTGGACGTGTTTATCTGAGTCTGTCCCATCCTGACAGGTAACAGGTCATCACTCCCCTTGGGTGTAACTGGGTGGTAATTACTCTGTGCAGCCCCTCGATGCCACTACTTACTGGGAGTGAAATGTTAACTTCTTCAGGCGGGCACCTGGGTAGGTTATTCATCAGCGGCCGATGGCACCGCAGCGACACCTCCTCACGCTCTCGCTGTCTCTAAAGCACGGAGTCAGTGCTGTGATTTTTCATCCTCCCTTGTATAAACAGTATCTACACAGTGCCCTCCATCACGTTAGAGGGACAGAACCACATTTTCTCTTGATTTAGCCCCTCTGTGCCACAGTTTAAAGATACAAATCAAACACTTGAGACGTTGTGATGAAGGTGCACATTGCAGTCTTTCATTGAAGGGGATTGGCAGACATTTCAGTCCCACCATGCAGAAATGACCACACCTTTTCTAAACAGTGCCCTCCATTTCAGGGCACCAGAATGTTTGTGATTCCTCAGGTGGGTTTCATGGCTTCATCAGATACCTCGGCTTGCTTCTACCCTTTGGGGTCTGCAGTAGCCATTGTTCAATATGAGGACAAGAGCTGTGCCAGTGAAAGTCAAAGAAACCATCATGAGGCTGAAAAACAAGAATCAAACCAGCAGAGAAACCTTAGGATGACTGAAATCAAGTGGAATATCATGAAGAAGAAAAAACACTCTGGTGGGCTCAGTAATCACAAAGGGACTGGTAGGCCAAGGAAGACCTCCACTGCTGATGACTGAAAAATCCTCACTATGGTAAAGAAAAAAAACCCCAATGTCTGTCAGACAGACCAGAAACAGACATCAGGGCGTCTGTGTGTGTGTCAGAGATGATTATCAGGAGAAGACTTCATGAACAGAAACACAGAGGACACACTGCAAAAACAGGATGGCCAGGTGACAGTTTGTGGCAAAGGACTTCAAAGAACCTGCACAATTCAGGGTAAAATAGGACAGACAAGACAAAGATGGAGCGGCTGCTGCTTCACCACCTGAGGCCACAGGTCCGCCACGCCTTCGACCCTCTGCAATTCGCATACCAGGAGAAGGTGGGAGCGGAGGATGCCATCATCTATATGCTACACCGATCCCTCTCCCACTTGGACAGAGGCAGTGATGCTGTAAGAATTACGTTTTTGGACTTCTCTAGCGCCTTCAACACCATCCAACCTCTGCTCCTTAGGGACAAGCTGACTGAGATGGGAGTAGATTCACACCTGGTGGCATGGATCGTGGACTATCTTACAGACAGACCTCAGTATGTGCGTCTCAGGAACTGCAGGTCTGACATTGTGGTCAGCAGCACAGGAGCGCCGCAGGGGACTGTACTTTCTCCGGTCCTGTTCAGCCAACATACATCGGACTTCCAATAGGACTCAGAGTCCTGCCACGTACAAAAGTTCGCTGAGGACACTGCTATCATGGGCTGTACCAGGAGTGGGCAGGAGGAGGAGTATAGGAACCTAATCAAGGACTTTGTTAAATGGTGCGACTCAAACCACTTGCACCTGAACACCAGCAAGACCAAGGAAATGGTGGTGGATTTTAGGAGGACCAGGCCCCTCATGGACCCTGTGATCATTAGAGGTGACTGTGCAGAGGGTGCAGACCTATAAATACCTGGGAGTGCAGCTTTAATGATAAACTGGACTGGACTGCCAATACTGATGCTCTGTGCAAGAGAGGACAGAGCCGACTATACTTCCTTAGAAGACTGGTGTCTTTCAACATCTGCAGTAAAATGCTGCAGATGTTCTATCAGACGGTTGTGGCGAGCGCCCTCTTCTACGCAGTGGTGTGCTGGAGAGGCTGCATAAAGAAGAAGGACGCCTCACGCCTGGACAAACTGGTGAGGAAGGCGGACTCTATTGTAGGCACGCAGCTGGACAGTTTGACATCCGTGTAGCAGCATGTGTGGCCGCCACAGGTCCTGGCACACTTCTCTTCATTGATGATGGACCTGCTGACCGCAGTTCTGAGGTGTGTGGAAACATCTGATCTGCTCAAGTTCCAGAAAATGTCTCCAAACTCACTGGATGACACTTCTTCCTGCAGTAAGATAATGACTTAAACAGACTGCTGAGGCAACATGGGAGTTTATCAAAGCTAAAAAATGGAAAATTGTTGAATGGCCAAGCCAGTCACCCGATTTCAATCCAATTGAGTAGACCTTCCATATGCTGAAGAGGAGACAAGGCCACTAAAAAAAGTAGGATCTGAAGATGGCCACATTAGAGGCTTGGCAGAGCATCACCCGAGAAGACCCTCAGCACCTGGTGACGTCTATGAATCGCAGACTTGAAGCACTCATTGCATGTGAGGGATGCGCGGCAAAGTCCTAAATATGACAACAGCTTTAATAGACCTGCCATTGCTGTGTGCCAGACATTATGGTGTCCTGAATTGGGGCGCGGCGCGGCATGTAGATAAAGTGTTGTCATTTTTACAGTCTGTGACCGAAATGCATGCAAAGACCCTTAAATGAATGTCTTCAATGAGCACTTTAACTAACTTATCTGAAGTGAATGATCTGTAATGTTAAACTGTAGAGCAGAGGGGTGAATCATGGAGAAACGTGTATTTGTTCCAAATATTATGGAGGACATTCTATATATCCTTAATATCACCTTAATAAAAGAATAAGTGTGTGTGTGCGTAGGTCCAATTGCGATGCCTCTTGTCATTCCAGCAGATGGCACAAATATCACAAACATTTGCATTAATGCATTTTATTACTACAAATATTTGTGATGCACCATCTGTTGAAATGACAAATGCAGTGCATTTTATTACAAAATACATTCCAACAGATGGTGCAGTGCAAACATTAACACAGGTCTGTGTTGATTATTTAGATGTCAGCCCGTCTTAGATGGGTAGCACAGCAGGTACCCGAAAGAAATGCAGCCTCCTGAGATATTTTATTAAGGACTCAGAATCTACCATGTTATAAATGTAGCGCCTGTCACCACTGAAACTCTCTTTTCTTTTGTAATTACACTTTACTCGTATGACTTTATCCTAATGAACTGTCTTAATGCCGTTGAACAGTCCTGCAGGAATTGCTTGGATCTGTGACTTCATTTCACCCTGGTGGGCATCTTAATGAACATTAGGAGAGGAAAGCTACAGTTCCAAAAATGGACTCAGTTCTGTGTGATATGGAAACTGAGTGACCAGCCATGATGAACGTGTGCACAGATGGAGCATAAGTGTGTGCGACTGATAAAGGCAAACCAGGCATGAGGCCAAAAATAACAAAAAAGTCACATATGGGGGACCCAAGCAGATAAGAAACTGAAGGTTAGCTGAACTGGTGCTGGCCCCTTAGGTGGGTGTCTGGGTGTTCACCCTGCAATAGACTGGCACCCTGTCCAGGGGGTTTTCCTGCCTTGTGCCCAGTGATTGCTCAGATAGACCCCCCCTGTCCCGGATAAGCAGTTTTAGACGATGGACAGATGGAGGGATTTGAGACAGTAGTAGGATATGTAGAGGAGTCGGCTTCTGAATGCTGCCAGGTTTTGGTGAACATTTACTTAACGTGGCTGACGCCTTTATCCCAGTTGGCATTTATGATACATTTGGTTCCATCTCTTTTGGTTTTCCAATTGGAGCACAGACAGGTCATGTGACTTACTCATGGGTCACACCGTGTCAGTAACCGGATTTGAACCCACAACCTCAAGGGATGAAGTCCAAAGGCTTAACCACCAGACCACACTGCCCACCTGAACATCCATTGCCAGCAACAAGTGCAGCTGGCGCAACTTCTACAGCCTGTGGTGGTCTTCTGTTTGGAGTCTTTTGGATGCCCCTTTGGTATCTAAACAATCTTTTCAAAAATATCTGCTGTAGATATACCATAAGTTTAACAAAAGTAATGACAAATTCATTATTTTAGAACCTACGAGAGGCAGAGTGGTACGGGATATGTACGGGGGAAGGGTCACAGTGGTGAGGTCTGTGGTAGGAGCGACGGAGGTGGGATTACATCAGGGATCGGCTCTGAGCCCCTTTCTTATTTGCAATGGTGATGGACAGGTTGACAGACGAGATTAGACAGGAGTCCCCGTGGACTATGATGTTTGCTGATGACATTGTGATCTGTGGTGATAGTAGGGAGCAGGTTGAGGAGACCCTGGAGAGGTGGAGATATGAGGAGGAGAGGAATGAAGGTCAGTAGGACCACCATGACAGAATACATGTGTGTGAATGAGAGGGCGGTCAGTGGAATGGTGAGGATGGAGAGAGTAGAGTTGGCGAAGGTGAATGAGTTTAAATACTTGGGATCAACAGTACAGAGTAACGGGGATTGAGTAAGAGAGGTGAAAAAGAGAGTGCAGACAGGGTGGAGTGTGTGGAGAAGAGTGACAGGAATGATTTGTGACAGGCGGGTATCAGCAAGAGTGAAAGGGAAGGTCTACAGGACGGTAGTGAGACCAGCTATGTTATATGGGTTGGAGACAGTGGCACTGACCTGAAAGCAGGAGACAGAGCTGGAGGTGGCAGAGTTAAAGATGCTAAGGTTTGTATTGGGTGTGACGAGGATGGATAGGATTAGAAATGAGGACATTAGAGGGTCAGCTTAAGTTGGACGGTTGGGAGACAAAGGCAGAGAGGCGAGATTGCGTTGGTTTGGACATCTCCAGAGGAGAGATGCTGGGTATATTGAGAGAAGGATGCTAAGGATAGAGCTGCCAGGGAAAAGGAAAAGAGGAAGGCCTAAGCGAAGGTTTACGGATGTGGTGAGGGAGGACATGAAGATGTTGGGTTTAACAGAACAAGATGACGAGGACAGGAAGATATGGAAGAAGTTGATCCGCTGTGGCAACCCCTAATGTGAGCAGCCGAAAAAAGAAGAAGTTTCCAGAGCAAGATCCAACCTGCGAACGTTGCAATCGAGCTCCAGCCTGACTGGGCCACATGTTCTGGGCCTGCACCAAATTAACATCATTCTGGACTAAAATCACTGAACGCTTATCAGATATCATCAACAGCTGAGTTTGGTGGACTCCCGGGTGGGCTTTAGGTGGAGAAGGACAAACAAACAGTAATTGTCTTTACTTCACTACTGGCACTTTGACTTATCTTGGTCAACTGGAAGAAGCCTAACTCACCTCTGTTAAGTCGGTGGGTAACTGATGTTATATACCAGGGGGTCCCAGGGCTATTCTGCCTTGAAAGAGACATAGAAATTAATGAGATGAACTTGGGGGATAAGAGACGAGCTCAAAATTACATGCCAAGGTCAACACCAAAAAGACAAAGCTGATCTGTCGCCAAGTCCTAAACGCTGCCTAACAATTCAGTGTTCAGAATGACCAAGCTGTGTTTCAATAACCAAAGGGGCACTGTGCAATGGCTGACCCTGCGCTCTGACCTCCAAAGGTCATGTAAAAACACAGTTTCCCCTTGGGGATTAATATACAGTAGTATATCAAAAAAATCAAAAAACCACAAAACAAACTGAATATCACATAAAGCTCTTTGAATCCAGAGTCTCTGATGAAACAGGATTGTACACGACAATCTAAATACTGTCTGGCTGATGATGTCAAAGGTCGCTTTTCCAGGGACCATGGGATATATCGTCATAGCCACAGGAATGCTTTAACTCTATGTTGGTGCTCATATACAAGGAAAAATGGAATCATGGGATAAAGTGAAAGAATTCCAACTTCTAAACCGCAGCTCCTAAAAATACAGGTGCTGGTCATAAAATTTGAATATCATGACAAAGTTGATTTATTTCAGTAATTCCATTCAAAAAGTGAAACTTGTATATTAGATTCATTCATTACACACAGACTGATGTATTTCAAATGTTTATTTCTTTTAATTTTGATGATTAGAACTGACAACTAATGAAAGTCCCAAATTCAGTATCTCAGAAAATTAGAATATTGTGAAAAGGTTCAATAGTGAAGACACCTGGTGCCAGACTGTAATCAGCTAATTAACTCAAAACACCTACAAAAGCCTTTAAATGGTCTCTCAGTCTAGTTCTGTAGGCCACACAATCATGGGGAAGACTGCTGACCTGACAGTTGTCCAAAAGACGACCATTGACACCTTGCACAAGGAGGGCAAGGCACAAAAGGTCATTGCTAAAGAGGCTGGCTGTTCACAGAGCTCTGTGTCCAAGCACATTAATAGAGAGGCGAAGGGAAGGACAAGATGTGGTAGAAAAAAGTGTACAAGCAATACGGATAACCACACCCTGGAGAGGATTGTGAAACAAAACCCATTCATAACTGTGGGGGAGATTCACAAAGAGTGGACTGCAGCTGGAGTCAGTGCTTCAAGAACCACCACGCACAGATGTATGCAAGACATGGGTTTCAGCTGTCGCATTCCTTGTGTCAAGCCACTCTTGAACAAGAGACAGCATCAGAAGCATCTCGCCTGGGCTAAAGACAAAAAGGACTGGACTGCTGCCGAGTGGTCCAAAGTTATGTTCTCTGATGAAAGTAAATTTTGCATTACCTTTGGAAATCAAGGTCCCAGAGTCTAGAGGAAGAGAGGAGAGGCGCAGAATCCACGTTGCTTGAGGTCCAGTGTAAAGTTTCCTTAGTTAGTGATGGTTTGGGTTGCCATGTCATCTGCTGGTGTTGGTCCATTGTGTTTTCTGAGGTCCAAGGTCAACGCAGCCGTCTACCAGGAAGTTTTAGAGCACTTCATGCTTCCTGCTGCTGATGAACTTTAAGGAGATGCAGATTTCATTTTCCAACAGGACCTGGCACCTGCACACAGTGCCAGAGCTACCAGTACCTGGTTTAAGGACCATGATATCCCTGTTCTTGATTGGCCAGCAAACTCGCCTGACCTTAACCCCATAGAAAATCTAAGGGGTATTGTGAAGAGGAAGATGCAATACGCCAGACCCAACAATTCAGAAGAGCTGAAGGCCACTACCAGAGCAACATGGGCTCTCATAACACCTGAGCAGTGCCACAGACTGATCAACTCCATGCCACGCCACATTGCTGCAGTAATCCAGGCTGGAGGAGCCCCAACTAAATATTGAGTGCTGTACATGCTCAAACTTTTCATGTTCATACCTTTCAGTTGGCCAACATTTCTAAAAATCCTTTTTTTGGATTGGTCGTAATTGATATTCTAATTTTCTGAGATACTGAATTTGGGACTTTCATTAGTTGTCAGTTATAATCATCAAAATTAAAAGAAATAAACATTTGAAATACATCAGTCTGTGTATAATGAATCAATCTAATATACAAGTTTCACTTTTTGAATGGAATTACTGAAATAAATCAACTTTGTCATGATATTCTAATTTTATGACCAGCACCTGTATAATTAATATCAGAAATGAATTCGCTAAGGCAGTGTTTGTCGCATTGTGCGCGAGGCAGGAACAATCCATGGACGGGGCGCCAGCTCAGCACAGGGTGAACACATACACTAGAAGCGGCAATTAGCGTCTCCAAATCCCCTAACCTACATGACTTTTGAAGGAAACCGAAGCACGGCGAGGAAACCCACCAGGAAAATATACAAACTCCAGGCAGGGTACATCCGGGATGTGACTCCTTTACTGCGAAGCAGCAGAGCTATCGCTGCGCCACCGTGCCCCCACATGCTTAATACATGCTATAATGCATTTCATCATGAAAATGATATCAAGTATACATCTTAGTATGTTCACAGAGCTGTAATATCACATTGTGTGTGGCGATCACTGCCTGTGCGCTCCTGTTGGCTTAAGAGAAAGCCTGTTTAAGAAGCACCTAGCGATACAAATACAAAGCATTTAACGTGCTACTTTAGTCACGATGGGGTTTGAGAAACGAGTAAATTAAACATCAGTTTTAAGATGAGGTTTATGACGTTCTACTTTAGTGACAAATAAACTATGAGACTAAAGTTGACATTTTGACTTTTTTTTGCCTTCGTTTTAATTGACGTGACTCAGACCCCTTAGTTGTTTCTTTTTCCTTAATGAGCAACTAAACAATAATGAGACACAAAACAAGCCAGCTAACCTGAAAATCAAGAAAGGTGAACATCTCGGTCATGTTGGTCTGCTCAGGTCACCAAAACATCTTGACGGTGGTCTTAGAAAAAACAGAAAATCAACAGTGAGAGCAGCAACAAGTCCTGATATTCAATAACGGCTTTAATTAACAGCAAGAATCGGCTTCTCATTAAGAAACTGGTTGGAGTGAAATTGGCTGGAGTTTGAAATCCCAGTTTAGCTGCTCATCTGTTGGCTCACCTCACATCTCATTTCTGATTGGGTGTCATTTACTGAAAAAAGGAATCAATTCAGAGGACCAAATGGTGTTCTTAGAAAAAAAACAGAAAAATCAACAGTTTTGGAAATGTTTGCTTTGACAGAATGAGAGCAGCAACAGGCCATTGAATTACAAAACGGCTTAATTAACAGCAAGAATCAGCTTCTCATTAAGAGATTGGTTGGAGTGAAATTGGCTGGAGTTTGAAATCCCAGTTTAGTTGGTCATCTGCCGGCTCGTCTCACATCTCATTTCTGTTTGGCTGACATTTAATAAAGAAAAGAATCAACTCAGAGGACTGAATCCTTAAAAACAGGGCTATGAATATGAAGGGAAAAGGAGTTAATTAGCAGTAAAAACTGGTCACTGTTTAAGAAATGAATGAAAACCTGCAGCTACTGCGACCCTCCAGGCACCTTTGACACCCGTGAACTGAGGGGTCTCAGTCACGTCAATTAAAACGAAGGCAAAACAAGTTAATCAGCAGCAAAATGGCTCACTAATGAAGAAGATGTTAGAATGAAAACCTGCAGCCCACCAGGACTGGGGTTGGACACCCCCCTGAATTACTATATATAAATATTCATGATTATTGTACTGCATGATGTCGTTTAATCCACTAGATGGCAGCAGAATATTCCTGAGTGTTATTCAGGCTTAATGCTGCACATTGGACCATAATAGCTAATCCCGAGAGATATTCGGGGTTAACAACATTGACTCATAATTGTGATATCCTAGAGATACTTGAGGTTCAATGGCAAGGAGTTTAACTGGATGTGGTAGTTCAGTTTTGACAGTCCGATGCTTTTTTTTTGGTGTTTTTTTAATGATTACCCGTGGAGCCCTCTGGATGGCTCACTACAGACAATTTTTGAATTTCCAATACTTAGATAAGAAAAAGAGAGAAAAACAAAACTCCTTTAGTATGCCAGACAAAGACAACATGCCAGTCCCGTGTGGCATACTGTACATTCTCATGGAGTTGTCTGATATGAAATGTGTCTGCTCCAGTGGTTATGGCTCTCTAGGGGTCTTCTCAGCTTTCAGTTTGACACTTCAGGATTCCTTTATTTCTAACCTAGCTTTCTACTTCAAAAGGCTAAGGGCACAATTGCCTAAGATGTGGATTTTATTAATGTATACTGTATATATATCTATATAGATAAATAATATATACTGTATAAATACCGTATATTTTTAGTTTTTGGCCCTTTTTCAAGTTTTCTTTCCCTAGGTCCCTAATCACTGTGACACTTTTATGTGTTTTTAATCTAATGAAACAGTAAATGCCATCGGACTGCGATAGCAATAGTGCCCTTGAGGGTGGAGATACTCTGGCACAGAAATGAATAAGCCTGACGGGTAACTCGTGGCACACAGCAGCCAAACTGGCATGAAATTCACTCTTGTTCTCTGCGCTTTCCTGTCATCTTTTCTACTCTCATGTTTTTGATTGATTCCATTAAATGCTTTTGTCTAAGACATTAGTGCCCACGTTGCGGCCACCTCGGAGTCCAGATAACCAGATTGCTTGGCAAATTAAGGTTTGTGAGGTTTGTCCAGAGGGCAGGTTTATATTCATGCTGGAAATGTTGTGCATGACAGTGAAAGATGGAAGACGTCAAGCATACCACTTAGCAATGTACAGGGAGATTCACTCGACAGAGGCCCCGGATATTCTGTTGTAACTCCCATTAGGATGGAGCAATCTAAACCAATAAAATACGCTCTATACCTTGACGTATTGGCACTCCAGCCACCATAAAAAACCCCTCTCATTGTTCCATTCCACCTGAACTAGTGTGGTGCTGAGGTGTCACCCGTTGCATGGCTGCACTCGGGTCCTAATCTGGGATCCTGAGGTGGTTCGTCATGTGGTGGGTGCGGCAATGCGCTGTATCAGCACCTGTTCTTATCCTATCCTGTTGACGTCTGTGTAGTCAATTGCATTACATGTGATGCTGGAAGTGGTTTCCGTTTTCTGCCAGACACATTTCGATGTGGCGCTCCGTGTTCCTGTACGTATCGGCAAGTGTCTCTTTTTGGGAATAGCAGCAATTTCACGTTGGACATTTTCCTTCAAGTTTTCCACAGTGCAAGTCTTGTTCCGATAGACTTTACCTCTGAGGTGACCCCAAAGGAAAAAGTCGTCTGGTGGTGTCAGATCCGGTGACGGTGGTGGTGAAATGACCCTGTGGCTGAAGAAGGACTCCGTTCCTGCCATGCTCCTTGCCGATGTGTGACACGTTGCTCCATCTTGCGGGAAATAACCGTCCATTAACTTCCGATCATCCAGTTGATTCTGACATCGCCTAAACGAATTGGTGACCCAATAGGTTCGCACTGCGAAGACGCGCTGCTCAATACTGTACACCACCATCCTGATGAGAAGTCGAGTGACTGAGTGAAGGGGTATGGGTGATATGCTCCCAGAAGTTGTGAACGAAGGTCCGGTGCCTACCTCATCGCTCCGACGCAGGGGTGTCCCAGCTTGTTTTGAAGCTCCATATACCGTGGAGCACATTGCATGTTGTTTTGTTCGGATTGCTTCTTCCTAGCGAGAGTTATTTCAGAATATTCGGGGGTTCTCTTTCGAGTGAATCTCCCTGTAGAACCACACGTGGTCCGCGCATTCTGACCTGAAGCTTTCTTAACAGGTCGTATCGGACCTCCTACTGGTCTGCGAGACCTGAAAGTCATAAAACCGTCTTCTGGTTCAAATCGTAATTGTCACTACCCCCCTGCTTCATACGTGAACTTTCAGTCATACCTTTCCTTCCTGAAATACATTCTGCTCTGGTAATGGGGTGCCAAGTTAGGGACGGGTCAAAATGGCAGGCGACATGGGGTGTAGCGGAGGAGGGATTGTGAAAAGTGGTCCGTGGCGCAGTGCAGGTTTTTAAATATACAGTCACGTCCCGAGAGCGTGTGGGCTCAGCACAGGTGCGGGTGTGTGCATGATGTAATATGCTATGGCGGCGCGTGCGTCACGCGAGGCTCAGCGTCTCTTCAGATTTTGCAAAATAGCAGTGTTATTCCTGCTCATCTCGGGTCTGTTCGTTCAGAACAGCTTCGCTTTTACATCCTACACCCGACAAGAGCTTTTGGATATTGATCTACACAACTCGGACTGTTTTATTAGCAACCTTCATCTCATCCCTTAGATAAGAAGAACACCCGACGCTTCGCAGGCTACCCGGCCGACTGGAAGTACTCGAAGACGGCGCAGAGACCGTAAACAAAGGCGGGGGAAACGCGGAGGGCTAACAGCTAAGCTAAGGCTAACACCACATCGGCTATCCTTACCTAGTATCTTCCTTGCTAATGTGCGGTCCCTGGCGAATAAAATGGACGAGTTGCGACTTTGGATCACCGACAATAGGAGAATACTGGACTGTAACATCATGATATTCACAGAAACATGGCTACACAGCGGTATACCTAACGATGCTATAGAGCTAGTCGGGCGCCACATTCTCCGGGTGGACAGAACAGCTGATGATTCCGGTAAGACAAGAGGCGGAGGATTGTGCATTTATATTAACAAGGCTTGGTGTACAAACTCTGTCATTGTTGGAAAACACTGTTCAGCTGACCTTGAGTATCTCATGGTTAAGTGTAGACCATTCTATCTGCCGAGGGAGTTCACCTCCACTATAATAACAGCTGTATATATCCCACCGGATGCTAATGCTAAGCTTGCTATGAAAGAACTCTATGCAGCCATTAGCAAACAACAAGCTGCTCACCCTGAGGCTGCATTTATTGTAGCAGGTGATTTCAATCACTCCAACCTAAAGACGGTGCTACCTAAATTTCACCAACATGTCTCCTGCCATACCAGAGGGGATAAAACCTTGGATCATGTTTACACTAACATTGTTGGAGCCTACATAGCTACACCCCTCCCCCACCTGGGACAGTCTGATCACCTTTCTTTGTTTCTCACCCCCAAATACTCATCACTTATCAACCGTGTGAGACCAACAGTGAAAACCATCAAAGTGTGGCCAGCGGGGGTTGACTCTACACTCCAGGACAGGTTTAAGGACACAGACTGGAGCATGTTTGCCTCTCAGGCCACCTTCGACTCACAAATAAACATTGACTACTACACACAGTCAGTACTGGAACACATCAGCACCACAATTGACAGTGTTACCACAGAGAAGCGGATCACAACGTACCCGAATCAGAAACCATGGATGAACAGGGAAGTGCGGCTTCTGCTAAAGGCACGTAACAATGCCTTCAGATCAGGTGACACACAGGCCTACAGTACTTCCAGGGCAGAACTGAAGAGGGGCATCAACAAGGCCAAGCTTAGCTACAAACTGAAGGTGGAGGGGCACTTTGTCAACTCTGACCCCCGACGTATGTGGCTGGGCATCCAGGCCATTTCTGAGTATAAGTGCGGCACTTCCACACAGACAGCCATGGATATGTCCTTCCTCAATGAGCTGAACGACTTCTACGCTCGCTTTGACAAGGACAACAAGGAAAAGTCCACCATAACCCTACCCTCTGATGACTGCCATACCATCACACTCACCCACACGGAGGTTCATAACGCACTAAGCCGCATCAATGCTCATAAGGCTGCTGGCCCTGATGGCATCCCTGGACGTGTCCTTAGAGCATGTGCTGAACAGCTGGCAGGGGTCTTCATGGATATTTTCAACCTGTCCCTTGCCCAGGCAGTAGTGCCAGCGTGCTTCAAAACCACCTCCATAGTGCCAGTGCCGAAACACTCATCACCAATGTGCCTGAATGACTTCCGCCCTGTAGCACTCACGCCCATAGCTATGAAGTGCTTTGAGCGACTGGTACTGGCACACCTCAAGACATGCCTGCCCCCCACACTGGATCCTCACCAATTTGCCTACCGTAACAATAGGAGTACAGAGGATGCGGTATCCACAGCGCTTCACGGTGTACTCTCACACCTGGACAATAAGAACACCTATGCAAGATTGCTGTTTGTTGACTTCAGCTCAGCATTTAATACAGTCATCACTTCCAAGTTGATCACTAAACTTGTGGATCTTGGTATCAATAATTCTATCTGTAATTGGATCATGGACTTCCTGACCAACAGACCCCAGCATGTCAGGTCTGGCCATAAGTGCTCTACCACCATTACACTTAACACTGGCGTTCCACAGGGCTGCGTGTTGAGTCCGTTCCTCTACTCCCTTTTCACTCATGACTGCAGGCCCATGTATGGATCCAATTCCATCATCAAGTTTGCAGATGATACCACGGTGATCGGTCTCATCAGTGATAACGATGAGTCTAATTACAGGGAGGAGGTAAAACACTTAGCTGCGTGGTGCGCTGAAAATAACCTGCTCCTGAATACCACCAAAACCAAGGAGCTCATTGTGGACTTCAGGAAGAAGAAGGGAGACACCCACCACCCCATTCACATCAATGGCATGGCTGTCGAACGGGTTTCCAGCTTTAAATTCCTGGGGATACATATCTCGGAGAACCTGTCATGGACAAACAACACCTCCAGCCTGGTCAAGAAGGCCCATCAGCGCCTCTTCTTCTTGAGGATACTGAAGAAGAGCCAACTATCTGCTGTCATACTGGGCAACTTCTACCACTGTGCGATAGAGAGCATCCTGACTAACTGTATTACAGCCTGGTATGGGAATTGCTCTGTTGCTGACCGCAAGGCACTACAGCGGGTGGTGAAAACCGCACAACACATCATAGGAACTCCACTTCCGGTCATTGAGGACGTTCACAAGAAGAGATGTTTACGCCGAGCTCGTTGCATTCTTAAGGACTCCTCTCATCCAGCCAACAAACTCTTCCAGCTCCTCCCCTCCAGAAGGCGCTACAGGAGCCTTCCGACTAAAACCAGCAGGTTTAGGAACAGCTTCTTCCCCACAGCGGTCACACTTCTGAACTCAGTCCCCCGTTGAACCTTCACATCCACACACTTAATCCTCTACACTACTCCTCCTCCCTTCCTTGTACATATCTGTACATACCTGTGCACACACAGCACACCTGTACATTGTACATCATATATCATATATTGTATATCTGTATATATTACAATACTCATAGTATTATAGCACATACATATCACATCTGTATATTGTACATCTGTGTATATATATAATAGTACTTATATTACTACTGCACATACATAATACACCTGTATGTTGTATATCTGTATGTATATATATATATATATAGTACTTATAGTATTATAGTACATACAAATACATGTATAGGTACATAAATGTATATTGTAAAATATGTATATTTGCCATCCGCATTTAGAACATTTCTATATCTATCTATATATATCTATATATCTATTCTCATCTTCACTGTGCTCTTAATTATACATATCGTATTTAACTGTATATATCGCATTTAACTGTAAATATCATTGTACATAATATGCACATATTATATTTATTGTACTTCTGCTCTTTGCACTTCTGATTAGATGCTAAACTGAATTTCGTTGCCCTGTATTTATACATGTGTAATGACAATAAAGTGAATCTAATCTAATCTAATCTAATCTAATGATGGCACCACTCTGGGGTTAATCGCGCACTCACGTGGAAATGCGAGCAGATCGGTCAGGTGCCTCATTCACACCTCGGAGAGGGCGGAAGGCCACGTCTGCACCCGATCGGGTCTTATAAAGGAGCCTGCACGGCAGAGGGAATAGAGAGGACGAAAGAGAGAAGAACCCCTCGGTACTCAAATGTGGCACTTGGTGCCACTGCCCACCTGCCAAGTTGTTTTGCCTGCCTAAGGTAAAGTCATCTCTGATGGAAAATCGCAGGAATTGTCGGGTAGAGGGGTCCTTTCATCGGATTGGCTGTGGAATGGCCAATAGGGGGAGGCAGCTTGATGGCTGAGGTCTCCAGGACTCTGAACAAATCCAAATCCTCTTACGCGATATCATCTACTGTTAAATTCTGCTCTGTATTTGTAATATTTCTATTGCACTTTTATATTGTATTGATGGTGACTTGTGTATTGTATTGTATTGAGCCCCTTCTTTTTGACGCCCACTGCACACCCAACCTTCCTGAAGAGGGGTCTCTCTTTGAACTGCCTTTCCCGAGGTTTCTTCCATTTTTTCCCTAAAAGCGTTTGTTTTTTGTCTTCTTAGAGAGTCGAGGCTGGGGAGCAGTCAAAAGGCAGGGCCCGTTAAAGCCCATTGCGGCACTTCTTGTGTGATTTTGGGGTCTACAAAAATAAATTGTATTGTATTGTATAAACAAGATCAGAGAGGAGTGGAGGTTAAAAGGAACAAAGAACAGAGAAAGAAAGGGAGCGCGAGAGGCAGGATCAGGAGGCCCGTGCTGAGAAGAATGGAGGCAGAGAGTCAGGGGCGAGCCTTAGTGACAGGAGCCTGAGGCGATGAAGAATGGGCGCACCTATTGAGCGATGCTCGGGAGTAGGCACGGCCCGTTATGCTGTGTCTCCCACAGTTGCCAAAGGACTGGCGGTGGGAGACATGTCTGTGGCATAGCTTGGCATGGTGCCCCAAGGCAGGAATTTAGGGTCGACTGCACCTGACGGTTATATTGCTGTAAGATCCTGTGTGGAGTAAGCAGAGGAGATGTCGGTTTTAGAAGGAAAGCTGCTGTGTCCTTTTTGTAGCCTGGAGACCAAAACTGCACACAGGACTCCAGATGAGGCCTGACCAGTGTGTTATAAAGCCTGAGCGTCACCTCCTTGAGCTTGTACTCCACACATCAGGGCGCTATATAACCTGACAGTCTGTTGGCCTTCTTAATGGCTTCTGAACACTGTCTGACAGTTGCTAGTGTCGAGTTCACTACGACTCCTAAATCCTTCTCATGAGGTGCGCTCTCAATTTTCAGCCCTCTCACTGTGTATTCAAGCCTCACATTTTCACTTTCTTCATGTAATCCTTTACATTTACTGCCCAGTCGCTCTTCTCCAGACTTTTTCTAGTGCTGTTATGTCCTTTTTGTAGCCTGGAGACCAAAACTGCACACAGGACTCCAGATGAGGCCTCACCAGTGTGTTATAAAGCTTCAGCGTCACCTCCTGTGACTTGTACTCCACACATCAGGGCGCTATATGACCTGACACTCTGTTAGCCTTCTTAATGGCTTCTGTCAGGAAGTTGCTAGTGTCGAGTCCATTACGACTCCTATCTCTTTCACATAAGGCGTGCTTTTGATTTTTCAGACCTCCCATTGTGTATTCAAACCTCACATTTTTACTTCCTATATGTAATACTTCACATTTACTGCCATCAGGGTGTCAAACTACAGGCCTGGAGGGCTGCAGTGGCTGCAGGTTTTCATTCTAACTCTTTTCCTAATCAGTGATCAGTTTTCACTGCTAATTCACTTCATTTTAATTGCCCTGTTTTTAAGGATTCAGTCCTCTGAGTTTATTCTTTTCTTCATTAAATGACAGCCAAACAGAAATGAGACGTGAAACGAGCCAACAGATGAGCAGCTAAACTGGGATTTCAAACTCCAGCCAATTTCACTCCAACCAATCTCTTAATGAGAAGCTGATTCTTGCTGTTAATTAAACTCGTTATTTAATTCCATGGCCTGTTGCTGCTCTCATTCTGTCACAGCAGACATTTCCAAAACTGTTGATTTTTATGTTTTTTCTAAGAACACCTGTGGTGTTATGGGTCCACAGCTCGTTGAGCAAAGGCCATTTCTCTTAAATAAATAATTGCCGTTCTCGCGGCGGTTTAGCAAGGGGGGCGTTGGACCGTAGCAGGCCGCGGGACAATCCGCAGTGTGGGCATTTCTCACCGAGTGCACAGGTGAGGGACTGCCCACATGCGTGATTGCTCCCGTGGCTAATTTGCTATGGCCCCTCGCGTTATAAAAAAGAAGCGCGAGTCGGTTTTGGGATGGAGAGAACGAGAGAGGAAAGAAAGGAAAAGAGAGGACGGAGGTTACAGGGAGCGAGGAAGCAGGCGGTGCAGGAGAGACTGACACGCGGTGCGTGCGTGTGGTGAGCGCGCGTACGAGCGCTCGTGGGCAGCTGCGAGGAAGCTGGGTGTTAGGCCGACACCCAGGCGTTTGAGTTGATGTTGCTCCCGCTGAGCGACCACGTAGCGGGAGTGACCAGAAGAAAGCAATGAGCCGTAGAGGGCCGCGTAAAGGCAGCGCAAGTCGGGAGGCTTGGTGGTGGAGTCCCCAACGTGGGCGACCTGGCCGTTGGTGGACATCAAGTCTCGGGGACTGGGATGAGTGCCAGACCGGAGTTAGGGATCGGGAGGTCTCCAGTCTCGTGTGTGTGTGTAGAGGAGGGCAGCTGCAGAGAGCGTCTTGCCTGCTGCTAAGCCCAAATGGGATAAGCAGGTGAGACGCAAACAGAAAAGAAGCACCAGAGTTGTTGTTGTTTTAAAACTGCTTCCTAAGAAACATTTTAACCTCTGGTTTTTAAGGATTGTGTTTTTTTTCTATTGTTTTAACCTCCACAGTTCTTTTATGGATTATTTATTTAATGAAGGTTTGTTATGAAAGCACTGCACTTTATGGACACTTTGTTTTGATTGTTTTTAATAAAAGCACTTTTGCACTTTTTACCTTCCCCTTGCTCAGTTATTGCCTACACTGACTAGCTCATCGGTGACATTACCGACGGTGTAGGGTTCAAGGGCTTCCAAAAATCAGATGGGAGCGTGGAGCCAGAACCCACATCGTCACAACACCGTTGAAATGTGTTGGTGCCCTGAGAGATCAACCTCACCGAGACCTTCACCTTTCTTTATATTCAGATATTGTGTGATTGGCACAGGTGAGCTGCTCATGTGGCGACTCGTTTTGTGTCTCGTTATTATTTGGCTGCTAATTAAGAAAAAGGAGACGACTAAGGGGTCTGAGTCAAGTTAATTAAAATTAAGGCAAAAGAAGTTAATTAGCAGCAAAAACTGGTCACTAATGAAGAAGATGGTTAGAATGAAAACCTGCAGCGGCTGCGGCCCTCCAGGACCGGAGTTGAACATCCGTGACTTACATGACATAGGTGGGATGGTCAGGTGTCCACAAACTTTTGATCATATGGCGTATTTCAAAGCTGAATTCAAAATGAGCAGGGCAAGAACTAATGGAGTACATAACGTTTGCCTCAAGGACAGGCCAGTGATTAGCAAAATCAGATTTACAATCCAGACATCAACGTTTAAATTTCAAAAGCCAGACAATCATGTAGAGACATTCACGCGGGTGAAATCCAACTCAACAATCCAAAAGGAGCTGAATGAGGTTTATGTGTCGGCACGGCACTGAGGTATTACAGAGGCCTGCGGAAGGGCTACAGCGTCAGTGGGCCCGACCCCTTAGACTCAGCAAATGAATGTAGACTGGATTAATTACTAAATAAAAATAAATGATTGCATTACAGAATCAAAGTAGAACGATGAAGAAGACAAAATATTTAGAAACATGAATCACTAAAGAATATACAAGAGACAGTAAAATAAACAACAAAAGAAAGACTCGAGGGCGAGGGATGAAAACTTGGCAGCAACGTAACGTGAACATAGCAGTTACCGTAGGTTAGTATGCTGAAAACAGTCCATATAGCTATTATATATAGTGCTTTTTCATACAACACACTGTCAGAAAATGTAAATTAACCCTGGATAGTGATTGATGGAGCATTACAAGACAATATTTGTTACCGAAGTATGGTTATGAGTCATGTCTGTTGTAACAGAAAACGGCGTAAGGCTGCATAACTGCTCTTCTAAATGCGCCGGCAGGAACTGGCAGGTGTTAAATGGGAATTCTCGAAAAGCAGCCCTCTTTGCCGGTTCCTTATTAATAGCTATCAAGCCGTGTTAAAATATTAATGAGAATGTCAGCCGCCATGGGAGAGCAGGGAGATACGGCAGTGAAACCGTTGTGTCATTGCTGTTAAGTGCCTCTCTGTGCCAGCCGTGGTAATTTGAGCTCCGCTTTTATCCATTCTCCCTGTCACGGAATTTACCTTGTCTTGTCGGCTTGCATAAAAGTCTATTAAAAGATTACATCTTCCAGGCGGCTTGTACTAAAACTTCTGTTTACAATAAAAGGTACAAGATGGTGTTTCAGATCCATTATCTTACATCGTACCAGCTGGAGCTTTATAGAGTAGCTGCTTGCAAAAGAATTGGCTGATGTGCCTTCCCATTGGGCTCTGCTGAGTGGCATGCACCACTTGTGCATGGTGTTGAAGTGTTGTGGCACTCTGTGCCATTGCTTTATTACCAGCTTGAAGAAAGTAAACACTCTGATCATATTGGCATCCTCTGTCCCCAGATCAGTTGCCAGTAAATGGTGTCGTCATTTATAGTTCATACCAGAATGGAACATCTCTGGAATCACATCTGGGCTCAGGGTGGCCCTCTGGTGGCTCCACTGTACTTTGCACCCCTTCTGCCTTACCTGTATTACATAGAATAGGCACCCTGGCTTCTCATAGTTGGCAGACTCCTGTTGTGGACTAAGAATCCCAAAAACACTTCCAAAAATGGCCACTAAAGGGAGAAAGCACCAGCAAAAACCCTGGCTATGCCAACATAAGGGCCTTGCAGAGTCTTTATAAAGTAAAAAGGTTTATACATAACACTTTGAATGTGAGGTATGAATTAAGTCAGATCTCAGTGAGCCTGTCTAGGCTCACTGTACAATATAACTTTCATCTCAGTATACAGCCAATACAAAAGCAGCCAGCTTGCTGTGCCACATCTTTTTTATGTACTATAGTGGTGCCAGGTGCCATTGCTTTATTATCAGGAAGAAAGTAAACACTCTGATCATACTGGCATTCTCGCCAGATCAGTGTCCCCCATAAGCTTGTAAATGGTGTTGTCATTTATAGTTCATACCGGGACGGAACATCTCTGGAATCACATCAAGGCTAAGTGTTGCCCTCTGGTGGCTCCACTGAATATTGCACCCTTGCTGCCTTATCTGTATTATGTACAATAGGCACTCTGGCTTCTCCTGTTGAGGACTAAGAGTCCCAAAGCATGTCAGTCCCAAAATTTCTTCAAGAAATGCCCACTAGGGAGGAAGACATCATCAAAATCTCTGGCTAGACATACAAGGGCCTTGTAGAATATGTTACACTTATCCATAGCACTTGAGGTATGGAGGTACAAGTTAAATCGTATCGCATTGAGCCTGTCTAGGCACGACTTATGATATATCTGTTATCACGGTATACAGCCACTATAGATACAGCCAGCTTTCTGTACCGCATCTCATTTATCCACTATAGTGGTGCCATGTGCCATTGTTTTATTACCAGTTTGAAGAAAGTTAACACTCTGATCATATCAGTATCCTCCAAGTGATTTCTTTCCCCAAATCAGTGTCCCCTATAAGCTTGTAAATGGTATCGTCATTTATAGTTCATACTGGGACGGAACATCTCTGGAATCACATCTGTAGCTTAGGGTGGCCCTCTGGTGGCTCCACTGTACATTGCACCCCTGCTGCCTTACCTGTATTACATAGAATAGGCACCCTGGCTTCTCATCGTTGCCAGGCTCCTGATGTGGACTGGGAGTCCCCATCAAAAACCCTGGCCTTGCCAGCATAAGGGCCTTGCAGAGTCTTTATAAAGTAAAAACGTTTATACATAACACTTAGAATGCGAGGTACAAGTTAAGTCATATCTCATTGACCCTGTCTATGTGCGCCTTACGATATAACTGGTATCTCAGTATGCGACCACTACAGATGCAGTCATCTTGGTGTGCCACATCTCATTTATCTACTATAGTGGTGCCAGGTGTCATTTTTTTTATTGCCAGCTTGAAGAAAGTTAACACTCTGGTTATATCGGTGACCTCCAAGTGATTTCTTTCCCAAGATCAGTTCCCCCTATCCCTGTAACCGATGTCATCCTTTATAGTTCATACCAAGATGCAACATCTCTGGAATCACATCTGGGCTCAGGGTGGCCCTCTGGTGGCTCCACTGTACATTGCACTCCTGCTGCCTTACCTGTATTATGTAGAATAGGCACCCTGGTTTCTCATAGTTGGCAGGATCCTGTTGAGGACTAGGCATCTCAAATGCTCTTCCAAAAATGCCCACTAAAGGGGGAAAGCACCATCAAAAACCCTGGCTAGACAAACAAAATGGCCTTGTAGAGTCTTTATAAAGTGAAAAGGTTTTTATTTAACACTTTGAACGCGAGGTACAGGTTAAGTCGTATCTCACTCCACTACAGATGCAGCCAGCTTACTGTGCCACATCTCATTTATCTACTATAGTGATGCCATGTGCCATTGCTTTATTACCAGGTTGAAGAAAGTCAACATTCTGATCATATTGGCATCCTACAAGTCATTTCTTTCTCTAGATCAATGTCTCCCCTAAGCCTGTAAATGATGTATTCTATGTGGCAATCGCTGCCTGCAGCTCCTCTCAGTACAAACGGAAGTCCGTTTTAACATTTGGGCTGGGGAACACTTAGAATACAAAGCATTCAGCGTGCCACTTTAGTTACGATGAGGTTGGAGAATCTCTAGTAAATTGAGCATCCATTCTAAGATGATGTTTACGAAGTTCTGACGAAATAAACTACAAGGTTAATGTGGAAATTTTGAGATTAAAGTTGAAATGTCGTCTTTAGTCACGATATAAACTACAAGACTATAGTGGAAGTTTTGAGATCAAAATCGAAATATCGTCTTTAGTCTCGACATAAACTACAAGACTATCGTGGAAGTTTTGATATCAAAATCGAAATATCGTCTTTAGTCACGACATAAACTACAAGACTGTAGTGGAAGTTTTGAGATCAAAATCAAAATATCGTCTTTAGTCTCTACATAAACTGCAAGACTATAGTGGAAGTTTTGAGATCAAAATCGAAATATCGTCTTTAGTCACAACATAAGTCATCAGTTGACAGTCAGACAGTCACAGTCAGAGGTGACTGTGAGCAGAGGGTGCAGACCTATAAATACCTGGGAGTGCAGCTGGACTGAACTGGACTGCCAATGCTGATGCTCTGTGCAAGAGAGGACAGAGCTGACTATAATTCCTTACAAGGCTGGCATCCGAGTTTGTGGCTATGATGCCGTGCCCAATCCTCCATTGTAGGTCGGCTGTCCTTTTGTTGCTCGGAGGCTTGTACAGCTCCCTCCAGGCCGGCACCCTCCCACCTACTACACCTAAATGTTCCCTCCATTGCAAATCAATGATTGTCTTCAGGGAAAGAAAATGAATCACTTTCATACAATATTGATAAAGTTATTTTTTGGATAAACACATAAATGACACCACATTTCCTTTGTCAAATGTGATAATCGAGTTTTTGGGGATGGAGTTGACATCAACAGCAGGACAGACCTGTAGATCTAAGCTGGTGGTGCTGATGGAGTCTTCAAGTCTGTGATGTTCTTTGGCCATTGAAGACAGAAATCCCTTGATAATCCACACTGACTTCACACCTAAAATTGAAGCTAAAACTGAAGGCTCCACAAATGTCTGTTGCTCCTTATCATATATGTGGCTGATTTTTAAAACCCAATTTCTATTCAATAACTCAGTAAAACTTTTACTCCTCAGTTGAGAGCATGAGAACAGCGAGTTAAAAATCAAAGGCTCATTGTGCAACCAACCTGATGTACTGAAATGTCTTCTAAAAACAAGATGCCAGGTCAATAAAGCACCCCTTTAAAATTTCGGTAACACTGAAAGGTCCATTTCATTAATTTCCATTACCAAAAGCTGCTTGAGAAATCCATAATCCCCTACTTTGAAAAAAGAAATGAAGTGCCAAATCCCTCCAAATCAGATGGTGAGAACCAAACAACAGCTTCTGAATTACCAGGAGTCGAAAGCCTGCGACCTTTGATGGTACATCAATGAGTCCCTGACCTCCTTGTTCCACTGGTAGAAACAGCACTCTCTGTAACAGCCAATGCAGACCATCCCAAAAAAAATCAACCAACAATTTTTGGATCTTGTGTAACGTCCCTGGAGTAGGATCTCCACACCTAAGTTTATGCCAAAGCATTGATGCAACTAAGTTGTTCACCACAATTACTCTCCCTCTAAAAGACAGTTTGGCCACAATCCATTCCCATTTGTTCAGCCGAGCACTGACTTGATCCAAAATGCAATCCCAATTACTCTCATCCAGTCCTTCACTTCCCAACATCACCCCAAGGTAACAAAAACACTTCCTGTTCCAGGTCAGATTTACAGGAAGCTTTGGTGGTGGACGTTCAACCCAAGAGCCGAGTAGGAGAGCATTGCTCTTAGCCCAGTTGACTTTAGCTGAGGAGATGCTTTCAAACGTTGTTTGGCACGAAACTAACACATTGACATCATGGTCAGATTTGACAAATATGGACACGTCGTCTGCATAGGCCAAACGTTTGGCTGTGACCATTGGGTGACAAGGGAGATCCACATCCTGCAGTCTCTGAATAATCTGAAAAAGGAGTGGCTCAATCGACAAAGAGTACAACATTCCTGATAAGGTGCACCCCTGTCGAATCCCCCTTTTGACCAGGAAAGGGGCACTCAACGTGCCATTAATCTTTAAAATACCAAAAACCTTAGTATACAAGAGTCTGATCATTTTGATAACATTTTCCACAAACCCAAAACATTTCAAGGTGTTAAACAAATATCTGTGATCAACTCTATCAAAAGCTTTCTCCTGATCAATAGATAAAATTCCCAGATTAGCGCCATACATTTTGGACACTGCAATCACATCACACATGAAGAAAATGTTAGCAAAAATTGAGCGGTCAGGTACACAGTAAGCTTGACAAAAATTAACCACCAAACTCATTACAGTCCTCATACGGTTTGCCAAAGTCCTGGAGAAAATCTTATAGTCTGTACAGAGCAGACACACGGGTCACTAGTTCTTTATTTGGCATAGATCTCCCTTTTTTCGGAAGCAGAATGATCACCGCTCTTCTGCAGCTCAAAGGTAACTCCCCATCTCTTAAGCTTTCTTTGAACACTGCATTCACGTCAGCCCCCAGTAAAGGCCAGAACTGTCTGTAGAACTCAATGGGAAGGCCATCAATCCCTGGAGACTTTCCTGTGTTTAGATGGGAGAGTGAATCCGACATTTCCTAAAAAGTTATTTCAGAGTCCAGTTTTAGCTTAAAATCATTTGGGATCCTAGGAAGTCCAAATGATCAATAGAATCATCCTTAAATAAATTTGTATAGAAAGAAACAGCAAAGTCTCAGATGTCTTCAGTGGTGCTCAGTTCTCTCCCCTCTGCGTCGTGCAGCATGTGAATCCGTTTGCTTTGGGTTTCTTTCTTCTCCAACCCAAAGAACAATTTTGCAGGTGCATCCAAATGATGTATGTGTTGAAAACGTGAACTCACCAGGGCCCCTTGTGCATGTAAATCCAAAAAATCAACAAGGGAACGCTTTTTAGATGTTAGAGCAGAAAAAATCTCCTCATCAAATCCCTTTTGTAAAGCACCCTGCAGTTTCAAAATGTCTTCTTCCAAGGCTTCCATGTTCAGCAGGCACTTTTAAGTGACTTCTTGTGTGTATTGTTGGCAAAAAGCCTTTATCTGAACTTTCAAAATGTTCCACCACTGCTTGAGTGAATCAAATCTAGATTTGGTAACAGTCCACTGCTTCTGAAAAAAATTCAAAACATTTCACAAAATGGGCATCTTCTAGTAATGAAACGCTGGTATATTATATTCTTTTTCAGATGCAGAATGTTAGGTTTTGTATCACAAAGTGTGAAGGACTAGTTTGGGGGTCTAGTGAGGTCAAACCTTGGAGTCCTGTATGCAGCTTTGGTCTCCATATTACAAAAAAGACATTGCAGGTGTGACACGAGGGGGCGCTGTCGCTCTTCAAACCCCACAGACAAACGTCCAGGACACCAAGTAAAAGTACTAGAAATAATTTTAATTTCTTCTTTTCTTTTATATGGTGCCATAGCGCACCATTACTACCACAATAAACCATAAATCAATAATTACAAATACAATAAATCCTCCTCTCCTCCCAGCAGCTCCGTCACACTACCACTCAACTCCGGCTCAGTTTGCTGGGTTTCCCTTAGTCCTTTAAATAGTGCTTGACCCAGAAGTGCTCCTGTCCTTCTGTCCATGTGATTCCATAGCACTTCCGGGTCAGATAAAGGCATATTTTACTTCAGCCCGGAAGTACTTCTGTTCTTCCATCCCCGTGACTTGGGAGTACTTCCGGGCTATAGGGAAAATAAAAAATCCTCGTGTCTCCTTGCAACGTCCCACGATGGCACCCAGCAGGGCTGTGAAGCCGAACTCCATCTCCCATGGTGCCCTGTGGGAATCTGGGGCACCTCTGTGCTGCAGGGAAGACGACATCTAGCGGCCTGGATGTGTCGGCCGGGATGAGCTGCCGGCCTTCCATCACACAGGTTAGAGAAAACCCAGAGAAGAGCGGTGAGGCTGATTCCTGGAGAGAGACGCATGAACTATGAGGACATCAAACACAATCTAATAACTTCATTATACTGGCTGAGTCGAAAGCACATACAGCTAATTTACACAATAATTTGCATGCTGAGGAACTTGGGAAAAGCACACTAGACTACATAAGCTTTGTGTTTAGTAATAAAAACTCAAACAGACTAAAACCCTACGATTACACGCTCTACCGAAATTTTGAAATAACACAGCCATCGTTTAGCTGCCTTCCTTTTCCCTCAAGCGATCACACAAATCACTGTCAAGCAGAGATTGTCCTCACTAAAGCCGAAGGATCGGTGCAGTGCTGGATTTTGCTGATGCGCAGCCTGATGGCAGTGCAGCTACTGATCCTCCCGGGCTTATGCTCTAAACGTCGAGCACAGCAGTCAACAGTCAGATATCCCTGAGCGAATCTGTTGAGCTACAAACGTTAACATTACAGTACAGCATGATTCTGCATGAATGAAAGATGGTTGATGTGCGGTCAGAGAAAGATAGCTGCTCGTCAATCACCACCCCTAGGTTACATACTGACTTGGCAGGCGTCAGTGACGATGAGCCAAGGTCTACCAAGATAAGGAGTTGACCGGCCAGGATAACAAGAAGCTCCATCTTTGCCCGGTTGATGTTGATCCTTCATCCAAGTTCAAATTAAAATAAGACCTGCAGTGAGACTCTATTCGGTACAGAGAGGTCCTTATGAGGGAACAACAGGTGTGTATCGTCAGCATAGCACTGTTATAAGAAATTTAAGAAACCAGGGGTTTGGATGATAAGACCCATTGAGGTGGTGTAGTGTGAGACGAGTAGAGGGCCCAGCCCTAATCTTTGGGACACCCCTGTGCATATCTGATGCACCCTTGACATCTCTCCTCACTGGGACACACAGAAGGATCTGCCCAAGATGTTGGACTCCTGTCATCTGAGAGCTGTCCCAGAGATGCCAAAATCAAAGAGGGTTGCAGGAAGGTCCTCCTGGTGGACTGAGCCAAAGGCAGAGGAGAGATCTTAAAGGATCAGGATGGGTGACATCTTGGTAGCTGCTTGAACTTCAGTTACCTTGTGCTACTGAACTCCTGAACTGATAACAGCAATTTTAAGTCTTCTGTTCTTCGTGTCGTTTTCTGTATGTTTTTGGTACATCAGTAGAAACGGGACACGACAACCCCCAAATATTTAAAGTGTATGGACTGGAGGAAATTGGGAGTCCGTTTATGGGATGTAGCCCTGTGGGCGGAGCCTTTGCGTTGGATTTCGTCAGTATTCACTACGGACTTTTTAAGACGTTGACCCCAGACGTGTATTCTTCCTCAGGAATCACATGTGTCCTCTGTGAGACTAGCTGTGAGCAGGCATTGTTTCTCTCTTGTTTTTCTTAACATATTACACTCACTGGCCACTTTATTAGGTACATTTTGCTAGTACCAGGTTGAACCCCCTGTTACCTTCAGAACTGCCATAATTCTTCATAGTGTAGAATCAACAAGGTGCTGGAGATATTCCTCAGGGATTTTGCTCCATATTGAGATGATAGCATCATGCAGTTGCTGCAGATTTGTCAGCTGCACATCCATGATATGAATCTCCTGACCCACCACATCCCAAAGATGCTCAATTGAATTGCGATCTGGTGGCTGTGGAGGCCATTGGAGCCCAGTGAACTAACTCATTGTCATGTTCAAGAAACCAGATGATCTGAGCTTGGTGACATGGCATGCTATCCTGCTGGAAGGAGCCATCAGAAGATGGGGACACTGCAGTCATAAAGGGATGGACATGATCAGCAACAATACTCAGGTGGGCTGTGGCATTGAAACGATGCTCAGTTGGTACTAAGGGGCCCAGAGTGTGCCAAGAAAATATCCCCCACACCATTAGACCACCAGCACCAGCCTGAACCGTTGCTACAAGGCAGGATGGATCACTGCTTTCGTGTCATTGACATCAAATTCTGACCCTACCATCTGAATGTGGCAGCAGAAATCGAGACTCCTCAGACCAGGCAACGTTTTTTCCAATCTTCTAATGCCCATTTTTGGTGAGCCCATGTGAATTGTAGCCTCAGTTGCCTGCACTTGGTATGGTCTCCTGGTACTAACTGCCATAACACGTTCAAAGTCACTTCAGTCCTCTTTCTTCCCCATTCTGATGCCCGGTTTGAACTTCAGCAGGTCATCTTGACGATGTCAACAGGCCGAAATGCATTTAGTTGTTGCCATATGATTGGCTGTACCCAATAAAGCGGCCAGTGAGTGTATACACATTTTTTATTTTCTATTATGTGGACGGCTACAACATTTCTAAACAACACTACTTAAACAAAGTCTTTATTTTATATTAAGTGGAACGGCTCTAGTACAGCATTTCTAAACTGCACACCATGTGCACTATGCAGTCCAAAGGCTAAGTACAGCATTTCTAAACTGCACACCATGTGCACTATGCAGTCCAAAGGCTAAGGGGCACTGTTCATCCACACATCTCCACAATGACGGGCTGAATTGGGCTTCTGAATGAAGTGTGAATGGGCAGGGCTACATTTTGTGCCAGTTTTCACTTTAAGGACACAGGGGTCGTGTTTGGGCTTAATATTTGCCCCTTGCCGCTAGGCTGAGCTGCCTTTGATGGACAGTGAAAATCTCCCCTTGCAATGGAGATGTTCAAATATAAGAAATGCAGTACAGTGGACACTGTACTGCATTTGTCTACATCTCACCTGAAGAAGGGGCCACTAAAGTTTACATGTTGTTAGCCAATAAAAGGGGTCATTTTGCTTAACTTCTCCCCACATCCATATAGTGATGCAATAGTTACAATGACAGAAAGATATCGAAGCAGACAGAGGCACTTCTCAAATGTGTGGGGCCGCAGTGGTCCGCGTGTGTGTCTGTCTGTCTGTCTCCTCCCTCACAGCGCTCATTACAACATGCAAATTAATCAAGCTACGGAGCTCCTGAGTGGATGGCAGCAATGTTCGCTTTTTATTCTCTCTCCGTGTCCAGTCTTTTGTCCCGTTTCTTTTGCTCTATCGCTGGAATCCCAGCAGTCATTCAAAACACACAGACTGGAGGAACGGGGGGGTATGAGGGTTGCAGGCACTATAGGAAAGCGGAGCCTTTGCAGCGCCTGATGTCACCGCTATTCACTACGCACTTTTTAACGGATCGTCCCCAGACGTGTGTTTTCCTTTGAGAGTCGTGTCAGGCCCTGGGGTGGAAGTGACTTCAGCACTCCTCTGGCAGGTTCCCCTCCACTCTAAAGACAGAAACGGAAACAACAGAAATTGGATTAGTGACTGCGTTATCATCGTTACCCTTCCCTTTCTGTTTTCTCTTTACCAACATCTGTGAGACACCCCCCCACAGCCCCCCAATGCTCGCATGTCGGCCAGTAGTCAGAAACAGACAGCAACCACCATGAACAGAACCGTAAATGTGTCAAGTGAGAGCTCGCTGGCAACCGAAAAGAAAGGGTTTTAGAAAGTCTACACGTTTTTGTTTTTTTCTAAGCCAATGAATTGCAGTAAAGCCGGCTGGCAGGCACAGAGCTGAGGTGTCAGCAAAGAGTGCGTATTGAGAAAAGGAGCAAAAAAAAAACATCAAAGAAGCAAATGCTTCAGGGGGGGACTCCGGCAGAAGCCAACACAGGAATCTGTCGATGGGAGGTGGTGCTAATTGGATATCAAAGTGGAAGAAATGATTCCTTTTTGTTTTGTGTGCCTCTAATCTCTTACTTAAAGTCGTGAGATCAAATGGCTACAGAATGGATTTCACCAAAAGAGCTGCGGCATCACAAATAAAATCTCAGATTTACTATCAGTGGGGAGAGTAGAAAAGGCAGAAGAATTGATAGCATTAATGGCTCATCTTAAAGAGGCTTTTGAAGAGGAGGACCGTCTGTCTATCTATCATATAGTGCCTTTCCTATCAAACTGTCCATTTTATATACAGGAATATCTATCTATCTATTATATAGTGCCTTTTCTATCTATACTGTCCATTTTATATATAGTAGTATCTATCATATAGTGCTTTTCACATTTATCTATCTATCTATCTCTATCTATCTATCTATCTATCTATCTATCTATCTATCTATCTATCTATACTATCCATTTTATATATAGTAGTATCTATCTATCTATCTATCTATCTATCTATCTATCTATCTATCTTATTATATAGCACCTTTCCTATCTAACTGTTCATTTTATATACAGTAGTATCTATCTATCTATCTATCTATCTATCTATCTATCTATCTATCTATCTATCTATCTATCTATCTATCGTGATGTATGGCCACCAGGTGGTGCCCTCCCTACAGTATGGAAGTGACCCGAAGACCAGCAGGGCATCAAGGACATTGGAGTTTTTTATGCACAGCCCTGCTGGATACCATGGGGGCTGCTAGGAGACGCTGCAGGGAGGAACAACGTTTATTTGCCTTACGTCCCGGAAGTACGTCTGAGTCACATGGACAAGGGGAATGACGTGCTTCCGGGGTGAAGAAAATAACTTTTGATCTGACCCGGAAGTGATAGGGGATCACATGAACTGGGGATTGGAACTTTTCCGGGTCAGGGAGTATAAAAGGATTGGGGGAGCTCCCAGACGGCGAGCTGAGCTGGGTGGAAGGGTGGCAACGTGTCTGGGAGTGGTAGATTGGTTTATTGTGATTATTGAGATTTATTTAATGAGTATTGTGGAGAGGAGGGTCCTTTGTGCACTGTGCAGAATAAATATAGTCTACTTTTGGACTTTTATCTGGTGTCTGGTGTCTTAGACAAGGGTTCAAGGGAGGGATAGCGCCCCCAGTCTGTCACACTATCTATCTATCTATCTATCTATCTATCTATCTATCTATCTATCTA
>JANRMT010062817.1:19645813-19665020 GCA_026402145.1 Polypterus bichir lapradei
AAATCGGTACTGCAAGTGAACTATGATACAAAGCACGATGAGAAAGTTGCAAAATCAGCCGGAATGTTCAAGAAAATTATAGAAAAAAAAAAAGATCAAAATCCGTTAAGTAGTTCTCTCCTTCGCTAGCTAAGCAGAGTTAAGGTTACGCCCCGAGGCAGACGTGTGAGTGGGGATCGCCCACAGCCTGATGAGTCTCTCTCGAATTCATGCTAATAAATCGGTACTGCAAGTGAACTATGATACTTAGCGCGATGAGAAAAGGCGCAAAATAAACCGGAATGTTCAAGCAAATTATAGTAAAAAAAAAAGATCTAAATCCGTTAAGTGGTTCTCTTGTGTAAAGCGGACAGACATACAAATGGGTCTAAAAAACTATTAGGAAGTTTATGCTTGGACCGCAAATTTTTTAAAACCGTTTCTCAGCGAGCACCTTTGGGCCAAGGGTAACTTACATTCCAAATTTCAAGTAGATTTCGTGATGAGTGAGTCAGTGGTATTTGGCTTTTATATATATAGATTACAGTGTTCTTGAATAAAATACAATAATTATGAAGACTTTTTTTATTTAAATACACTTTATTGAGTTATACCCAGCAACAAACACCTATAACCTTACATGCTAATATCCTCCCGTTCAAAAAAGAAATTAAACCGATGCAAGTATACATATAAATTACCGCTCTGTTTCCAATCATGTGACATGAATGGTGACTGTGGAACCAGCGTGTAGGTGAACTGACTCGTTACACTGCCGGTCAAAATTCTCGTCACATATTGCATGTCCAATGGGGAAAAATATAAAGTGGCCTTGCGAAGTACAACGTTTTCCTAAAAGCGAAAGCGGAGCTTCACCACATGCTCGTGTCAGCGGAGGTGCAGCTTAAGCACAAGCGGGCAGACACAGCCAGGGCCTATTTGATTTGACGTTATTTTTTCCGAATACAAATAAATTGCAAAACATTCGTACGAGGGCGGCATGGTGGAGCAGTGGTAGCGCTGCTGCCTCGCAGTAAGGAGACCTGGGTTCGCTTCCCGAGTCCTCCCTGTGTCGAGTTTGTATGTTCTTCCCGTGTCTGCGTGGGTTTCCTCCCACAGTCCAAAGACATGCAGGTCAGGTGCATTGGCGATCCTAAATTGTCCCTAGTGTGTGTTTGGTGTGTGTGTGTGTGCATGCCCCGCAGAGGGCTGGTGCCCTGCCCGGGGTTTGTTTCCTGCCTTGTTCCCTGTGTTGGCTGGGATTGGCTCTAGCAGACCCCCATGACCCTGTTTTAGGATATAGCAGGTTGGTAAATGACTGGGTGACTTTTATATGGGCAGCACGGTGGTGCAGTGGTAGCACTGCTGCCTTGCAGTAACGAGACCTGGGTTTGCTTCCCGGGTCCTCCCTGCGTGGAGTTTGCATGTTCTCCCCGTGTCTGTGTGGGTTTCCTCCCACAGTCCAAAGACACGCAGATTAGGTGCACTGGCGATCCTAAATTGTCCCTAGTGTGTGCTTGGTGTGTGTGTGTGTGTGTGTGTGCCCTACGGTGGGCTGGCGCCCTGCCCAGGATTTGTTCCTGCCTTGCGCCCTGTGTTGGCTGGGATTGGCTCCAGCAGACCCCCGTGACCCTGTAGTTAGGATATAGCGGGTTGAATAATGACTGACTGAGATTCGTACCAAATAAATATTGGTGCTATTCCAAATACCATATTCAGAATCGGCTCCACCCCTACATTACAGGGTAAGGCAAAACGTTTAATCCAGAGCTAAACCAGATCCAGAATGTCGCCTGAAACTGAACTAGCTCACTCACATTCAAGTTCTTTACTTGCACATACGTTACGTTAACTTTGCCATTCTTGGTGAAATGAGGTTGTTCAATAAATGCGCTCTTTTGAAGTAGTTCATCACCAGAGAAGCATCCCCAGGGCCTGATGCTGCTACCACCAGTCCTCACAGTGTGTATGTGTGTGATAACGTGCAGTGTTCAAACATGGCCTTTAGTCTGATGGCCCCAAAAGCCATCATCAGACCTTCAAGCCATCTTCCAGCTGATTCCAGAGTCTCCCACGTGCCTCCTGCCATGATGTCCTGTGCCTTTTTTCCTCTTTGCCAGTCTGCCATAACACTGCGACTGGTAAAGCAGCTGAGCAAAAGTTGTTTTCTATACCGTCTCTCCAAGGTGGGCCGCAGTACCTTGCTTATGACTGCTTCAGAGTTCCTTTAGGACTGTTGGTTGTCTCAGTTCTTGTGGACAGCCCTTGAACCTGTCACCGTCAGTAATGTCACTGATGAGCTCGCAGTGAGGCAACAACAATGGAACAAGGAGATGGTGCAAAAGTGCAAAGTGCTTTTATTAAAACAATGATTAAAAACTGTGTTCAAATTAAATAAAGTGCAGTGATTCAAAAGAGTCTTCATTGAATAAATAATCCATAAAACAAGTGTGAAACGTGGGGGTTAAAATCCATCAGAAAAAATCATTTAAAACAACGAGGTTAAAATAACACAGGAAGCACTCTTTTAAAAACACAAAGCCCAGTGTCGTCTTTTACCTGGCGGCTCCCCTGCTTCTCCCATAATGCTTCGCAACAGGAGAGTCGCCTACCTGCAGGAACAGCTGCCTTTCACTCTGGTCCGGTAGCCCTCCGATCCCTGGCTACGTCTGGCTCCAAACCGGACCGAGACTTGGGTTTCTTCTCCAGCGGCCAGGGCGCTCACACTGGGACTCAACGGCCAAAGCCTCCTTGACTCCTGCTCCTTTCAACGGTCACTCATCTCCTGTACTGGTCACTCCAGCTCCATGATCACTCAGCTGAAGCGATCGCTTTCTTCAGCCCCACCGAGTGTTGGACAAACACTCCTCTCATGGGCTCGCCTCCCAGCTGCCTGCTTTCTCTCCTGCTCTTGCTCACTCCTTCTTTCTCACACCGGCTCTCTCTCCCACTTCCTGCCTTCTCCTGCAACCTCCGTTTCTTTCTTTCTCCCCCTTAGCTGACTCGCACTTCTATTTATCAAGAGGGCATGGCAGCTGTGGCAATCTGCAGTTCCTGGGAACAATCATAGATGTGGACAGTCTCTCACCTGTGCACTTAGGAGAGAAACGCCCACACCACGCATTCCCTGAGAACTGCACGGCCACACACCACCACGCCCCCTCGCTAAACCACAAGCGCGGAGATTATTTAAAACTGGCCTTTGACAGGAGCTGTGGACCCGCTATACCACAGTCTGACTCGGGCTTAACCATATTTATACTGTCACAAACTCCACAAAGAGCCATAGCAAGGATTGGGGCAGCCACCCGTATATTTGGTTTCCTGGCTGCAAATTGCAAATACAGTGGAACCTCGGTTTGCGAGTAACTTGGTTTACAAGTGTTTTGCAAGACAAGCTAAATTTTTTTAATAAATTTTGACTTGATAAACGAGCGATGTCTTGCAATACGAGTAGTATGGATACACTTTGTCTGCTGAGCGTCATGTGATCACAAGTGAGCTGTTGGTTCTTCTCTCTCTCTCTCTCTCGCTCGTTCGCTCTCTCCTTATCTCGCCCGCTCGTGTCTCTCTCTCTCCTTATCTCTCTCTCTCGCGTCTCTCTTCTCTGGTGGGCAATCGTCTCCTATTCCACATCTGAGTCTGCGTGCCTCACTCATATAGTCAACATCCGTACGAGCGTATACTGTTTACTACAGCATTGTGACTCTGTGTGTTTGTGTGTGTGTACGCTGTGAAGTGCAAGTCCCCGTCTTGCGCCCCAAAACACAAAGCTGAGTCTCAGTACTTTAACAACACCAGCTTTATTCAGCTTGAAACAGCAACAGCGCAGTTATTTATTGTAGCGGGATCTTTATAATGTTCCTTGTATCACCCAACGACGGCAGGCGCTTATAGCATGTCCGCGATCTTTTTGGATACGCTTTTATGGCGAACTGCTACAGCGCTGGGAGACTGCGATTGCTTTGGGATGCTCTTCCGCGTTTCATCCCGTTGGGTAGAATCCCACAAGAGTTTAGAAACTCACTCACACCAGCCATGATTCTTTTCAAAGTTAAAGTGCAGGTTGATTTGTTTTATGTATTTTTACTTTATATTTTGTATTAATCATTTTTATATGAATAGTTTTGGGTTGTGGAACGAATCATCTGAATTTCCATTATTTCTTATGGGGAAATTCACTTTGATATACGAGTTTTTTGGACTGCGAATACGTTTCCGGAACGAATTATCCTCGCAAACCGAGGTTCCACTGTAAATGATAGCACTGATGTGCACAAAACCGAGTCCAAAACAGAACTGAGGGAATAGGGAAAAGGTGGAGGCTTTTAAAGGGGAAGACAGGAAGTGAAGTCAAAGGGGCCATAGGCTCGAGCCCGGACATAACATCACAGGGGCCGGCAAGTTCTTCTTCCATAGGTTCGGACCCGGAAGTGACATCAAGAGGGCCAGGTGGAATCTCCCGTGAAAAGGAGAAAAAGAGTCAGTGTACTCTGCCACATCCAGGTCTGACTTGGAATTGCCCTCACTCAAGCCCTTTAGCTGTGCCTCCCATGCACATGTGTGTGACAATACACAGTTACGAGCCTGAGTCATTCTCTTGGTTAATGCCAAGGAGGTTAAGGGGACTTCTGCTCCAGTACAAATGTGGAAAGAGTAAACTCGCTTTTGCTATTAAAGCCCTGCACTTGTTAATTTGTAATAGTAGGCTTTTATTCAGTGAAATGCAGCCAACTTTATTGATTCATGTTCCAAAGATAAGAATACATAAGTAATTTGACTAACAAAAGGGGACAATTCAGTCCGTCAGGCACGTTTGTTTAGCTAATAGCTAATTCCTAATATCTCATCCATATCAATCTTGACATGCACACATCATCCTGTGCCAAGACTCTGCACTTCACACCTCCAACCACAGGCCCCTGAATGCTGTCACACGGTGCTGTGGCTGCGAGGTGTCTGTCACTGGAGGTCTGCAGCCAGATTCTGTTGGACAAGCGAATAAGTCTGGAGTATTTTTTTGTCCTGGAGTTTTTTTGGTCTGGAGTTTGTTTTTTCCGTCCTCCCTGGTCATCGGACCTTACTTTTATTCTATGTTAATTAGTGTTCTCTGATTTTAATTCTTACTTTGTCTCTTTTCTCTTTCTTCATCATATAAAGCACTTTGAGCTACATTATTTGTATGAAAATGTGCTATAGAAATAAATGTTGTTGTTGTCTAGCCAGACAAATGGCTTTCAGAACGTAGGAAGGTGAAGGAGCCCACCCCAGTGGGTTAACTGGAGCTGAGCTTTGTCTTTCTCTTTCCTTATGCTACTTTGATTTCTCACTTCTTGAGAAAAATCCATCAATCCATTTTCTTGGGTAGCTTATCCGGGGCAGGGTCACGTGGCAGCCGGAGCCTATCCTAGTAATCATCGAACACAACGCAGGGGAAGGGGACAGCACCTGGACGGAGTGCAAGATGAACATGCACAGACTCACACTGGGGCCAGTTTACTTAACCTGCATGTCTTCGGACTGTGGGAGGAATTCAAAATTCACTTTGAGGAAGCCCATGCAGACCGGGGAAGAACGTGCCCACCTGGGACTCAAATGTCATTCTCCTTGTTGCAATACGGTAGCAGTGGCACAGCACCACCGTGATGTTATCTTTTGGAATTCTGTGGGAGGGCAGTGCCCAGCATAAGAGACTCCACCCTAAACGGCAGGTAGGGTCCCTGTTTCTGCGTTTCCTCTTGACCTCCTCAACTCTTGTCACCAGAGCAACCCTAACAAGCTCAATGGACTGGGAGGTCTCCTCTCGTTTCAAATGCGTGTGTTTTAGCAAGGTTATTATAGTTAACGAAAACTGAAACTATTATTAAAAAAACATTTTTGTAAACTCAAATAAAATAATTAACAAAACCGAAATGAAAAATTAAAACTAAACAAAACTATTAATGTAGCTGGAAAGACTAACTGAAATAAAATAATAATTTACTAAAATTATTTAACTCTAAAACAGAAAGTCATCCACCACCGGCCGCCCGCATATATTCATCCAGTGAATGGCGGCTGGTGACGGAGGGCGGGTGTTCACACAGCATTTGTGGTGACAGAGCGAGCTAAGAATGGGCGAGTAAGGCGTGTAAAATAGAAAGCGATTTACATGCCACCTTTCTTTGCGCTTGTTGAATATCAAGATGTAATTCAAACCTGTTACCTGCCCTTGCCCTGCTCATTGTGGGTTTACTGTTCTTATGGTGGGCTACTCAAGTCTCACCACCCCTAACCTTGACACTTCATGCTTGTTTTTCTTTGTTTCCCTCAATACAGCTAGGTGGGGTCTGCACACTGCTTCAAGTCTAAGAGCCCTGTTTTTCCTAAGCCCCCATGATTTTCATGAGAAAATATTTTAAAAATTATAAAATTGTGTAAAATTGTTCATATTCAGTACAGTGGAACCTCGGTTCAGGAACGTCTCGGAACACGTACAAATCGGTTTACGACCAAAAAGCTCGCCAAACTTTTGCATCTGTTCACGACCACAGACTCGGTATACGAACAAGCCAGTTTCCCTTTCGGTTTGTGCGCACCGATGATTTCCTCACATATTCAGTCTCTCCCTGTGCATTCCCTGTGCAGCGAAAGAGAGAGAGAGAGACGAGAGACACACACACACACACATACATAGGGACGTGCGCGCAAAAGAGACACACATACAGACAGACACAGAGAGACACGCACATACACACGCGTGAGCAAGCGAGAGCGAGAGAGAGCGAGAGCGAGAGAGAGCGAGAGAGAGAGAGAGAGACGGCTGGATGCATAAGGCTTGGTTTTATAGAGACAGATCCGAGCATTGTTTTAACCTCGTTGTATTTAATGAAGACTTTTTTCTATTGGATTTTAACCTCCACTTCACTTCTGTTTACAGCGATCAGTTCGTAGTGTGCATTGTTGCAATGTTACTTTTCTTGGTGGTTTATTAAATTACGGATTTTTCAAATGTTCATTTTTTCCCTGTGCTTAAAACTCATTAAAAAAAAGTGTTTTTAGGGAGTGGTTAGTAGCGCTATAGCGCAAACTCTTGCAACGTTAGTTTCCTCTGTTGTTCAAAGTTTTCTCAGTGTTATTCAATGTTTTTACATTTAGTTTACTATTATATGCTGTGCATTCTATGGTACCACGGATTGTCCATAACGAACACCATGTTCAAGCATAAGGGTGTTCATATGTGCACTTGGTACCAGGACACCCTAGGCCTCAGTTCGATGATCGACTTTGTGGTTGTGTCGTCGGACTTGCGGCCATATGTCTTGGACACTCGGGTGAAGAGAGGGGCGGAGCTGTCAACTGATCACCACCTGGTGGTGAGTTGGCTTCGATGGTGGGGGAAGATGCCGGTCAGACCTGGTAGGCCCAAACGTGTTGTGAGGGTCTGCTGGGAACGGCTGGCAGAGTCCCCTGTCAGAAGTAGCTTCAACTCCCACCTTCGGCAGAACTTCGACCACGTCCCGAGGGAGGTGGGGGACATTGAGTCCGAATGGGCCATGTTCCGTGCCTCTATTGTTGAGGCGGCTGACCGGAGCTGTGGCCGTAAGGTGGTCGGTGCCTGTCGCGGCGGCAATCCCCAAACCCGTTGGTGGACACCGGCGGTGAGGGATGCCGTCAAGCTGAAGAAGGAGTCCTATAGGACCTTTTTGTCCTGTGGGTCTCGGGAGGCAGCTGATAGGTACCGGCAGGCCAAGCGGAAAGCGGCTTCGGTTGTTGCTGAGGCAAAAACTCGGGCATGGGAGGAGTTTGGAGAGGCCATGGAGAACGACTTTCGGACGGCTTCGAGGAGATTCTGGTCCACTGTCCGGCGTCTCAGGAAGGGGAAGCAGTACAGTGTCAACACCGTATATGGTGGGGATGGTGCGCTGCTGACCTCGACTCGGGACGTTGTGGGTCGGTGGGGGGAGTACTTCGAAGACCTCCTCAATCCCACTAACATGCCTTCCAATGAGGAAGCAGAGCCTGGGGACTCTGAGGTGGGTTCTCCCATCTCTGGGACTGAAGTCACCGAGGTGGTCAAAAAACTCCTTGGTGGCAGGGCCCCGGGGGTGGATGAGATACGCCCGGAGTTCCTTAAGGCTCTGGATGTTGTAGGACTGTCTTGGTTGACACGTCTCTGCAACATCGCATGGACATCGGGGACAGTGCCTCTGGATTGGCAGACTGGGGTGGTGGTCCCCCTCTTTAAAAAGGGGGACCGGAGGGTGTGTTCCAACTATAGAGGGATCACACTCCTCAGCCTCCCTGGAAAAGTCTATTCGGGGGTTCTGGAGAGGAGGGTCCGTCGGATAGTCGAACCTCGGATTCAGGAGGAACAGTGTGGTTTTCGTCCTGGTCGCGGAACAGTGGACCAGCTCTACACCCATAGCAGAGTCCTGGAGGGTGCATGGGAGTTTGCCCAACCAGTCTACATGTGCTTTGTGGACTTGGAAAAGGCGTTCGACCGTGTCCCTCGGGGAGTCCTGTGGGGGGTGCTCCGGGAGTATGGGGTACTGGATCCCCTGATAAGAGCTGTTCAGTCCCTGTACAACCGGTGTCAGAGCTTGGTCCGCATTGCCGGCAGTAAGTCGAGCCCGTTTCCAGTGAGAGTTGGACTCCGCCAGGGCTGCCCTTTGTCACCGATTCTGTTCATAACTTTTATGGACAGAATTTCTAGGCGCAGCCAGGGTGTTGAAGGGGTCCGGTTTGGTGGACTCAGGATTGGGTCACTGCTTTTTGCAGATGATGTTGTCCTGTTTGCTTCATCAGGCCGTGATCTTCAGCTCTCTCTGGAGCGGTTCACAGCTGAGTGTGAAGCGGCTGGGATGAGAATCAGCACCTCCAAATGCGAGACCATGGTCCTCAGCCGGAAAAGGGTGGAGTGCCCTCTCAGGGTTGGGGGTGAGATGCTGCCCCAAGTGGAGGAGTTTAAATATCTCGGGGTCTTGTTCACGAGTGAGGGAAGAATGGATCGTGAGATCGACAGGCGGATCGGTGCGGCATCCGCAGTGATGCGGGCTCTGCATCGGTCTGTCGTGGTGAAAAAAGAGCTGAGCCGTAAGGCAAAGCTCTCAATTTACCAGTCGATCTACGTTCCTACCCTCACCTATGGTCATGAGCTATGGGTAGTGACCGAAAGAACGAGATCGCGAATACAAGCGGCTGAAATGAGTTTCCTCCGCAGGGTGTCTGGGCTTTCCCTTAAAGATAGGGTGAGGAGCTCAGTCATCCGGGAGGGACTCAGAGTAGAGCCGCTGCTCCTCCGCATCGAGAGGAGTCAGATGAGGTGGCTCGGGCATCTGATCAGGATGCCTCCTGGACGCCTCCCTGGTGAGGTGTTCCGGGCACGTCCAACCGGAAGGAGGCCCCGGGGAAGACCCAGGACACGCTGGAGGGACTATGTCTCCTGGCTGGCCTGGGAACGCCTTGGGATTCTCCCGGAAGAGCTGGAAGAAGTGGCCGGGGAGAGGGAAGTCTGGGCTTCTCTCCTTAAGCTGCTACCCCCGCGACCCGACCTCGGATAAGCGGAAGAGGATGGATGGATGGATGGATTCTATGGTATCATTAAATATATTTGTGCTTAAAAATTTTAAAAAATATATATTTACATACAGTTCGTACGGTCTGGAATGGATTAATTGTATTTACATACAATCTATGGGGGAAATTGCTTCGGTTCACGACCAAATCGGTTTACGACCAGAGTTTTGGAACGAATTACGGTCGTGACCCGAGGTTCCACTGTATCTGGTTTAGATTATGCTTGTTTTTATCAGACAAAAACAAAACCAGACAGTAAACCATGTAGTGAGGTTAGCTTCCACTAACATTAAACGCGTATCCAAATCTATTAAGTGTACAGTTCTGTCTGATTGTGACACAAAACTAAATGTGTAGGAGCTTCATGCCATAATTACTAAAACTAAAACTGAAAGTAATAGATATAAAAATAAAATAGAAATGTCTTTGTGAAATAAAAACTAAACTAAAACTAAACGATGAAGGAAAACTAAAACTAAGGTCAGAAAAAAATATAGAAATAAAAACTAATATAAAAAGGCAAAACTATAATAACCTTGTGTGGGAGCGTGTTAGGCTTGCTGCTGACTCTTATAAACATGGATTCCCTCTCACAGCCAGGCTTCTCTCTGTGTCTGTTTACAAATCAAAGTCCTCTTCTCTAGAGTCAGGGCTGCCGTCGTGCTGGTGGAGTCAGCCCCCCCCCCCCACACTAAGCTCACAGCCCGCTCTTCCAAATTCTGTTCAGATGGTGAAACCAGATTGGCTGCAAGCCGCTGGGTGGGGGGGGATTCCCTGTGAATGGTGAAGCGTCCCCCGGCAACTTTGACAGAAGCGTCAGCAGGGCAGCGAGGCAGAAAAGTGGAGCTGGCAGATGGAAGTGCGAGCAGGAGATTGCTTCTCTCATTCGTGTCTGAGTCCTGCTGAGCCGGCGGCAAATGCACACATGCTCGTTTACTGAAGGGTGAGGAAGAAAGAGGATCTCAAGTGGTGAGGAGAGAACGTAGGAGATCCGTTTCCGCAGAGAACACGTCTCTTCACGTTGTTCTGTGTTTTGCAGGTAATCCTCTCCATCGTCTTGAGTGGAGCTTGCAAGTTCCTCCTCTGACATCCTGAAAGACATGCAAGTTAGTTTAATTTGGGGACACTGAATTGTCCCAATAGTGAGAGAACATGTGCGTGTGTGTGTGTGTGTTTGTCACCAAGTTTTGCAGCGTACAAGCAGCCTACTCATTGTTGTTTCTCATCTTGTGTCCAGAGCAACCAGTATAGACTACTGTATGTGTGCACATTGTGGACCACCAGGGGGTGACAGGCTGAGACACAAGGCTTCCCAGATAGCACACCTTTATTTAAGTGGGGTAGCGTTTATCTTTTGCTCCCCACTTCACAGCACATTACAAAGCATCAAATACATAACACAATTCTTTTCTTTCTCTTCTGTCTCCACTCCTCCTCCTGTAAGCTTTGTCCTTCTCCTCCCAACTCTGGCTCTCTGATTGATGATGAGGCGGCTCATTTTATAGTGGAACCCGGAAGTGCTCAACCTGGGGCGTGGGGGGAGTCAGTCCATCTCAGGACCTTCTCACACACCCTGGACCTATTTAGCGTTGCCATGTACCTGAAACCACACAGATGCTCCAGTAGGGCTGCCAGCCATCCTCATTTTCCCCAGCAATGTCCTCATTTTTAACGTGCCACGGACTGTTTTCTTCCTAGAATCTTCACTTCTGTTCCTGTAGTATAAACAGTGCCGATATGACGAGAATAGTCGAGGTCTGTCCTACTTGGCTTTCTCACTTCATCTTTTGACTTCAGCTTTCTCTTCTTGGTGAGCAGACAGTTCATTATAAATGTTGTTGCTTTCCTTAATCATTTGTAATCCTAATTCACCGTAATTAAATTTTCAAAATCGAAATTACAATTTCACGTTTTCTACGTGAGATCTTATTTTCGATTCTTCTTTAGCAGCTCGGTTAGACAAGAAATTTCACACATCCAGGTACAGTCCGTCGTATTTAAGTGCGAGTGAGTACTGCTTTGGAATATTTTAAATGGTGTTATTAGCACCAGTTGTTCCAAAATGGATTTATAATTGTAAATGAAATAAGTCAACTATTAATGTTTCAGTTAATTAAACAAATTATAAATGCAATATTGTTGTCCGCATATTGATTTGGCAAAATTTTACACTGGATGGTCTTTGTGGACCTGGAGAAAGCATATGACAGGGTGCCTCGAGAGGAGCTGTGGTATTGTATGAGGAAGTCGGGAATGGCAGAGAAGTACGTAAGAGCTGTACAGGATATGTACGAGGGAAGTGTTACTGTGGTGAGGTCTGAAGTAGGAGTGACGAAGGTGGGATTACATTAGGGATCGGCTCTGAGCCCTTTCTTATTAATAGTGGTGATAGACAGGTTGACAGATGAATTTAGACAGGAGTCCCCGTGGACTATGATATTTGCTGATGACATTGTGACCTGCAGATTGAGGAGACCCTGTAGAGGTGGAGGTGTGCTCTAGAGAGGAGAGGAATGAAGGTCAGTAGGACCACTAAGACAGAATACATGTGTGTAAATGAGAGGGAGGTCAGTGGAATGGTGAGGAGTCAGGGAGTAGAGTTGGCGAAGGTGGATGAGTTTAAATACTTGGGATCAACAATTCAGAGTAATGGGGATTGTGGAAGAGAAGTGAAGAAGAGAGTGCAGGCAGGGTGGAATGGGTGGAGAAGAGTGTCCGGAGTGATTTGTGACAGACGGATATCAGCAAGAATGAAAGGGAAGGTCTACAGGATAGTAGTGAGACCAGCTATGTTATATAGGCTGGAGACGGTGGCACTGACCAAAATGCAGGAGAAAAAGCTGGAGGTGGCAGAGTTAAAGATGCTAAGATTTGCATTGGGTGTGACAAGGATGGACAGGATTAGAAATGAGGACATTAGAGGGTTGAACGTTGGGGAGACAAAGCCAGAGAGGTGAGATTATGTTGGTTTGGACATGTGCAGAGGAGCGATGCTGGGTATATTGGGAGAAGGATGTTAAGGATAGAGCTGCCAGGGAAGAGGAAAAGAGGAAGGCCTAAGAGAAGGTTTATGGATGTGGTGAGGGAGGACATGCAGATGATGGGTGTAACAGAACAAGATGCAGAGGACAGAAAGATATGGAAGAAGATGATCTGCTGTGGCAACCCCTAACAGGAGCAGCCGAAAGAAGAAGAAATGCAATATCTTTTTAATTATCAGTTGATCAAGTAATAAATCACTTCTTCAAGTTCATAATTCTTTGTGAAAGAAAAATGAACTGCTTGCAAGCTACTAAGGGTTAATAGCTGACAAGGCGGTTTTGCTGTTACGGCAGGTTATTCATACAGGCATCTGTCATAAGACAGGGTGCAGTAAGCTGACCGAGGACAATTTCCAGTCCTTTAGGAACGCGTCTATTTGACACAGGAAAGATGACCTTTCCTTCTTTAGGGTCTATCTGACAAGAGAAAAAAATAAGAACAGATGGCCCCGTAGCTTACTAAAATAAAATGCTTAAGTAAACAATATTATGTTTATTTTTAAGAAATAAGGGGAAGGGGGGAGGAAGAAGAAATTATAAAAAGCTGATCGAAAAAAATGTAACTTTGCTCTTCTGCCTTGCAACGTAGAATCCAGGTACTCATCTGTGACTGAATACAAATCCAATTGATTGAACTTGTCCCGTCTTTTCCTCGGGGGTTTTTTCTCTTCCTCACCTTTCATTTACATAAATTCAGGAATACCCGTTATGCCAAAAAGAACGTGCGAGTTCACAGACCACCTGATCTGCAAGTCTTCTTGTTTTTGAAGGGGCAGAACAGAATCGCTTGAGGGGCTAATGCTCCCAAGATGCAATTTCATCAGCATGCTATGTAAAGATTTCTATTCATATTTATCCAAGATCCCAGTTTTACTGAGAAAAAATAGCTTCAGTGGAAAAATATAAAAGAAGGTAGATAAATGCAAATAAACTAAGTTGAAAAGGGTGAAAATATTTTTATTTTACTAGAAGTGAATTGACCAAGTGTGTCATTTTTTTACGGGTTTATGACAGTTAAGCTATCCCAATAAGAATGGAAGGAATGAAGTCTGTTAATTTAAGAGGCTTGACGTATTCAAAATGGCTTATTAGTTTGCCAGCGACGGTGATTGTAGCCATCCTATCATAATTACAGTGATAAACTGTGACTAAAGGTTTGTATCATTTTAAAAAACCATCAGACAGTTTAAAGGCGTATTATGGCATCCTAGGAAAGGCGTCCTCAAAACGGCTCCTATTTCGACTCAAATGTCCTCATTTCCAGAGAGAAAGGGAGTTGGCAGGCCTATGCACGAGGAAAATCAGAGCACGTCCACCCGGGCAGTAGGAGAACATGCAAACCCCACACAGGCAACAAGCAGGCGACACTACTTGACCCCCATGCCACTCTGCCACTCACATAATAAAGCAGGCCTACTATGGAAATGCCAAACGTCACCACTCACTGAATTCAAGGAGCATCAGGTGTTCGTTCTTTTACTTATGAATTATGGCACTTCAGTGATCTTTTCTCTGGTATGCCCCCCTGAATACATATCCATGCCACCTGGCTGCCCTTTACACCGCTCACGTGGGGTCAGAAGCAACACAATCCGCAACTGCTTTTCGTGGCTCCATGAGTCGCTCCAAGCCAGGATGCTTTTAGAAACTGCAGGCAGCCACGTACACAGGGCCAAATGATCTATGAACAGGAGTGTGTTGTGTAAGTGCTGCCCTTTAAACTGTCTTGCCATTAACCCTGAGGGTAAGTCGGGTTTTGAAATCCATGTAATTATGGTTAAGCCCGAGTCAGACATGGGGTGGGCGCTTATGATCCGCTTTACAGTGTAAACCACAAAGAAACTCGGGACTCAGTATTCTGCTGCCATCTAGTGGATACAATAACATAATGCTGCAAAACATCATAAATATTTCAGTGCGTTTTGGCAATCTAAGGTAACTCATCAATATTCATGAGTGGGGCGGAGCGTTCAACCAATGGTGTAAACGAGAAGCCGTAAAGCCAGTTTTAGAGCAAAGCGAAACTGAACCGTTAGTTGAAACAAGCAGCAGTGATGGCAACGTGACTTAGTCATCAGACATTGACACGGTGGGAAAAAGAGACATATGTGGTGCCATGCAACTCAGCTGCTGAGATGTGCCTGGTGAATTTCGTCACTTAAAGGTTCACTGTGGTGCAAGTAGGTGTTTGGCAAACAGGTAAAATAGTTGCAATCAGGTGCCAGGACAGGAAAGATCTTAGACCCCCTAAGCACTGCTCACAATGCAGTTCATGTCAGGGGAAATGTGTAAGTTACTAAGTTGTGTGCAGCGGTGGTCTACAATGACACAAGCGTATCAGGCGCTGACATTCTACCCTCTCATGCACAAGCAACTGAAAAAAAAAATACGGAAAGTGCAGAAAGAAACACACATCTCTGTCTGTCCCGATTACGACATCGGGCTGTGTGCTGCTGAGAGATTTGAAATGTCACTCCGGGGACGTGTGCTAAATGTGCATCAGTGCAGCAGGGGACACTCAACATGGCCTTCTGTCCTGCTGTATTTATGTTGACGTTTTGGTATTTACCTGTTTCTGCTACACATGAGAACATTTTTATCTTGTTGAAAAAAATTCACCATTTTTATCACATTTTTTTCAGGGTAAAGCTAACGCTGAGCAGATTTAAATGGCCTCTATACGGCTTCTCAGGATGGCTTCATACCTTCTGACAGGTTCTTTAGCCCCGCCAGAATTTAAAATTCTAAAACACCACTAGGTATAAATCAGGCAAAGTCTCAACAACAAATCGCTCCATCCAAACAAAACTTGGCTCACTTTTAAGTAGTGGGAAATGTAAAATGTATTTGGTCTTCAGAGATCTCGGTCTTTGTGTTTCTGTCCGTATTTATGCACAAGAATGAATGGAACATTGGCTGGAAAAAAATCCCAGGTCTGTGGAAGGAAAGTCAGGAGGTGAACACATCAGTCAGACCAGCATCTGAAACATGAAAAATAACTACAGTAAGAAAATGAAAAACATGAACCTTCTGACCCTTATTTAGAGAGATCAGATATGTTCAGTAAAGCTCTTTATTTTATACGTTTCTTTTTTAATGTTCCATCTACTTAATGCAAATTCACCTCTTTGAAATGGCTATTAGCTTTAAGCTCCTTAAGTTTCAGATGCCGTGGTAAATTTTCAGAAATACATTTCCATGTTAAAGCGGTGACTGCTGTGTTAAAGGTGATTCGCATTTCTAACCGAGAATTTTCTCTTCTTAATTGCAAGGTTCTTGTTGTGCCTTTCCTATCTATCTATCTATCTATCTATCTATCTATCTATCTATCTATCTATCTATCTATCTATCTATCTATCTAGTGCCTTTCATATCTATCTATCTATCTATCTATCTATCTATCTATCTATCTATCTATCTATCTATCTATCTATCTATCGTCTTCCCCCGTTTCCAGTACACTACAGTACACCAAACACAGCTCTCTTCCTCTCTCTTTCTTTGCCTCCACTCTTCCTCCAGCAAGCTTCATCCTCTCCCACCCTATTATACAGTGCCTGTCATATCTATCTATCTATTATATAGTGCCTTTTCTATCTATCTATCTATCTATCTATCTATCTATCTATCTATCTATTATATAGTGCCTTTCATATCTATCTCTATCTATCTATCTATCTATCTATCTATCCTTTCTGTCTGTGGAATCTCTGTCTGTCGATTACTCTGGTCTGGGTGGGCATGGTTGTTGGTCGCAGGTCCACTCCGTTCGTTTGGGTCTCTGTGAGTATTTCTCGTTTTCTTTTTCTATCTTTCTTTACTATCAGTTTCATGTATAAAGATTTTTTTACTGATTTGCCATATATTTGAAAGTGTATTGTTTATTGTTGGTGGTGGTTGTAATAGTCGGACGCGGCTGCGGCTTGCCGCCATGGCCGCGTCCCGAGCAAAGCCTCCAGGGCTTAACCCACGAAACTTTGAACACCTTTCCAGAAAGAACGGAATTAAGGTCGTTGTGGACCCGATGGTTTCTGTTGAAGCGTGTGTTGTGGAGGTGGCGAAAAGAGTTGGCTGTAAGAATGTAAAGTCAGCTTCACGAATGAATAAAACTATTGTAGTGTTTCTGAGCGATGAAGCTATGGTACATATTCTAGTGCAGGAGGGCCTAGTGATAAATGGCTCGCTAGTCCCGGTTCTGCCTTTATCGACTCCAGCTAAAAGAGTTATCATTTCAAATGTTCCACCTTTTTTGAAAAATGAAGCTTTATTACATGAACTTCGTAGATATGGTGAAATAATATCTGACTTGGTAATGATACCGCTTGGCTGCCGCTCACCGGATTTAAAGCATGTCGTGTCTTTCCGGAGACAGGTGTACATGGTATTACATAATTCGCGTGAGGAACTTGATGTGGCTTTGAAATTTAAAGTAGAAGGTTACGAATATATAGTTTTTATCACAACAGAACAAATGAAATGCTTTAAGTGTGGTCAGACAGGGCATAAAGCGAGTAAGTGTAAGCGGGGTGAGATGACTGACGGCTCAGATAAACCAGGACCGTCTGGTGTGCACAGGGAGCCCCGTAATAGCACTTCGAACAACTTAGAAAATGACTCCGTGATCAGTGATTCAGAAATGGAGGATCAGAGTTACGATTCTGATGAAGCGGCTGAAGATCAGAGTGAAATTACACTAGTTCGAAGTATCACAGCAGGCCCAGGACATGAAGCAGGGGAGCCGGAAGTGTCCAGCGGAGAGCCTGCGATGGGAAAAAACCTGAGGGATGAAATGATCACGGGCGCAGCGGATAATGCCGGGCAAATTAATGACAATAATGAGAATAAGAAGGCTGAAGTCAGCCATGAAGAGGAGAAGGAGGTGGCTAAGGTGGTACCAGGGGTTGAATGTTATAATGATGACTCTGAAGCGCTTCTCCAAAAAACTCCCACCGAGAGTGCTGCCGCTCCAGAGACGGGCTCGGGCGCTGCGTCTGCTCAAGGGAGGTCGGAGAAGAGCGCGCTGGCTGTGCAGGCATTGACTGAAGAAACAACGCATGAGACGGGAGCCGATGGAGAAATGCTCGGTGAAGACAGTAACGATGAACACGGTTATGTTAAGCCGGTAACCAGAAAAAGAAAAGAGCAAACAACCAGTGGTGGGCGCGCCAAGAAGAGCACGAAGACTGAGAGTGTAGAGGCCGCCGCCACTAGTGATCTGCAGCAGACAGACGGCACTGAAAGTACAGTGAGAGAGGAAGGAGAGGAGGACGGCAATGAATCTGACCCGTCAATCAGAGTTGATCTGTCATCTCACTCGAGCTTACACGAGGCTTACAGCACAGAAAGCATTTTGCGTTTTTTAGAGTTTTTAGAAGGGAAGAGGGGGGTCAGTATAGTCGAACACTTTCCTGATCTCCATCTGTTTTTGAGCTCTGCGAAGCAGGTACGGCGGCGGGCTGCTGAACTAGGCATGACCTCCAAAGAGAGAGTCCGCTTAAAGAATATTATAAGCAAAGTGAAACGTTCCCTAGAAGCGCAAGTATGATGGCAGTTTTAAAGCGATTCCCCTTTTCTTGGGTTAATGTAGTGTTGTTGACCGCCACCTTATTTTCTTGTACAATGCCTGTATTTTCTCTATGCTCTTTAAATATAAATGGCTGCAGAGAGTTTGTAAAAAGAAAGGCGATATTTGAGTACTTGGCGCAAAAAAGGATTAACGTAGCCTTTCTTCAAGAGACTCATACTGACGAGGCTAATCAGTCTGACTGGCACAGAGAGTGGCCAGGGGTGGCACATCTTAGTCATGGCTCAAATCTCAGTGCAGGAGTCGCGATCTTGTTTTCTAAGAGTTTTGTACCTGACAGTGCAGTTTGTACGGAGTTAATCCGGGGGAGGCTGCTGAAGGTAGAAGCACAGCTGGGGGAGAAGAAGTGGGTGTTTATTAACGTGTACGCCCCAAATGTAGGGGCCGAAAGAATTCACTGCTTCTCAGTTTTAAATGATGTCCTTGGGACATGTGCCAATGATGAGCTGGTGTTTGTGGGGGGCGACTTTAACTGCACAGAGAATGCGCAGCTGGACAGGAATGGGCTAGAACCGCATCCGGGGTCCGTCCAATCACTGAGGTCTGTGGTCACCAATAATAATTTAATTGATATTTGGAGAGAGTTTTATCCGGGGGTCCGGCAGTATACGTGGGTGAAGGGCTCAGCTGGGCTGCTTTCTATGGCTCGACTTGACAGGTTTTACATCCAGAAACATCACAGGAACCTCATAGCTAACTGCTCCATTCTTCCAACTGGCTTATCTGATCACTGTCTCGTTTCCCTTCAAATCTCTTTTCTCTCTGCTCATTCTGCTAAATCCTACTGGCACTTTAATAGTAATCTACTGAAAGACCCCCACTTCATCAACTGTTTCAAATACTTCTGGACTCAATGGAGATGCAAAAAGAAGAACTTCTCTTCACTGAGGCAATGGTGGGATTGCTCAAAAACCGAGATACGCGTATTGTGCCAACAATACACCGAGCACACCACCAGGGATGTGAATGCGGCCATTTCTGAGCTGGAGGAGGAAATTGAGGAACTTCATTCAGTTTTATGTACGAACTTTGACGGCAGCACTTT
>JANRMT010062817.1:19668180-19713421 GCA_026402145.1 Polypterus bichir lapradei
AGTTTTTTGGATTTTCTTATTAATGTGCGGAGTAGGAGGAGTGTAAAAGGGGAGTAGTGGTGGTCTTTGTATTATAATGAATTGTTAACTTTTTATTTATGTGCGGAGTAGGAGGAGTGTAAAGGGAGAGGAGTGGCGATGTTTGTATTATAATGAAGTGTTAACTTTTTGATTATATTATTTATGTGTGGAGTAGGAGGAGTGTAAACAGGTAGTAGTGGTGGTTTTTGTACTATAATGAACTATCAATTTTTTGATTTTTCTTATTAATGTGCGGAGTAGGAGGAGTGTAAAGGGGGAGTAGTGGTAGTTGTCTGATATACCTTTTTGTTTATCTTGAATATTGGGACTGTTTGTCTTATGACTGTGTATATTGTTAATGTTCATAATAAAGGTCATTTTAAAAAAAATAAAAATATCTATCTATCTATCTAGTGCCTTTCATATCTATCTATCTATCTATCTATCTATCTATCTATCTATCTATCTATCTATCTATCTATCTATCTATCTATCTTATATAACCTGACAGTCTGTTAGCCTTCTTAATTGGCTTCTGAACACTGTCAGGAAGTCGATAGCTTAGAGTTCACTACGACTCCTAAGTCCTTCTCATAAGGTGTACTTTCGATTTTTGGACCTCCCATTGTGTATTCAAGCCTCACATTTTCACTTTCTCCATGTACCTTTACATTTACTGCCCAGTTGCTCTTCTCTGAACCTTCTCTTGTGCTGCTATGTCCTTTTTGTAGCCTGGAGAGCAAAACTGCACACAGGACCCCAGATGAGGCCTCACCAGTGTGTTATAAAGCCTGAGCGTCACCTCTTTGGACTTGCACTCCACACATCAGGGCGCTGTATAACCTGACAGTCTGTTAGCCTTCTTAATGGTGTCACACACATGCCATGCGGACAGCTTAAAGGCTCTGGTGGTGGTAGCTCCATGCCAGTCGATAACCTGACATTCAGTTAGCCTTCTCAATGACGTTAAGTCCACTCCGATGCCTAAATCCTTCTCATAAGGTGTACTCTTGATTTTCAGAGACCCCTCACTGTGTATTTAAACCTCACATTTTAACTTCCTACATGTAATACTTTACATTTACTTGCATTAAATTTCATCTGCCGTAGATCTGCCCAAGCCTGTGTGCTGTCCAAGTCCCTCTGTAATGTTTCAGTGGATTCTCGATTATCTGCCAGTCCACATATCTGCCAGCTTAACCAACTTGTTCCTTATATTGTTATCCATAAGAAGAAGAAGACACTGAGAAGTTCTGATAAAGTGATGATTTGTTGGATCTGGCCATTCAATTTCCATACCTGCTTCTACCATTAGAAAGTGTAATGATGGGGGGGCTGTTGAGGAAACATGTCAAGAAGGTTTGCTGTACCGGGGGTGGGGTATCTATTGTGACTGTAGAGATCTTGTCCTCAAAAAAAGGATAAAAATAACGATGACTGAGCACTTTTTCTCCAAAATGATGGCGTTATTGGCGTACCTAAGCGCTTGGAAATGTTCTAACACTGATAAACATGTAACAGAATTCTGATTTCACAACAGCAGGACTACGTGCCACCCAACCTGAACTGTTGCTAAAACAGTGAAAGGCTGCAGCCATGAAGCAGAATCACAACAGGAACCTGTAAAGACCAGGGCCGTCTTAACGCCTTGGCACGCTGGGCAGTTGCCCTAGGGTCCCACAGGTTTTCTGATGCCTGTGTATATTTCTGTTTTGTTATCAAAACAGGGGCCGCAGTGCTCTGCTTTACGCAGGGGTCTATGATGCTGTTAAGTCGGCCCTGGTAAAGACTAATGATGATGATGATGACGATGTACAGTATATAGCACTATTACATGCAGAAGGGTGAAATTCACACTGTATCCCTGTTTAATTATAAAAAGGTAATAAAAGAAAAGGGAAATAAACGAGTCAGAGCACCTTCGTAAGTAGTCATCGGAGGTCGGTTTGCAGTCTGCTTTCAGCTCAGGATGAACCCAAATGTCCCAAACATTATGGAGGGCACTGTAAAATGCTAATTCTACAAATAAAGACTTACCAAATATTGACCACCTTATATGCAACATAATAATAATAATTTATATAGCGCTTTTCCCACTCCTCTAAGTGCTTTCCACACGGGGGGACCCGAGAAGTGAACCCCCCCATCCCCATACTGCAGAGCAGCAACACTACCACTGTGCCACCTGAGTGTCATATCCCCCCTTTAAACTCGGCTGCCTGCACATTCTGGACGTGAGGTAAACCAGCAAACACCAGGCTCAGATTTATTGGGTCAACCGTCTCACCCGTACCTGTGGAGCGGTGAGGATCATTTGTTTGTTTAGCCGAGCATTTTGTGGCTCCCTTCTCAGGAGGGTCACCCCCCTCCGTTCCAGCATCATTGGACCAACACTTACATTTGAATTGCAGTCCATCACTGGGCGCTCTGGGCACTCAGGAGGAGTTTACAGTTACTCTTTAAAAGGTTGAAGATTTTAGTACCAATGTGTACAGGTTTGAGTCTGAAACAGAACTGACTAATGTAGGGAAGATGGCAGGTTTTTAAGGCCCATCAGGGGAAGTGATGTCATCAGGACCGGGACCGGAAATGATGTCATCGGGACCGGAGCCGGAAGTGATGTCTATGGGGGCTCAGGATTGGAAGTGATGTCCTTGGGGGCCAGAACCAAATGTGATGTCCTCGGGGCTCGTGATTAGAAGTGTCTTCGTCGGGGGGCTGGAACCGGAAGTGACGTCGTCAGGGGGCCTGGACCAGAAGTGATGTAATAGGGCCCCGGGACCACAAGTAATGTTGTTGGACTGAAACCGGAAGTGACATCCTTGGGCTCAGGTGGCATTTCCCATGTCTGGACTGTAGAGAGAAAAGAGGGAGGTTTAGTGCACCCTGCCACCCACTGGTCTGGCGTATAATTATCGTCTTTTGGTCCCTTTGGCTGACTCCCATAAGCATGTGTGTCATGGTGGTCATGTTGAGAAAATGAAAACTCCATACAGATTATGACTAGGATGGGGCACAAGCCCATAGTCCTTGACATTGTAAGGCACAATTTGACAGGACTGGCCACCATCATCTTATTCTTTATTTCTATAATTTTCATTTGATTACTTCTTCCATGACAGAGTCCTATTAGCTTTGAGCACCAGGCTGGAACAACTCTCAGACGGGACCCCACAGTGCATCTCACCCACATCCTCAGCCGGTCATGCCAGGTCAGTTGAGAGCTATAATGGAGACTAATGTGCACAGATTTTTGGACTAGAACCGCTGAGACAATCCCACGTGAACCTGCAGAGAAAGTCCTGCCAACTGATATTTCACTCACACATTTTACTCACATCTTGGAAGTGAAATCATCAAGCCGGCCCGTCAAACTCAATTGCTCTCATTCCGCTTGGCCTTTCAGATATTTCAGATGGATCGGAGTGTTCTACTTAGGAAGTGGCCTCCGGGCATGGATTCTGCGAGCAGAGCAGCGACATCAGGGCAGGCCTGAAATTGCTTTTGAAAATAGCATTACGGTTTTGGAACAGAAAGCTCCCGTATTTCAGCGGGCAGGCGCTAAGGATTAGAGCACACTTAAATTCCATTAGTGCCAGCCGTAAACTGATTGGGTGCCCCTGAATATTTCACAGAAACCTGGAACAAAATAATGTGGCGTCGAAAGGGGACTTTATTAGAAAAGCTAAATATAGTTTCAGCTGTGTATTTAAGAAGTTGTGTGTGTAGACCAGGGGTCTCAAACTCTGGTCCTGGAGGGCCATAGTGGCTGGAGGTTTTCATTCTAACTCTTTTCTTAATTAGTGACCTGTTTGTGCTGCTAATTAACTTCTTTTGAATTCATTTTAAGTGACTTGTTCTTGAAGACTCGGACCCCTTAATTGTTTCTTTTTCCTTAATTAGCAGCCAGACAATAATGAGATACAAAATGAACCAAAACAACTGGTGTCCATCATACAGTATCTGAAAATAAAGAAAGGTGAAGGTCTCAGTAATGTTGATCTCCTCAGGTCCCCAAAACATTTGACCAGAGCTCTTAGAAAAGAGAAAATCAACAATTTCGTAAATGTCTGCCATTGCACAACGAGAGCAGCAACAAGCCATGGAATTAAAGAACGAGTTTAATTAACAACAAGACTCTCTGTGCCTAATGAAGCAACTGGTTGGAGTTTGAGGCCCTGACTTAGTTGGTCTTCTGTTGGCTCCCTCACTTCACATTTCATTTCTGTTTAAGGAAAGAAATGAAACAATTCAGAGGAATGATGAAGAAATCCAGGGGAACAAATCTTAACAAACAAGTCAACTAAAATGAATGGAAAAGGAGTTAATTAGCAACAAAAATGGGTCACTGACTAAGAAAAGGGTTAGAATGAAAACCTGCAGCCACCACAGCACTCCAGGACCGGAGCTTGAGACCCCAGTGTAGTCGGTCAAGAGTGCTGTCTCTGTATATACAGTATAAAATCCAACGTCTGTCTGTCTCTCTGTCTGTCCGCTTTAACTACTTAACGGATTTAGATCAGGTTTTTTTCTAGAATTTGCTTGAACATTCCGGTTGATTTTACAACTTCTTTCATTGCACTGTGTATCAGAATTCACTTGCAGGAGCGATATATTTGCACTAATCCGAGACAGAGGCTGCGGGCCGAGGGGACGGGGAAGAGTGACATCAGGAGTAGAGAGCTGGGCAGGACCCTCCCCGCTGTCCTGTTTCACTACTCTGAGGGCGAAGCCACGGTGGATGGCTAGTAGCCTAATACGAGGCATGCAAAATTGTATCAGAGTTCACTTGCAGGAGCGATTTATTTGCGCAAATTCGAGACACTGGGAGGGGGCGGACCCTCCTCACTCACGTGCCAGCCTCGGGGCATTCCTTATCTTCGCTTAGCTAGCGAATGAGAAAACTACGTAACATAAAGCGGTAAAATAGAGCCATAATTTATATGTATACTTGCATCTATTTAATTTTTTTTTTTTGACTAGAAGGATATTAACATGTAAAGTTATACAGTAGGTGTTTCTTGCGTTTGTCGCGCGCGTCTTTCTCTCTCTCTCCTTATCTCTCTCGCTCGCGCGTGCCTTTCTTTCTCTCTCCTTATCTCTCTCGCTCGCTCGCTCACGCGCGCGCCTCTCTCTCTCTCTCTCTCTCTCTCTCTCTCTCTCTCCTCTTGAGGGCAATCGTCTCCTATTCTCCGTCCGCATGTCCGCGATATTTTTGGATACGCTTATACGCCGAACTCAATAAAGTGTATTTAAGTAAGAGTCTTCATAATTATTGTATTTTATTCAAGAACACTGTAATTTATATATATAAAAGCCAAATACCACTGACTCACTCATCACGAAATCTCCTTGAAATTTGGAATGTAGCTTACCCTTGGCCCAAAGGTGCTCGCTAAGAAACGGTTTTAAAAGTTTTGTGGTCCAAGCGTGAAATTTCTTATACTGTAGTTTTTTAGAACCGTTTGTATGTGTGTCCGCTTTTCACGAGAGAACTACTTCACGGATTTAGATCGGGTTTTTTTCTAGAATTTGCTTGAACATTCCGGTTGATTCTGCGACTTCTCTCATCACGCTAAGAATCATAGTTCACTTGCAGGAGCGATATGTTTGTGCTAATCTGAGACAGAGGCATCGGGCCGAGAGAAGAGAGAAACGTGACGTCAGGAGTGGGGAGGCGGGCAGGGCCCTCCTCACTGTCCTGTTTCACTACTACGCAGGGGAACGGCTAGTACTAGATTGAGAGGTCATCGATAGCCTTGGAATTCTCCAGATAAATCTGACTCCAGAAGTAATCCTTAGGGTTCACAGCTTAACTTTTTGGCTTTCTTCTTCCGTAAGAATAAGATACATGACAATGGCACCCTTACCAAGATGCCACCTGAGGTGATTGGCTCGTCACATCTCCCCACACACTGATTAAACCCAACAGCACACTGGGGTGCTTGACATATAATTGTTGAGGGGCTTAAATGACCTCCTACAGCTGAGGCTGCCTCCAATCCAGCGAGCCGCTTGTGAGAGTGACGGTAGCAATCACCTCCACCGACGTTTCCTACAGAACAAACATTGGACCATTCCTCTTTAGAAAGCTCTTCCATTTCATTGATTCTTTGAGTGAGGAGATTTTTACGTTACGGTGAAGTCAGGACTCTGATTTGGACATTACAGGTCATGAATTTTACCCTGACTTCTTCCCATGCTTTTGGGTCATTGGTCTGTTGTGTCGCTCAGCTTATATGAAGTCCTCCAGGCCCTTGTGGCCTTCAGAGTTGAGATGTCTTGAGTCTCGCGCGTCTGGGACAGGTGCCATGCATTAACAACATCGGTTCATGAGCCATACAGAATAAATTCTTAGGAGGAATGCTGTTTTCAATGGGTGCTTCTGCTGTTCTCTACTTCACTTCGTATGCTTTATAAGTCAAAGTTCTGACCGGGCTGAAGTTAGTGACTGACAGTGTCCTCCATAAGGTTTGGGACAATGACACATTTTTCCTTGATTTAGCCCTCTGCTCCACAGTCTAAAATTGCAAATCATACAATTCAGACAACATGATTAAAGGACTTTACTAAGGACTTTTGGGTCCCCTTTTTTACTGTATTTTGACCTGGTGACCATGTTGGCCCACATCAGTTTGATGAGTTAGGATATTTGAATAAGCAATTCCTTGCTTGTGTCACCCTTATGATTTAGCCTTAGTGATTTGGCTGTGGCTACTTGTCTCTTGTTACGCAGCTCATGATTTCTGGCTTGTTTTTTGTCCATGTTTCATCTCCCCGTCCTTCTCTTTATAAAACACTGTCCTAGTTACTGTGACAGGCAGTCCAATAATCCACTGTGATTCTTCGAAGTAAATCTTACAGTTTGCATAAAATAATACTGATATTTTAAGGACTCCTAATGAGAGAGAGCACTTCATCTTCTAATGTGTTTCATAACCAAAAAAGTTCCCTTTCTTTTTAAATAATGCGTAAAATGTGACACTTTACAATTATTCTTAATCTAGAAGTATAGGTCTGTCTAAAACATGAAATTGTCACTTTTAAGCGTTTATTTCTATGACTTTTATGTCACACAGTGTCTTCATCCAGACAGAAGCCATTAAGGAGGCTAACAGACTGTCAGGTTATACTGTATAGCACCTTGATGTGTGGAGTACAAGTCTCAGGAGGTTCTGCTCAATCTTTATAACACACTGGTGAGGCCTCATCTGGAGTCCTGGGTGCAGTTTTGGTCTCCGGGCTACAAAAAAGGAAATAGCAGCACAAGAAAAGGTCTAGAGAAGAACAACTGGGCAGTAAATATAAAGTAATACATAGAGAAAATACAAATGTGAGGTTTGAATACCCAATGGGATGTCTGAAAATCAAAAGTACACCTCATGAGAAGAATTTAGGAGTCATGGTGGACTCTACACTATCAACTGCCAGAAAGAAGCCATTAAGAAGGCAAACAGACTGTCAGGTCATATAGCGCCTTGATGTGTGGAGTACAAGTTCAAGGAAGTGATGCAGAAGCTTTATAACACACTGGGGAGGCCTCATCTGGAGTCCTGTGTGCAGTTTTGGTCTCCAGCCTACAAAACAACAACAATTTATTTCTTGTATAGCCCAAAATCATGCAATTTAGCATCACCAATTCACCTAACCTGCATGTCTTTGGACTGTGGGAGAAAACCGGAGCACCCGGAGGAAAACTGCACAGACGTGGAGTGAACATACAAACTCCACGCAGGAGAACCAGGATCTCAAACCGAAATCTCCACACTGGAAGGCAGCAATGCTACCACTGCACCATTCTGCACTCTGTGTGTGTGTGTGTGTTTGTGTGCGTGTATATGTGTGTATATATCCATCCATCCATTATCCAAACCGCTATATCCTAACTACAGAGTCATGGGGGGGTCTGCTGGAGCCAATCCCAGCCAACACAGGGCGCAAGGCAGGAAACAAACCCCAGGCAGGGCACCAGCCCACTACAGGTGTGTATATATATATGTGTATATATATATATATATATATATATATATATATATTGTATATATACACATTAAGGGATTCTGCCCCCTGCTCGCTTTGCTCTTTAACCCCCCGGGCGGGCGCTATGTGCCAGTCACTTCGCGGCTCTGCTGCTCACGTATGGGGAAGTGGATGTACAATTTAAACAGACTGTTATTTTCATGGGAATTGTTACATATGAATAATAGACCCAAGTATTTTACATTACAGTGTAATAGTAAAACGTAATAAATTGAAAGAAAATTATGTTTCATGTTGCGTTAGAGGTATTTGTTGCGTTATACGTTTTTGTTCTTTTTGGCTTTGAAATTAAGAAGCAAATACTTTTTAAACTTACACTTCTACTGTAAAACTTCAGTAAAAACATTATTTGGAATTAACTTTTCGTCAATATCGCTTTGAATTTTAATTCCGTGTTTGGGTTTACATCGTGACAAAGCAATGTATAACTGCCCATGAGTGAATATCGTTTCTTTCTCTCTAATAAAAAAAACCGACTTTTTTGTATATTTATCCCTGTGATTTGTTAATTGTCACAGCAAAAGCTATTCTAACGGGAAACTGTAAACGTTTTAATATGAATTGCATATCAAGGTCTCCTTTGGTGTCTAATGTTATCCCCTGAAGATGTACTACATTACCTTTCTTGTTGCCTGTCAGAATTGTTCGACCAATTTTGAATACAACTAATCTTGAACTATTGCATAGCCCATCACTCAGACATAAATGACACAATAACATTACGATACGTCCTTCTTTCAACAGTAATTCGGCCGGTGGTAGACCAGACGGTGTTAATGGTTGTAGATATTCTTCGTGATATTGTAAGTTGATGTTTTCATCTTCCGCACGATTACCACCAACTGTTTCAGCATAGTCTATTGATACGCATTTAACCAATGTGCTGTGTAACTGATCGACAATTTTCACATTCATTTGTTTGACTTCATCGTTTCTCTGTGCTAGGATTGCCCGTGTACTCATTTCTTCTGTTGATAACGCTTCAGGATGAAATTCTTTAATAAGATTTGGACGTAATAAGTCTTCTTGTATTGGGAACTTAATGTGAGGAAAATGTAAAAATTTACAGTATAAGAGATGAGAGCGCAGGAACTGCGTCTGACAAACGCATTCACACGAATGAGAGCTGAGAGGACCGCGGGCGTGGGCCAATAACCGTAAATGGTTGAGAGGCGGGCGGGACTTGATAAAATCTCTTGTCGATAATCTCGTCTCATCTCAAGATTTTCTTTTATAACAGAGAAATAGTATTTGGACTGTATTGTCAATAGATATCTCTATTTTAATCCTTATACACCACTGCTGGGGGGGCTTGTTTTGTTTTGGCCGTGCTACGTCTCTAAGTATGTCAGAGGAATGGAACTTTGTGAAGTGTGGCCTAGGCTCACGTGGGGAGGCAGAATGGGGGGGCAGGGTGAGAGAGAGAAAGCTATCTGTAATCTATCCTTTTAATCTTTATAATTACAGTGGAACCTCGAAATACGAGTTTAATTCGTTCCAGCACTGAGCTCGTATAGCGAATTTCTCGTATCTAGAACAAACTTCCCCATTGAAAATAATGGAAATCCAGTTAATCCGTTCCGCACCCCCAAAAATATCAACATAAAAATCAATTTTCCTAACAAATAACACTGATAAATAATATATACAAGTGGAACCTCGGTTTGCGAGTAACTTGGATACGAGTGTTTTGCAAGACGAGCTAAATTGTTTAATTAATTTTGACTTGATAAAACGAGCAATGTCTTGCAATACGAGTAGTATGGATACACTTTGTCTGCTGAGAGTCATGTGATCATAACTGAGCTGATGGTTCTTCTCTCTCGCGCCCGTCTCTCTCTCCTTATCTCTCTCGCTCGCGCACATGTCTTTTTCTCTCTCTCTCTCTCTCTCTCCTTATCTCTCTCGCTCACTCGCCCTCCTCTCTCTCTCTCTCTCTCTCCTCTTGAGGGCAATCGGTCTGCATGTCCGCGAAATTTTTGGATATGCTTATACGGCGAACTGCTACAGCGAAACAATGAAATCACAAGCGCACAAACGCATAGATCCTCATGCTACGGGAGAACAAGGAACACTGAGTGAGCTGACGAGCTGGCAGTGTCAGCTTGGGTGAATCCCCGAGTCGAGGCTTATCGGGAAACGCGTCACACATACCCACAGCCTGGCTCGTGGCTCGTTACGCGAGCCAATGCTCGTATTTAGATCCGAATTTTTCGCTCATACTTTCCTTGTATCTTGAATTTCTCGTATACAGAGCTGTTCGTATCTCGAGCTTCCACTGTATAATAGGCTGTAACAATAGGCTTCATGGCAATAACTCGTGGAAAAATTGGAAATTAAGATCAAAGCTGTCTTATCTTAAGACTACAAAATGACAACAAAAGTTCAGAAGCCATGTCTCCATGACCGAACAGTTAATTTTGTGAGCTGGAACATTTGAACATTAGAACACTCTAGACGATAACAGGCCATTCAGCTCAACAAAGCTCGCCAGTCCTATCCACCGATTTCTCTCTATTATATAAAAAAATCTTGAGTCGAGACGTGATTTTTTCAGAGACAATTTAATGTCCCGCAAGACAAGGAGGATAGCTGCAGTTCAGGCTTTTAAATCTTCGAAGCGCAGCGTGACAAACAGAACATAGAGCACGGCACAAGCAGCAGCAGCAGCAAGCCAGCTGATTGAGCATAGAGGAGGTAAAAAAACTGTATTTGTTTCTCATTCTATCACCGTTTCAGAGGGGGGTTCAGAGGTGCGTCCGCATCTCCTTAGCGTGCGTTCAGCCCCCCTCTTCACAACACGAGAGGCAGAGATGTGAAGTGGCTGGTGTGTAGCGCATCCCGGGTTGGCAAGAGAAGCGAGCAGGGGGAAAAGCCCTCTAGTCTTCCAAAAAAGAAAACCATCAAGTCGAGTTTTGAAAGTCCCTAACGTCTTACTGTCTACCACACTACTTAGTCACTTATTCGAAGAGTCTATCGTTCTTTGTGTGAAGAAAAACTTCCTAATGTTTGTGTGAAACTTACCCTGAACAAGTTTCCAACTGTGTCCCCGTGTTCTTGATGAACTCATTTTAATGTCCGTCTCAACCCACTGGACTAATTCCCTTCATAATTTTAAACTCTTCACTCAGGTCTCCTCTTAATCTTCTTTTCCTTAAATTGTAAAGGCTCAGCTCCTTTAATCTTTCCTCATAACTCATCCCCTGTAGTCCTGGAATCAGCCCAGTCGCTCTTCTCTGGACCTTTTCTTGTGCTGCTATGTCCTTTTTGTAGCCTGGAGACCAAAACTGCACACAGGACTCCAGATGAGGCCTCACCAGTGTGTTATAACCTACTTGGACTTTACACATCAGGGCGTTATATAACTTGACAATCTGTTAGCCTTCTTAATGGCTTCTGAAATCCATTTGGTAGTTGATAACGTTGAGTCCACAATGTCTCCTAAATCCTTATCATGAGGTGTACTTTACATTTTCAGACCTCCCATTGTGTATTCAAACCTCACATTTGTATTTCCTACATGTAATACTACACATTTACTGCATAGTCGCTCTTCTCTGGACCTTTTCTAGTGCTGCTGTGTCCATTTTGTAGCCCGGAGACCAAAACTGCACACAGGACTCCAGATTAGGCCTCACCAGTGTGTTATAAAGCTTCAGCGTCAGCTCCTTGGACTTGTACTCCACACATCGTGTTATATAACCTAACATTCTGTTAGCCTTCCTGATGGCTTCTGTACACTGTCGGGAAGTCGATGGCTTAGCGTCCACTATGACAACTAAGCCCTTCACATAAGGTGTTCTCTTGGATGTAGTATTAAGATTAATTTAGCTCCAAGTGAACCAAGAAAAAAAAAAAAGACCTCTGCTGGATTAAAGAGAGGCCAAGATCTGAGAGGTCCTAATTCATTAAACATTTACCAAATATTGTCGAGGTGTGAACACCACCAAGGGCCTTTTATCAACGACACATCAGTACCAGCACTGATACACTTCTGTTATGTAGGAACGAGTTCTCCACATCTGCGAAAAGCCGAGGTCGGCACGTGGAGGGTTAAGGAGGAAATAAACTAATTACGTCAGACAAAAACCGAAATGCAAATTTACCTGGTCTGGTGTCCAAATGAAGTGGTCTCGTTCGATCGGAAAAAAAAAGAGCTTGGGCCATGTAGGGTCTGCTGGGGGTTGGGGGGGGCTGTGATTGCAGACAGTCTCCTCATCAGAGGTAGCGCTAATTAGATTCTTATTGAACTTGCGATTCGATTCGACTTGCCATTTCCTAAGACAGAGAGGACTCGGCTTGAGCGCCCAGGGTTGCCATTTGTTTGCTGCAGCGACCTGTAAACCTCTGCTTAAGAATTTTCATTCAAGGAGGTGCGTTCTGCCAGTTTTAAAATGTAACAATGGTAATGTTACCAGCAATGTATGAAAAGCAGGCATTGTATAGAATGCCTAGGCAATATATAGAATTCCTGGCGTTTTTTGGGCATATCTGCATTATTTTAATATTATATATCCTTCCCCTAGGCATTGTATGTAATACCTAGGCATTATATAGAATGACAAATGCTATTTAGGCAAAGTATTCAAAGAGAGTCATTAAAAGCCTTTTATTGAAAAGACGTATATGAAAAAGAAAGGTATGCAAAATAAAGTATAGGACTTTCTTTTTGAGGAAAACAAGAGAAAATAAAATATGAACCTGCTTGTTGCAACAAGGAAGGAAAACAATTGTAATTTAAATTGCACTTAATTATCATGACGAGTAACGTTCTTGTATTTGGGTGAAAGTTCTTTCAACATTCTGTCACGTCCTCCGTGGCCAATGGCCAAATGAGCGTCATGAAGTACGTTAAATAACTCAGAGTCCATGATGTAGAACTGGATGGCACTAACGCCTTCTTTATCAGGATAAATCAGTTTACTTTTATTTTCCACTAACATCACATTATTGCAATTCTGCAGCCAATAGTCCTGTGGTTCCTTCTTAGCAGTAATCTTGGCCTTTTTCACATCACTCACTAACTTCTGGTAAGTAGTTTTGGTTAGGAAAACACTGTCTTTTGCAGGATTGGCTCGCACTTTAGACAGTTCATCGTAGAATCGTCGTTGCGTGTCAACATGCCATGATTCCTTCTCGGACACTACACCTTGCTCTTCCATTTTCATACAGCACAGTATGGGCTAGAGTCTTTGCTGAACAAATTCAAAGTAGCGTATTTCCGAACAAAGACTGAAATGCAGTCTGTGGCGAGCGTCGAAAGTCACGTGAGATTGGAAACGTCATTAGCGGGAGTATTTTATACATTGCCGGGTTTGTCTTTCGGTATTGCATAGGATGCCTAGGAAATGTGTGAAATATAATAATACTTTATTTATTTGTCACATACTTTACATAGGAAAACACACAGTGAAATGCATCTTTTCGCATACCCCTTGGGGGTCAGAGCACAGGGTCAGCCATTGTACAGCACCCCTGGAGCAATTGAAGGTTAAGGGCCCAGCAGAGTAGCATCTCTTTTGGCAGTGACAGGGATTCGAACCGGTAACCTTCGGGATGCCAGCGCAGATCCTTAGCCTCAGAGCCACCACTCCGCAACAATCGTTTCATACTTTGACGTCCAATTTTCGGCATTCTATAGATTGCCTGCTTTTCATACTGCCGAGTCCACTTAATCCATTTTAATGGCGGCTCAGGCAGAGCTTACAATATTGAGACCAGCAGGGGGCGCTTTCCCTGTGATCTGAATGTGCATCCCAATGCTCCACTGCAGTGACGGGGACACTGTGCTGTAAAAATGGCACCGTCCAGCAGCTGAGGGGTAAAATCGACGTTCCTGACTCTCTGTGGGCAGGGTGGATGTTGACTTCTGTCAAACGGAGGTGGCAGTCAACTGTAAACGGTGACAAAACCCACCATCATGTTTTACTTGGATTCCCGTTGCTAGCAGGAAAGTTAGCTTCATTGGTTTGACTGAGATTCCCTGTGCTGGTGGGAGTGGCAAGGAGCAAACAGCAGCAAAAATGGCATCGACATCTGGCGAGAGAGGGAAGCGAATGCGTAACGCAAAATACTCCCTGGATCAGGGCTTGCATTTTATTGCTGAATTTGGTCTCTGACTTGTCAGACTCCGATTTTGATAGAACCATCAGCTGATCGCACTGCCGAACAGGTTCATGTAGCTGACACACTTATGGCAACGTTTGCCTGGGAGGACCGCCACTTACAATGATAAGAGATACAAATGAGATTGCGACACACTACGAATGCAGACAGCTCCGGCCTGGCAGACAGCCTGGCATGCATTCGTGACGAACTGGCAGCTACAGCATATAGCAACAAACATTTTATGTTGATTTCTTTTGTGAATCCATTGCTTTGTGTGCTTCTCAGAAAACTGTGTTTTTTGGTAGAAATATTCCACCCTCAAAGAGTTAAAGATTCCTGGGCATCCTTCATAAGGAGTAGGGTGTATCCTGATGTTCAGGCTATATTGCCCACTGCGGCCTAGCCATTCTGGTCCCCTAATCATCCCCCGTGTCTCTAATTGGCTAACTGTCTCTCACCCCTTCACCACCTAATGTGTGGTGAGCATTTTGGTGTAAATAGGTGCCACCATCCAGGTGGGTGCTACACATTAGTGGTGGTTGAAGTGGCTCCCCACTCACTGTAGCGCTTTGAGTAGTGAGGAAAGCGCTACATAAATGTAGAGAATTATTATTATTTACTAGTAATACATTATATATATACAGCGCCTTTCCATGCTCAAGGCACTTACAAAGGACTCGGAAAGTGTTCCAACAACTTCACTTTCTGCACACTTTATTCTGTTGTAGACTTAATTTTACATTGAAAAAATTGCACTCCACCTGCACTCAACATCCCATAATGACAAAGTGAAAGCAGGTTTACAGAAAGGATTGCAAATTTATTAAAGGTCAAATACTGAAATCTCTCATTTACAGTACATAGAGTCGGAGGAGAAGGGGTGTCCCGGCCAGGGAAGAGAATGGGTTATTACCTGGACTGGACGCCCAAGAGGAACAATGGAGGGATTGACCGGCTGGATGAAGAGATGATTTTGTGCCTGGCTGGTGTACAATAATGGATGGACCAACAGAAGCTGGAACTTGGGAGTGGTTCCATTCCCCATGCGCTCAGTGGCAGTGGTTCTCATATGACAACCCATTTGGGTCACTTGCAGGGGTGCTAGGGAAATGAAAGGACCCCTTGGGATCAGTAGAGAGTGCTGTCAGGGGAGGACCACCCTACTTTGTCTATAGCCCGGACGTGCTTCCTAGAGGAGACGGAATGGCACCAGAAGCATTCCCAGGTCCGGCATGAATGGAAGCCTGCTGCCACACATGAATGAGTCCTTCCAGCAGATCGTCCATCTCTCCACACTCCTTATCGTCTGATCCATTGGCCCTGTTTAGCTTGTGACACACAGCCTTGGCACAACTTGCTGACTCCTCCAGCCGCTGCCATCCTGTGCTGCTCAAATGACGATGCCCTATTCCAGAACGGTCGTCTTTGGACAAAGCCCAGGCTCGTACTCCTATTTTGAACTTGGCCAATGATGTCTCCATGGAGACCACTCGATGTCACCTCCTGTGCTGTGTCCTTAGCACTTCATTTCTAAGCTGATGTTGAAGTTGGGGCATCTGAACTTGAACCCGGACACAGAAAGACATGGACGCCAAATGTCCCAAAACACACACATTTTATTCTCAGTTCTTTTTCATAACACAATTGAACACAGTGCACCAACCAGCCACAATGCTCAGTCCTGTCCTTTTCTTCTGCCACCTCCACTCCTCACTCACGAGCTCCGTCTTCTTCCACCCGACTCCGGCTCCCCGAGTGGAGTGAGGCGGCCTCCTTTATACTGCACCCGGAAGTGCTCCAGTTGCTTCCCGATTAACGTCCGGGTGTGGCAGAAGTGCTGCATGCCAAGGCTCCGGAGCTGTCCAGGCACCCCTTGGCAGTGGCCACGGGCCCCAACAGGGTTGAGCTTCCAAGCGCCCAATCCGTGGCCCTGATGTAATCTGGGGGGCTACCCTCTTGTGCCCTGGGGAAGATATTACCCCTCTTCCAGTTCTTCCCTTTTCCAGGCATCCTGGTGGGGCAAGGTCCCCGGTCGTCAGCCACAGGCAACAGCTCTGATGATACTGTCCATGGACAGCTCCTAGTTTTCATGCACTTAAACTCCTCGGTGGGGCTAAGAAGAGGGAACTTAAGTGTCTCATGGCTGTATAGGCCAATACTGCTCAAACATCTCTGGAGACCTGACCTGACCTGACCTGACCATTGCCTCACATATAAGCTGATTACCCTCTCAAGGAAAACAGTGCCCGCCATGTTTGGGGCAAAGACACATTTTACCTTGACTTAATTAAATCATTACAAATCAATTGCAGACTTTCATTCAGGGGTATTTGCATATATGTAGGTCACACCATGTAGAAATACATGGCACCCACACCCATTTCAGGTCACCGTGACGTTTGGCACACAGCGATGGCAGGTCTATTGAGGCCGTCACATTTAGTCCTTTGCTGCATGTCCCTCACATGCAATGACTGCTTGACGTCTGCGATTCATAGACGCCACCAGCCGCTGGGGGTCACCTCTGGTGATGCCTCTTGTGTGGCCATCTTCAGCTCCTGCTTGGTTTGGTGTACTTGGCCCCTTAAGTTTTCTCTTCAGCACATGGAAGGCCTGCTCAGTTGGATTTAAATCGGGTGACTGGCTTGTTCATTCAGGAATTTTCCATTTTTTAGCTTTGATAAACTCCCATGTTGCCTCAGCAGTCTGTATGAGTCATTATCTTCTTGCAGAATGAAGTACCGTCCAGTGAGTTTGGAGGCACTGACTGGAACTTGAGCAGATCAGAAGTTTCTACACACCTCAGAACTCCCGCCAGCAGTTCTATCATTAATGAAGAGAAGTGTGCCAGGACCTGTAGCAGCCATACATGCCCAAGACAACATCTTCACCACCATGTTTAACAGATAAGGTGGTCTGCTTTGAATCTTGGGCAGTTCCTTCTCGTTCTCATCTCCACAGTTGACTCTCACCATCACTCTGATGCAGGCTGTCCTTTGTCTTGTCTGTCCTTTTTTCCCCAGAATTCTGCAGGCTCTTTGAAGTCCTTTGTCACAAACTGTCATCTGGCCGTCTTCTTTTTGTGGTTTACATCTTGCAGTGTCCTCTGTGTTTCTACTCATGTAGTCTTCTGCTGACAGTTGTCTCTGGCATGTCCACATGTGCCCCCTGAAGACTGTTTCTGTTCTGCCTGACAGGTATTTGGGCTTTTTTCTTGTCCATAGTGAGGATTCTTCTCTTGTTGGCCTCTTCTTTGGCCTACCAGTCCCTTTGTGATTACTGAGCCCACCAGTGTGTTCTCTCTTCTTCGTGATATTCCAGACAGTTGATTTAGGTCATCCTGAGGTTTTTCCAATGCCTCTAATGATTTGATTCTTGGTTTTCAGCCTCATGATGGCTTCTTTGACTTTCATTGGCACAGCTCTTGTCCTCATGTTGAACGATGGCAACTGCAGACCCCAAAGGGTAGAAGCAAGCCAAGGTATCTGATGAAGCAATGAAACCCATCTGAGGAATCACAAACATAATGGTGTACTGAAATGGGGGTGGGGCGTGTAGAAAATGTGTTGTCATGGCTACATGCGGTGACCAAAATCATTGCAAAGACCCTTAAATGAAAGTCTGCAGTGTGCACTTTAAAGAGTCTGAGTCTGAATTTTAAACTGTGACAAGGTAAGGAAAAAAGTGTCTTTGTCCCAAACATTATGGAGGGCACTGTATGACGCAGCCGGGATTTAAACAATTTTCCTAGTGATTTGGGGCTGGAGGACTAAGCACTGAACCACTCACATCCCCACTTTTTTTTCCCCCCCCCCCCCCCAAAAAAAAAGGCCAAAGAGTGGCTTACATTTTTGAAAAGTTTTACACGCATATTAAAACACTCTCTAGTCTGACAGACTCCAACAGTGACATCCATCCATCCATCCATTTTCCAACCCGCTGAATCCGAACACAGGGTCACGGGGGTCTGCTAGAGCCAATCCCAGCCAACACAGGGCACAAGGCAGGAACCAATCCCGGGCAGGGTGCCAACCCACCGCAGGACACACACAAACACACCCACACACCAAGCACACACTAGGGCCAATTTAGAATCGCCACCTAACCTGCATGTCTTTGGACTGTGGGAGGAAACCCACACAGACACGGGGAGAACTTGCAAACTCCACGCAGGGAGGACCCGGGAAGCGAACTTGGGTCTCCTAACTGCGAGGCAGCAGCACTACCACTGTGCCACCATGCCGCCAACGGTGACATGAACACAGTATTCGTACTAAGGAGCAGCTAAAATAAAATCTGCTGCCCACCTCGAGCAGCCTAATTACACTTTGGTCTTGTCCCCTGTCACTAAAGCACAACTCTTTCTTCTTTACGGCCCCCTCCAGCCCCCCGGCGTCACTATTTAAATCTTCACCTCCGTCTTGCCACACAGCTCGGAGTGTGCAGAATGCATAACAGTCCAGAATCTGCCATCTTCTTGTCGGTTTTTCTCCCACAGGGACCTGCTTCCTCTGCTGCTGTTAAGGCTTCGTAGAACATGCATAACATGCGGCCTTTAGTATTGCAAATTTAATATTAAAAGCTTCCATCGATTACAAATAGAAGTACGCAGTGTTCTCTGACAATGGGTAGCATAAATCATTCTAAGCATGTGTTGGGCAAGCAGAGACGTGCGGGCATCAATGTCAGTCCAAATTAGATAAAAAAAAAAAATGGGCACTCAAGGGTTGGCTCAGGGCAGCGGCTTACTGCATCTCACCCAGAGTGCCGCCCTGACCTCCGTGCACAGAGCGCGGGATGAGCTGCTGGTGCCGTAATAACCGCTAAGCCTGGTCTTGATTTGAAATGGAGATTAGATTTTGTTTTTTCTAATTGGAGTGGCAAAATAATGCTAATAGAATGTCATCTGAATTTCATATGAGACCAAGTGCCAGAGCGGGTGCCCAAGACTTGAAACACATGGCCCTGAGCTGAATTTATATTAACATAAGTGCTGCCACGAAAGTAGGTCTTGGTTTAAAGGAATGCTCCATGCCAAACACGATCCCTTCTTAATAGGTTACTGTTTTGTCGTTTGGAGTCCCGGGTGATGTTATTTTCCACTTTATACTCCTTATTATCCTACGATGCACTCTTTATGCGCTTTATTATTCTGCGATGCACTGGCATCCCATCCAGGGTTTGTTCCTGCCTTGCGTTGTTTGCTAGCTGGGATTGGCTCCTGCACCCTCCCTGCTAAGCGGGTTACAAAATAATGGAAAATAGTGAGGACTTCTTATTATAGGTAGTGTCACAGAAATCGACAAAAGCCACAAAAAGGTTTGGGGCAGCCCACCTGTATATTATTTCCTGGTTGCAGATTAAATGAACAAGTGCACTGTAGTGTACAGATCAGAGTCCAGAACAGAACCGACTTGCTTGTCACAAAGATGGTGGTTTTAAGGGTGTGCGGAGGAAGTGATGTCATCAATGGGGCTGAAACTGAAAGTGATGTCATTGGACTTGGGACCGGACGTGACATCATCTGTGGACCGGGAACCGGAAGTGACATCATCTGTGGCGGCAGATAGGTGGTCCAGCTTGGCCCTTGCTACCGCATGACCCTTGAATGGAGTGCCCATCTCAGTATGTCTGTCTTCAGCATGGAGAAGTGGCAAGAGAGACAGTGGTGGTCTTCTCCATCCATCCATCCATTATCCAACCAGCTATATCCTAACTACAGGGTCACGGGGGGTCTGCTGGAGCCAATCCCAGCCAACACAGTGCACAAGGCAGGAAACAAACCCCGGGCAGGGCGCCAGCCCACCGCAGGGTGGTCTTCTCTTCTAGGCAAAATGGAAAGAGAGGCCTTGAGAGGTGGAGTAACCGCTTATGCTAATTGCTGCCACAAGTCATGAACCAATGGGGCGTCGTAGAATAGAATGGCCAATCGTAAACTGCCACATTTTAGTCCTCCATGCCCTGCTTTCATACCAGCTTGGTAGGTTATGGCCTTCCAGCAGACGGTGGCTTATACGCTCTTGTAACTGAGTCACCCTTGCCAAATTTTTGGGGTGTGTAATTTCCACCATACCTTTCACTCCCTAAAACGTTTATTTCTGAAGTGGGGAAGCTGCATGTGCTCGTGTGTCGAAACTCCTTCTGTTCCCCTTTACAGGCCATGAGGTGTAGTTGCATCCCCTCAGCCCCACCACAAATTTCACATCCTAAGCCTAAAGACTCGGTTAGCACGGGTCAAGGAGATGGAGATCTCAGGCTATCTTAACTCACATTGTCTCATAAGAGTCTCTGCTTCTTTGTTCCTTCTCACTACCTGCGGCCCACTGCTTATAGCCTGGGTAGTTTATATAATCATGGCACCCGAGCCTGATGATGGATTGCATTAGTGCATGAAACAATATACAGTACATGAGACAATAATGACCCTATGAACAATGACAATGAATGCATGAGTCCTGAGGTCTCAATGCCTTATAGGTAGTGAGGATGGAACATTAGCCATCTCCCTTAATGGGCCAACATGGCAGCATTCTTAGACAACCTATGGGGTGAAGTGCATGCAGTGCGATTTTGTTTTGGGGTTCTCATCTGCACCATTTCGTTGAAAACAATAAGGAATCAAAGTGAAGGATTGAAACTGGCAGGCGTAAACCTTCTGAAACCTGCTGGCCTCAGCCTCTTTCCAGAAATGATCTTCGGGCACCAATACACGCCTGGTAGATTTGCATTCAAGCGGCGTGCTGTTTACTGTTCGCTGAGAGTAGCTTTGTCTAATAATGGCCAGCCATGTAACATTTCAGGAATTCCACCAGTGGGGTTTTGTTAAACAAATCTGCTGAGCACTTAGTCCATCAACTTAATACGGGCAGCTAAAAGCTTTGTGCAGTCATTTGGGAGAACAATGTCCCCCTGCTGCAGTGACGCCAACCCACCCCTCACCAAAGAAAGCTTTGTTCTGTAATGTCGTCAGAAAGCATTTCTTCACTCCGGGAGACATTTTTTTTTATGTACTAAAAACCCATTGTTATAACACAAGAGGTGTTTTGCTTCGTCCAACTTGTGCCTTCGGAGATATGGGGAAGTTGGCGTGCTGATTGAGGCTGGCACAAAAGATAAAGAGAACAGGTTGTAGTCAATCTCTTTTGTATTTGTTATGTTAACGGTCAAGCATAGCTGTCCTGCAATATGTGAGATCTTCTAAACTTAAGATCCAATGTCGCGAGTACAGGCTGTTCGGCCCAAGGAGCTCATCCATGCTATCCACCTGATTTCTTACCAACTATGGAAAAGCCCAGTAGGTCACATCTGTCAAGCTTTCGGCAAATTCAGAAAATGGTGATGCCCCTATAATTAACGATCTCTAGATTTCGAGCTTCACGTACGCAATATTTTTTTTTTTTTTCACGAATCAACAGCACCTGCCATTTAAATCACGCAGCCGCACCATTTCAATCACGTGATCATAATCCGACGTTTTCATTGGTAGGCTGGTCTTCCCTCATTGGTCAGTGGAGTTGCTCGGTTTTTGTCTTGCAGTATGTAAAACACTGTCTACACTCCAGCTTCTTCCACCGTGCTCTGACCGTAATGGAGACTTATTTGGCCATCACCACTACCTTATAGCATCAGGAAAGACCTAATCACTCCAAAAACTGAAAAAAAATCAATCTCTCTATTATAAAAAAAAAATCTTGGAAGGAGACGAGACGTGATTGTCTCAGAGACCCGCGAGACAAAGCTTATTGTTATGTTGGCACTTATAATTATTATATAATTAAAAGGATAGATTAGAGATAGCTTGCTCTCTTCTTCTCCCCAGCCCCCCCCCATTCTGCCTCCCCACGTGAGTGTAGACCACACTTCACAAAGTTCCTGTCCTCTGACATACCTAGAGACACAGCACGTCCAAAACCAAACAAGCCCCCCAGCAGTGGCGTATAAAAATTAAAATAGCGATATCTATTGACAATACAGTCCAAATACTATTTCTCTGTTATAAAAGAAAATCTTGAGACGAGATTATCGACAAGAGATTTTGTCAAGTCCCGCCCTCCTCTCATCCATTTATGGTTAACAGCCCACGCCCGCGGTCCCCTCAGCTCTCATTCATGTGAATGTGTTTGTCAGACACAGTTCCTGCGCTCTCAGCTCTTATTAATTTTTACGTTTTCCTCACATTAAGTTTCCAATAAAAGAAGACTTATTATGTCCAAATCTTATTAAAGAATTTCATTCTGAAGGGTTATCAAGAGAAGAAATGAGTACACGGGCAATCCTAGCACCGAGAAACGATGAAGTCAAATGAATTAACGTGAAAATTGTCGATCAGTTACACGGCACATTGGTTAAATGCTTATCAATAGACTATGTTGAAACAGTTGGTGGTAATGGTGCTGAAGATGAAAACATCAACAATCACGAACAATATCTACAACTGTTAACATCATCTGGATTCCCACCGGCCGAATTACTGTTGAAAGAAGGACGTATCGTAATGTCATTGTGTAATTTATGTCCGAGTGATGGGCTATGCAATAGGACAAGATTAGTTGTATTCAAAATTGGTCGAACAATTCTGACATGTAAAATTTAACAGACTACAAGAAGGGTAATGTAGTACATCTTCAGGGGATAACATTAGACACCAAAGGAGATCTTGATATGCCATTTGTATTAAAACATTTACAGTTTCCCATTAGAATAGCTTTTGCTATGACAATAAACAAATCATGGGGAAAAACATTCAAAAAGTCGGTTTATTTATTAGAGAGAAAGAAACGATATTCACTCATGGGCAGTTATATGTTGCGTTGTCACGATGTAACTCCAAACACGGAATCAAAATTCAATGTGATATTGATGAAGAGGTAAAAGTGAAAAGAGATTGAATATATGTGTGATATAGATGATATGACAGAAGTGCACCGGCAGTAGCAGCAATCCAGCAGCTGATCAAGCAAAGAGGAGGTAAAAACAAAAAACTGTATGTATTTCCCATTGTATCACCGTTTAGGTGGGGGTGTCGGAGGAGCAACCGCGTCTCCTTGGGGTGCGTTTAGCCCCCCTCTTCACAACGTGAGCGGTAGAGATACGAAGTGTTTGACGCGTAGCAGGGTGGGGTAGGAGGTGGGCGAGCAAAGTGAGCAGGGGGCGAAGCCCCCTAGTCTTGAAAAAAAAATGGTAGTTATTAGGTTTTTCAATTGCACATGGGATTTCTCCAAAATACCATCAAGTCGATATTTGACAGTCCCTACTGTCCCCCATCATGTGCCTATTGCTCTTAGCGGGAAGAAAAACTTTATAACGTTTGTGATTGTATAGTTATTGTATTCCTAGCAGTGCATACCGTCAGATTGGACCACATTAGTAAGCCTTATTTATAACGATATGTCTGTTCACACCTCTAAGGTAACCGATCCTCGTTTTGATATAAATTGTGCATTATCAGTGCACCTTTGGACCTCCAAGTGGATACCCCAGCCCCATGCACAGCAAGATTTACTCGTCGAGAGGTTTACTTACCTCAGCAGTGACATTCATGTCTCTGGTGACTCTTCCTATGAAGTCAGTAGACGGATTGAGAGAGCATGAGGGGTCATGAGGTCGCTGGAAAGGGGTGTGTGGCACTCCCAATATCTCTGCAAAAGGACAAAGGGCCAAGTCTTGAGAGTCCTGGTGCTCCCTGTCTTGCTATATGGTTGCGAGACATGGACGCTATCCAGTGACCTGAGATGAAGACTGGACTCCTTTGGTACTGTGTCTCTTCAGAGAATCTTTGGGTACTGCTGGTTTGACTTTGTGTTGTTCATGGAGTCTCAAATGAGGCACATTACCTGTATTGTGAGGGAGCATCAGTTACGGCACTACGGCCATGTGGTGTGATTACCTGAGGGTGATCCGGCTCACAGGATCCTCATTGTTGAGGACCCGAGTGGCTGGACTAAGCCAAGGGGATGCTTACGTAACACCTGGCTGCAGCAGATAGAGGGTCATTTCCAGAAGGTGGGACTGGACCACCGCGTGTCTGCTTGAGGGGCTGCCACTTGGAATCCCGAGCTGCTGAGTCATGGGGTGGGTGCAACAATGTGCTATACCAGTGAATGCACCTGACATGACCTGCAGACCGTGCCCTGAATTACATCTTCTTTACAATGGTCACTACCCTTTACCTTATCGAAAGTCTCCTAAAAATCAAGATATATAATTTTATATACACTTCTGTGATTGCATTCTTTGTTGCTTCTTCACACCAGTGCCTGTTCCCCAACCTGACCTGACAACAAGGAGTACCAGCACTTCTTTTCTTTCCAGGTTAGGCACTGGGTAAAGTAATTATTACTGAAATCTTATTCCTGTACAAATTGCTCAAATCGCGGTTCTATTGACGTGTCGATTCGTACGGGACTAATTTAATCTGGAGTTCATTTTTACAGACTTTTCATAGAAGGTAAGAGGCTCCATAGTCTTTACTGAGATGTGAACCCACAGTTTGTAAAAAGCTGCTGCCATAAGCGAATCAGACAGGACTCTGGTGATGATTACTTCATCCGAAACTCTTTATGTAAAACTATTTTCATTAGAATAGGAGGAGAGGAGAGGTCCTAATAGACTGGGAGCATGCGCTGATAGCGTGTTGTCGCACCCACCACACGATGAACCAACTGAATTGGGACCCAAGTGCAGCAGGTGACACCTCAACACCACACTGGACTACTGTGAGGTTTTTAAAGGTGGCTGGTGTGCCACCCCAAGTTTTCCCTGTAAGTTGGAGGCCCGGATGCAGATTAATGTCATACCCAGGATGAAGCAGTGAGTGTTTAATGTAGGCCTTAAGAAATGTAACCACCTCAATACCAAGGCTTTGCCCCATCATCTCTCTTCCATATGTTTAAATTGTGTGTAAAGTAATCAAGACATTTTAGAAATGTTGAATCAAACGGATAACTTTGTCCCAATGTTGAACAAATATCAGTCATGGCTGCCAACGGAAAAATAGGCACATCAACTCAAAGGGCTACACACGAAGTGGTCCTAATACTGGTGTATGGTCACAAGGCCTTGGCCTTGATTGGACACATCTAGGGTCGTAACTTGTCACTCATAACCACATATTTGTGTAATCCACTTTGGAGTGTCAGGTTGAGGTGCCAGTCTGTCGCCAGCCCCCAGGCCTAGTAGGCCCGAGTGCAATCATAATGCATGAAATCCTACTACATCAAATTCCCCTTAATAAGCCAAATACAACACTAAAGAGAGAAAATAGAGCGTAAAATGTACATACGTCTTGTTAAACTGTGATACGCTGAAAGACAGCCATTAAAGTGAAACATAATAAATAAAATAAGAGCTCAGTTGGAATGGGTACACTTCTAATGGAGAACGCACAGCACCCTAACTGTGGCGTGGGGCGATTGTTATGAATCTTTAATATGGATGGTAAGTAGACATTTTATGCTTTGGTGGCATAAATATATATATATATATATATATATAGAGAGAGAGAGAAATATTCCATCAAATATTTCATGAAAGTTTTAACATGTTTTAGAGCTGCTTTTAAAACTGTAGGCTATGTGCCAGTGGACAGATAAATTCTATTGGTTCATTTATTTTTTATTCCTATTTTCAATGAAAATGGCATCTTTAAAATGCTGCAGATGTTACCATAGAATTACATTAAACTGAAAGAACAGGAGCAACGTGTCCACCCTGCTCTTTAGTTTGTAGCCCCTAGTGTTTCTGGGTAGGTCAGCATGGCAGCACACTGAACTAATCATTGCCACAGGGGGTGCCAGTATAGGGGTTAGGATGGGAACATCTGTCCAGTGCCACAGGCTGGCGGGTGTTGTATCCTGGCTGGAGTTCAGATTCAAGTTTTATGTCTCTTTTGTTCATTCTTGATTCTTTTGTTTATGTGAATTTATATGCCTTGTTCTTTATTTTTGATTTTTGTGTGTATACAGTGCCATATCATGCATCAGTTCTACTTTCTGTGTCAGAGTCTGATGACCAGTTCACATCCTCATCACTATCACTCGATTTGATTGAAGGTTCAGAGTCAGTTTGTTGTAAAGCTGTCTTTGCAGGTGTTTATTTGCCATTGTGTATTTCACTGGAGGCTCCACCCCACTCATGAATATTAATGAGTTACCCTGAAGTTGACATAAAGTGGCAGAAAGCATAGAAATATTCATTTTTTTACAGCATGATATTTTATCCACTAGATGGCAGCAGAACATTGCCCTTGGCGTTATTCGGGCTTGACGCTGTTGAGCGTCTCGTTACACATTAGCCCGTGTCTGATTCAGGTTTAACCATAATTGCAAGCCTGACTCACACTCAGGGTTAATGCCAAAGAGGTTTATTAAAGCTATAGCCAAAATGAATACATTTCTCTCTAAATGTCTTATAAATGTACAAATGACACTGCTGTGCTTTTGTGAATATAGAATAAGAGAACACAAAAAAAAGGCCCAGTAATGAAATGAGATCAGTCTGAGGGTAAGTGACTGACTGGCTGTGAAACTGGTTGGAAAAAAACCCTGATGGCGCAGGGGGGTCCATGAGACTGAGTTTGGTTAACATGATGGCTTCATGCTTTGAGCTGCTCTCACACAACTCCAGAGCCTTTGTAAATTGTCTATGAAGGGTTTGTTTTTTCCTCTAACCGTGTCCTCCCCACGAGGCTGGGTGGATTGGTGACTTTAAATTGCCAATGCGTGTATGGGTGTGTGCCCTGTGATGCAGCACCATCCCATCCAGGATTCACCCTGCTGCCAAGATCGACTCCCTTCCCTCTGGTATTGTATTGGAGAAATAACATTTTATTTTCCTCTTGGAACTGCTTATATGTATGTATGTGTATATATATATGTGTGTGTGTGTATATGTATATATATATATATATATATATATATATATACTCACCTAAAGGATTATTAGGAACACCTGTTCAATTTCTCATTAATGCAATTATCTAATCAACCAATCACATGGCAGTTGCTTCAATGCATTTAGGGGTGTGGTCCTGGTCAAGACAATCTTCTGAACTCCAAACTGAATGTCAGAATGGGAAAGAAAGGTGATTTAAGCAATTTTGAGCATGGCATGGTTGTTGGTGCCAGACGGGCCGGTCTGAGTATTTCACAATCTGCTCAGTTACTGGGATTTTCACGCACAACCATTTCTAGGGTTTACAAAGAATGGTGTGAAAAGGGAAAAACATCCAGTATGCGGCAGTCCTGTGGGCGAAAATGCCTTGTTGATGCTAGAGGTCAGAGGAGAATGGGCCGACTGATTCAAGCTGATAGAAGAGCAACTTTGACTGAAATAACCACTCGTTACAACTGAGGTATGCAGCAAAGCATTTGTGAAGCCACAACACGCACAACCTTGAGGCGGATGGGCTACAACAGCAGAAGACCCCACCGGGTACCACTCATCTCCACTACAAATAGGAAAAAGAGGCTACAATTTGCACGAGCTCACCAAAATTGGACAGTTGAAGACTGGAAAAATGTTGCCTGGTCTGATGAGTCTCAATTTCTGTTGAGACATTCAAATGGTAGAGTCAGAATTTGGCGTAAACAGAATGAGAATATGGATCCATCATGCCTTGTTACCACTGTGCAGGCTGGTGGTGGTGTAATGGTGTGGGGGATGTTTTCTTGGCACACTTTAGGCCCCTTAGTGCCAATTGGGCATCGTTTAAATGCCACAGGCTACCTGAGCATTGTTTCTGACCATGTCCATCCCTTCATGACCACCATGTACCCATCCTCTGATGGCTACTTCCAGCAGGATAATGAACCATGTCACAAAGCTCAAATCATTTCAAATTGGTTTCTTGAACATGACAATGAGTTCACTGTACTAAAATGGCCCCCACAGTCACCAGATCTCAACCCAATAGAGCATCTTTGGGATGTGGTGGAACGGGAGCTTCATGCCCTGGATGTGCATCCCACAAATCTCCATCAACTGCAAGATGCTATCCTATCAATATGGGCCAACATTTCTAAAGAATGCTTTCAGCACCTTGTTGAATCAATGGCACGTAGAATTAAGGCAGTTCTGAAGGCGGAAGGGGGTCAAACACCGTATTAGTATGGTGTTCCTAATAATCCTTTAGGTGAGTGTATATATATATATATATATAATATAGTAATAAGGCATTATATAAGCGCCCGACCCGGCAAAGACTGACGCAGAGGCACGTACCAAATTAACACAAAGGCTTTATTAATTCTTCAGTTGTGGGACACGTCTTCCCCGTGCCACACAGCCCAACACAGTCCCAAAAACACAATTACACCTCAAAACACTCTCTTCTCCTCCTCAAGCTTAGTCCTCTTCCTCCCGACTCTGGCTCCTTAAGTGGTGGTGGCTGGCCCTTTTTATAACCCACCCGGAAGTGTTCCAGGTGCTTGACCACCTGGTCCTGATTGCACCTGCGGGTGGGGCTGAAGAATCGTCCAGCCAGGCTACTGACTCCATGCAGCTCCCTCTAGCAGCCATCCGAGCCCCCAACCAGGCTGTGGAGGACTCCATCTCCCATGGAGCCATGCGACAGACTGGGGGATCACCATCCGCCAGGGAGGCTGCCACCAAGCGTCCCGGGGGAGGTACTGAGCTGCCCATGGTTGCTCCCCTGGAACAGGTTCAGCAGGGGCATCCCTGCCAGGCATGGGAGCCGGCTGTCCGCCACAATATATATATATATAAAATTCAGCATCTGTGTCTGTCCGCTTTTCATGACAGAACTACTACACAACTAGATTAGGTTTTTTTCTATAATTTGCTTGAACATTCTGGTTGATTTTGCAACTTCTCTCATCGTGCTAAGAATCATAGTTCGTTTGCAGTACCGATTAATAAGCGTGAATCCGAGACATAGGTTGCGGCCCGAAGTGGGCGGGTCACTCCTCAGTCTTGCGCCAGCACCCGTTCGGGTCGGTCTGATGTGGCATTGGCGAGAGGGTTTTAATCCCTCGCATTCCTCAAATCGTGACGGAGATGCCCTTTCAATTCAAGAGATGACAGTTCCTGGTGAAGCTTTGCTTTGCAATGTCATTTAACAAAACCCAGGGACTGACACTCAAGTTGGCAGGGGTTGATCTTAGCTCAACAGGCTTCTCGCAGGGTCAGCATTACATCGCTTTCTCCCAGGTTAGTTCCTTAGAAACTTTTATGTCTTCACCCCTGGGAGAAAAACTAAAAATATTGTATATCAAAAGGCCCTCAGATACGAAAGCTATCAATATAAATTCTTCTTAATACAAATAACATTTTTAAAAATTTATTTTATTGATTTTTAAAGTTTGTCCTGTTTCACTACTACATGGGTAGAGCCAGAGGGAGACAGCTTGTGTGAGTGTATATGTGTGTGTGTGTGTATATATATTGTGCCATTCATTCCATCATATAGTGAGTACAGAGAATGGCTCCGCTGTACCGCGCTGTCTACGGTGGCATTGCTGTTTGTTTGGTATTTAGGGTGACATGCTGGCACAGTGGTTTGCCTATTTGGGGATTCTGGTTGCCTGTGGAAGAAGTTAGGTTGATGGGCAACTTGACCGTCTGTGCCCATGCGTGCCCAGTGATCTAACAGCATCCCGTCTGGTATTAGTTCCTGCCCCCCTCTCTTTGGGTGGGTTTAGAAAATGATTGACTGAATGGATAAATGTGTATTCTCTTTTCCTCTTGAGTATTATAAGAGGCAATCTTAGAAAGTTAAAGTTTTGAGTTGAACTCATATTGATGTTTGCTTAATTTGAATAGAATATAAATGTCTTTCATAGTCATAGCTTATGGTATAGTCTTTTCCTCCTATAAGATAGCAAGAGATAGAACCTTCTTACTCTAACTGAGTAACAGTGTGATAATAAGCTCAGTTTGTTTAGAACAGGTCCCAGTAAAGAGGGACTTGAAAGACCCATTTTAGCTTAGAAATGGGATAAGCATACAGTCTTCTGACCGTTTAGAAATGATCCAGAAACGTTTTGAAATGGCTCAGAAATGTTAAGTAAATAGTAACGATTTGAGATATAACAAGATTAAGCTTAGAACTGAACTTTTCTTAACATTAATTTTCTCTTTTTTGCTATTTTAATTTTCCTCTTTTTTGTGTGAAATGTTTTACTTTGAAACTTAACTAAACTTTTAAAAACGAAGATATTTGTCTGTGGAATCATTTCCGGGCGTCAGGCTTTTGTTGAATCCCATTTTTTAGTTGAAGCTGCTGAACTTTGATAATTTTGGGAAAATGCAGCTATAAGTTTGACCCAGCTATGAAGCTCTGACTGCGATGGCATGCCTCTTAAGTCTGTGAATTATCTTTGCCCTTTCGCAATGCATTAGCATTCTGCTGCATGTGCTGCCGTAATCTGTCTAAATATTGTTCCACACTGACGAAGAAATCTAATTGGATCTTCAGCCAGTCCTCACAGTAAAAAGCTGAATTGTTTTAATTGCACTTTGAGCCTCTCAACCCCGATTACATGCCAGTTGTCTGCAGGTCAGCAGTCTGGAAGTGAGGGCAGTGTGTGCGCATTGAAAGGTCAGGCTGCCAGGGATGCCAGAGTTGTCCCATAAGAGACCCACCAGCTCGTCGTGCTCCATTGTGGCAGATCAAACCTCGGTAAATTCATTTACTTTTTAGAGATGGTGACGCTTGCTTGCTCTCCCCACCTGGTATATTCTCTGTTAAATGAGCGGGCCGCTGTACTCATTTTTGTGACTTTAGGTGCAGCATTTTGCTTCAGAAGGCACAAATTGTACTTAGCATTTTTTTTTCCTGTTGGTCAGGACCAAAGCCCACACAAGCTTATTTTTCCTCACTAATTGACTCCTAAAATAGCCTAATTGGGTGTAAATCCTTGTCTGGCAGCTCTGCATACAGCCTATAATTATGGTGGGCCTAAAATGCAAAAGACAGTCCAAGAGTTGACATCTGCTTTAAAAGCATAGCATCTAAAAAAGAAAAAAAAAACTATTTCAATCCCACCACTTCATTCAATTCATACACAGTGGGAACACAGTGCCTATCTGGGTACAAGGCAGGAAACAACCCTGGCACTGGGTGGGTTCCAGTCTATTGCAAGGTGGGAAGAAAATGTCTGCTGTAAAAGGGAGATGCCTGCACTTCCACAGGGAGGCACTGTTCAAAAAAACGTTATATCAGTTGTGGAGAAATACGAGGTGTGGCAGAAAAGTAATGAGACTGGCAACACTGCAAGCGATCTGGCAATGCTGCGCTGTTGTCCTTGATAGAGCACGTGTATCAGTACCCTCCCATAGCTCAGTGCGAGTTTCAACTCCTTCCGTTAACTACGTGATTTTTGTGACTGCTATTAGCGAAGTTGTGTTTTTGGTTGTGCGTCACGCAAAATGGAACAGCGGAATTTGGAGCAACATTGTGCCATTAAATTTTGTGTTAAGCTTGGAGAATCGGCAAGTGTGACGTTTGAAAAGTTAAAACAGGCCTATGGGGAACATTCTTTATCCCGAGCTCAAGTTTTTCAGGGAGGCCTTCAACTTCGAAAACCAATGAAAACATCGAACGTGTGAACACTCTTGTGAGATCAGACCGTCGTTTAACATTAAGAATGTTGAGTGAACAATTAAATTTGAACAGATTTAACGTTCATCAAATTTTGACTGAACATTTGCACATGCGAAAGGTCTGTGCCAAAATGGTGCCGAAAAACCTCACAATTGAGCAGAAGGACAATCGAAAAAATGCATTCCTGTGGTTCCCCAGCCCCCTTATTCACCGGACTGACCTCAGTCCGTGTGACTTTTTCCTTTTTCCTAAACTGAAAAATGTCCTCAAAGGACGTCATTTTGGGACTTTAGAAAACATCCAAAAGAGTGTAACGGACATGCTGAAGACCATACCGGTTGAAGACTTCCAGCGCTGCTACCAACAGTGGGAACAACGTCTCCATCGGTGTGTAGCTGCCCAAGGGAACTACTTTGAAGGGGATAACATTGATGTTTGAAAAAAATAAAAACTTTGGTAAATAAAAAATCAATCTCATTACTTTTCTGCCACACCTCGTAAACGGACAAAGAAACACATTAACACTAGAATTACCAGAGCCTACGAAAAAACTCGTAGGTCCGTCCCACCTTAAATCGCTTCTTAAAACCGTTCTCACCTCTCCGCCAGCGTCTTTTGTTAATCTAAATGTGCTGATAAAAGAAAAGCTGCAAGTAGCCGGCTATTCCATCCCCCCAATGACTTAGAACGTGCACAAACTTCTCCCAGCTCATGCCTTGATTATCTGGGAGTGAAGTGGAGTTTTAGAGTGGAAATAATAGATCATTATTTGGAATACACGCATTTCACGTGTGTTCTGTTTCTACAGTAATCCGTGTAAACACATTTTTAAAACAGAAACGTTTTTTCATATTGTAGTAGTAAATGACAAAATGTAAGCATAAACTATATAATGTATGAAGCCTGAAGTCCAAATATCAAACACATTTACAAAAGGTACAAATATAACAGAACAAGTATGATTTTATTCAAAAATATAACTGCAGAAAAAAGCCACCTTAGCATGCCACATTGACACATACTTACTACAACTGCTACGGTAGCATAATGGTATCAGTCGCTGACTAGTATTCAAAAGGTCATGAGTTCGATCCCGTGCGATTGAGTTTTGAGACGTAAACTGCTGTTATTCTTACTATTTTATAATAAAAACATACATTTGATTTCAGTGTGTAACAGCCGTTGTAATTTATGATACTTGTAAAGGTTAGATTTTTTTTTATTCACTTTTCATTCTCTCAGTCGTGTTCAGGATCCTTCCCTACCACTACCCCCCACCCCCCATCTGAGAATGCCGTTTTCACATAAAGATGCGCTATAGCTCTGCAGCGTATTTGTGACTGCATTCTCGTACCAATGCTTGCGAACTGAAGAGCCTGCGTGCACTTTTCGTGGCATTACACGTCTATTTTTTTGAGCATGCCCGTGTCGCTCAAACACAGGAACATATGTTGGTGTACAAGAATAACAAAACAAGTGCACTTTTATTCTAGACTATACGTGAAGAAAAAATAAAGCAAGTTACAGTAGGCGGCTGATACGACAGCTTGCGTGGTGCAATGCTAAGAACTGCTGATTTCCGATCCGTGCTATATAAAATCATCACATTCAAATATTAACAATTCCCACACACCCTTCCTACATTCACGACATGTGTACTTGTTGCAGTGTACACATCTCTCTGTGCTATGGTTCCTATTATACTGAATGAGCACCTGACATTGTACTTTCTTCCCTATACAAATAACATTCAAGCTATATCGCGTCTCCAAATAAATCACATTTGAGTTATAGCGCGTCTTTATGTGAAAAAAAAAAATGTCGGGGGGGGGGGGGATCGTGGACGCGACTGAGAGAATGGAACTGAATTAAAAAAAAAAGCTAACCTTTATAATTATCATGCATTTACACTGGCTCTTACAGACTGACTGAAATCAAATGTATGTTTTTATTCTAAAATAGTTGCAATACATGCATGCAAATACATGCAATATTATTTGAAAAAGAAGAGCGTCAGATCGGGTTTGAATACACGCTGACGCTGTTACAGAAGGAGTCTGCCTATTCAGTGCAGCAGTTTCAACGCACAGTACATGCAATATTATTTGAAAACGAACAGCGTCAGATCGGGCGCATATTCAAACCCGATCTGACGCTGTTTGTTTTCAAATAATATTGCATTAGTGAGATTATGTTTTTACATATATTGTCTCTTTCATTCATCTTGCGGTTTGTAATCAGTGACCGCGTGTTTTTTCCCCGATCTTGCCAGTTCGCACATGTTGCTGTATGGTGGTGTTTCTTTTGTACTCCAGGACATGCAGAAGACAGAATAGTACAGAGCAGTAAGTTCAGCGCTATATGCAATCAGACAGACAGACAGGCAGAGAAGGCACTAGATATATAAATAAACAGGGAAGGCACTGTATAATAGATATATAAAAAACAGCTAAGGGGATAGATATATAGATAGGTAGGAAGGAAAGGCACTATATGATAGGCAGACAGGGAAGCTCCTATATAATAATAAAATTACTGTTATTGCTATATAGATAGACAGGGAGTTCAGGCGGGCAGAACGGCGAAGGTTAAAAATAAATAAATACGTTTTCTCCCTAGCGGAGGTTCGAACTCGGATCTTTTGAGGTACAGCAAGTCTGCTGTGCTCTAAATGACGAAATCTTTCCAGTACGCCACAGAAGCTGTTGTAAAAGACCTGAACCTTTTATGAAAGTGTATTTGCTCTTTGGCTGTCAGGTTTCATACATTTTATAGTTTATGTCTACATTTTGTGACATTTATTACTAAAATATGAAAAAGTTTCTGTTTTAACATTGTGTTTACACAGATTACTGTAGAAACGGAACACACATGAAATGCGTGTGTTCCAAATAACAATCTATTATTTCCACTCAAACTCCACTTCACTCCCAGATAATCGAGCTCGGAGAAGTTTGTGCACGATCTGAGTCGGTGGGGGGATGGAATAGCTGGCTGCTTGCAGTTTGTTTTTATCGGCACATTTACAGGACAAAGGAGGCTGGCGGAGAGGTGAGAGCGGTTTTAAGAAGCGATTTAAGGTGGGACGGATCTACGAGTTTTTTCGTAGGCTCTGGTAATTCTAGTGTTAAGGGTTGGGAATTCCCCCGTATAATGTCTGTGGGTCCGGGTGGTAAATTGTGACTGGTACTGTGGTCGAAAGATGCAAAAATCGTACAAGTGAGAAGCAGAATACTCTTCAACGAGCTTTTATGGGTTAATGGCAGGAAGTAAGGATGACTGGGGGAATGGGGATGACGTGGAGAGCGAGTGACGGAGGTGATGTCATTGTCGGGAGCCAGAAATGAGGTCATCCCGATGGCACCGAAGGTGAAGTCAGTAGTGCAGGATGGAAGTGTCACCAGGTTAGTGAGTCTTCTATGGGCGTAATGTTGGTGGACTTTCGAAAGGTTTGTTTTCTAATCCTTAGTTTTTCTGGTAAAGAAGGAAGAAAGGCATTGGTACTTCATGCTATGCCCCCAATCTTTTGTTCTTTCGCACTCCGTCGGGCTTGTGGGCTGCCCCCTAATTTTGCGTGCGTGTGACACAATGAATGTAAAGACACAAGAATGTAAAGAATCAGTGAACTGACTTGGGTGTGCTTCCTGTGTAGTAATAATAATAATCATCATCATCTTCATCATTATTATTATTATTGAGGGTAATAGTGGAGGTGCAGGTGGAGCAGTGGTAGTAAGGAGATCATGGGTTCGTATCCCAGATCCTCCCTGCATGATAGTGCTTTGAGTCGTGAGAAAAGCTTTATATACAGTAAATATAAAGAATTATTATTACAATTATTATGTGTTGGAGACACTGCATACCAGACTGTATGTCATATGATTGTCATGATCAGTTAAGGGGGGGAAAGGCCAATGAAAAGTTAGAGGTATGTGCTGCAGAGCAAAAGGTCACACAAAGACATTAATTTAACTAAGGGGGTCCAGATGTGATGGAATGCTGTTGGTTGTCCTATATAGCCAGGAGAGCTCGTCCACCTGAAGCTAAACGTGTTTAGGCCCGGCCAGTACGTGGATGGGAGATCATCTAGGAGAAGCTTGGGTTGCTGCTGGAAATGGATTTGGCAAGACCAGCAGGGGCACCTACCCTGTAGTCTGTATGTGGATCCCACTGACCCAGTGCAGTGACAGGGACACTGTGCTGTAAACATGGTGCCATCCTTCGGATGAGGCGTAAAACTGAGGCGCTGACTCTCTGTGGTCATAAAAAGATCCCTGGGCATCCTTCATAGGGAGTATCCCAATGTCTTGCCTGAATTGCCCACTCTGACCCCCTAATCATCCCCTGTCTCTAATTGGCTAACTATTTCTCACCACTTAATAGCTCATGTGTGGTGAACATTTTGGTGTAAATAGGTGCCACCATCCAGGTGGGTGCTACACATTAGTGGTGGTTGAAGTAGCTCCCCACTCACCAAAGCACTTTGAGTAGTGAGGAGAGCGCTATATAAATATAGAGAATTATTATTATTACTATTTAATACGGCTCCCACAGTCCAAAGACATGCAGGTTAAATGCGTTGGCGATCCTAAATTGTCCCTAGTGTGTGCTTGGTGTGTGGGGGTGTGTGCCCTGCGGTGGGCTGGCGCCCTGCCCGGTGTTTGTTCCTGCCTTGCACCCTGTGTTGGCTGGGATTGGTTCCAGCATACCCCCGTGACCCTGTAGTTAGGATATAGCAGGTTGGATAATAGATGGATGGATGACTGCAAAATGGCTGCTCTCGCATCATCCAGGTGGATGCTGCACATTAGTGGTAGCTGAAGCGGCTCCCCACTCACTATGAAAAGCACTTTGAGCAGCGAGAAATTCGCTATATAAATGTAAAAAATTATTATTATTATTATTCTCTGCCCACATACCTTGGTACTTTATATAGTGGTATGAAGTTGCGTTTCCCAGGTCCACAGTGCAATATTCAGACAGTAAATATGACAATACAGCGGGGTGGGTAGTTTTACATAATGGGCTGTAGAACAAGAAACAACATCTGTAGAGATCAACATCATACTGACAAACAACCATTAGTGATGATAGGAGATGTACAAAGGAAAAGGACGGCAAGGGAGAGCAGAACAGAACGGTACTTAGATAAGAGCCTATGATAGACGGGCACACACAGGGACAGAGGGTGTAACATGACTACCTGAGGGAATAAGCTGATTTTCATTCTGGCCATGTTGATCTGCAGTCTCTAAAACCTTCGGAAGCAAAGAAGAGAGATTATGGGAGAGGGCGGGAGGTGTCCCACAAAATGCTGGAGGCCTTAAGGATGAGGTGCTTCCTTGATGGAAAGAAGAGACAGTGATACCAGACAGTGATGCGGCTGGTCAGGACACTTCAGGATATGGCGGGACAAGGCTTGTCTCTTCAGTCGGCGCAGAAAGTCAACTTGCTGCTGCATTTTTTTTTTTCTTTCCCAGGGGGAGGTATCGATAGACCACGTCAGACCCCTTTCCTCAGGTGCTTTTCAGTCTCTCTACCACAGAACTGTTAATTTCAAGTGGAGTTTTCTAATTTAGGAAAATGTCTCCTAACTTCAGGGACCATGTAGGTAGAGTGTTTGTATGCAAATCCCTTTAAGTGAATGTACTTGAGTTCACATCTGAAATTTTGACTTGTAAATGTAAACTGTGGAGCAGAGGGGGAAGTCAATGAAGAACGGGTCTTTGTCCCAAACATTATGGAGGGCACTGTATATCATTCAGTAGTCACTGTGCCAGGTATAATGAGTACACAGAGAAATGAAATGCCAGCAAAAGAACACAGGAAGTCAATGTTTCCAAAAAAAATTGCATTAGTGTAATCTTAACTCTCTTCACATTTTCCTTTCGGACCACCAGGCAATGGCGGGCGCTGCAGCTTGTAGGATCACATAAAGGGCTGACCTAATTTGCTTAACGTAAGTAAATATAAAGTGTTATATGTAGGAAGTAAGAGAAGAAGCAGGACTTCATCCTGGACTACGTTGCTAAGTCTCAATGACTGACATGCCAGACAGGAAGCACTCCGCAGGTAAAAGGGGGACCACCCAGCACAGTGCAGCAGCAGCTAATGAGAAGGCCAGATGCAGTGAATCACGCAGGGTTATATGTGGTAAGCGAGGCTCTGAGGTCAGTGTGGGAAGTGAGTAGCAGGGTTTTGGAAAAGGGAGTCAAGAGGTGGAAAACGTAAGGCCAGGGCTGTCTTAACAGTGTCATAGGCCCCCGGGCAAAGTAGTGCGCTGGAACCCCTGTTTTGATAGCTAAACGGAAACATAACGTAGGCATCAGAAAGATCATGAGCCCCTATGCTCCTAGGTGGCCCCTGGCCAGTGCCCATTGTGCCCATACGTTAAAACGGTCCTGCATAAGGCCCGCTAGGAGGCGTTGCTACAGGAAGAAAGGATCCTGCCACCTTGGCAGAGAGGAGATAGTTTGTGTACTTGGGAGCCTCTGCATGCAGCACATCAAAATGAAGGTTAGCTGTTATTCTTAAATGTGTTTACTGACATTTAACTAATTTGAATTCTGGAAATTTACAGTATGAAATAAGTCTTGCATACAAAACCGGGCAAATATATAAAGAGAATCATTTTTAATTGAGCCATTTCATTAACATTGATGTTTAGACATCTGAATGGATGCTGTATATATGTGCCAACTTTACCCACACAGTCAGTTGTTGGTACCCTTCCACGAAAAAAGAAGAACCCACAATTGTGTCTGAAAAAGCTCAAAAGTGACAAATGATAAATATCAGACAGCCCGTTTGTCATTGCAGTCAGGTCTGGGGGCTTTCTTCTAGAAGCAAAGAGTAGTTTAGTAGCTGTGGTGCACAAACAGAAAGAGTTTTACGCTGGCGCACAGGGAGAGCAAGGCCTGTAAGGTCTAAGAGTATAAGAATCTGTGAAAGAAGGGGGGGCAATTACTTTTTCACAGCATTCTTTTTAACCTGCATAAACAAACACATACACACATCTTGTATTTGTAGTCTATTTGTTCCTATCAGAAGGCCATTGCACTTCCGGTATGGTGACTTGTCATTGCTGTTTTTATGTAACAGTATACTGCTGCTGGATTATTTGAATTTCCCCTTGGGATTAATAAAGTATCTATCTATCTATCTATCTATCTACAGTATCTATCTATTTTTCAAATATAATTTTGTCAGAGTTCAGATAATTTGACAAGATCGCTGGAGCAGTTATCAGAATGTCACTGTCTGGCACAGGGCGCTGTGCCACTTGATGATCTTTATTCTGAGTGGGGAGTTGAGGATGCCCAGACTTGCACAGAGAGGTGAAAGTGAAGGAAATGAGAAGGTTAGGGAGAGACGATGCTGAGTGATGGAGTAGGTAAGCATAGCTGCTAATAGTCTTCCAATACAACGTGCCATTGAGCTGTTTGTGTTTATTACAAGAAAATAAAAATTCTGAGACTTTGTAAAGATGAGACCCACTTTAACAGTTAAGAGAGACCTGACCTGCCCCAAAGTTGGGTATCTAGTCTGGAGAAAGGTAAAACAGGTCATGCCACTGGTCTGGTGACGGTGTCTTCCTCTATCTAGGGGCATCTGCCCACCTATGAGAATTTCCAAAAGTATGGGAACAGACAAAAGAAGCACAAGAGATGCAGGAACAAGATGGCCCTGTGCTGTTGGGTGTAGAGGAGTCTCCTTCTTCCCCCCCCCCCCCCGAAGGTGGAATAGGTACATGGATGTGTCGCTAATTAAAACAGAGGATCCCTGCCCCTTTCCAAGGATCAATCCAAATGGTGCCGTGGTCCACCTGTTGTAGTTGGTGGACCAGAGCAGTGATGCCTGGAGAGAAGATTCTAATGTACAGAAGGAGCGTTGCATACTTCAGACTGTCTCTTCCTCAAAGTGATGCTGGAGATCATCCAGTAGCTGCTATGTGACAAATCTTGCCGGTTTTGTGATGTGATCATTGAACCAGAATGTGAAGTTGTTAGGCCGCACTAGTAAAGCATGGCACAGAACGGCACCCTAGAAGAGAAAACGGGTCCACTGGTCATGCCACTGGTTTGGTGCCTTTCTCTATCTAGGGGTATCTGCCTAAGTTGAGATGGGTCTGTAGTACCTATGAGAATTTCCAATAGTATGGGAACAGACAAAAGAAGCACAGGAGATGTGGGACCAAGATGGCCCTGTTCTGTCGGGTGTAAAAGAGTTTCTTCTTCCCCACTAAAGGTGGAATAGTTACATGGATGTGTTGCTAATGAAAACAGAGGATCCCTGCCCCTTTCCAAGGATCAATCCAAATGGTGCCGTGGTCCACCTATTGTAGTTGGTGGACCAGAGCAGTGGTGTCTGGAGAGAAGATTCTAGCTGTACAGAGGGAGTGTTGGAGGTAGTTCAAACTGTCTGGTCCTCAAAGTGATGCTGGAGATCATCCAGTTGCTCCTATGTAACAACTCTTGCTGGTTTTGTGATGTGATCATTGAACCAGAATGCGAAGTTGTTAGGCCGAACTAGTAAAGCATGGCACAGAACAGCACCCTAGATGAGAAAACTGGTCCACTGGTCATGGTTTTCTCTATCAAGGGGCATCTGCCTAAGGTTAGATGGGTCTGTAGCACCTTTGAGAGTGTTGAGTGACTGAGAATAGAAAAAAAGAAGCACAGAAGATGCAGAGAGAAGATGGCCCTGTGTTGTCAGTTGTAGAGGAGTCTCCTTCTTCCCCCATGAAGGTGAAATAACTATATGGCTGTGTCGCTAATGAAAACAGAGGATCCCTGCCCCTTTCCAAGGATCAATCCAAATGGTGCTGTGGTCCACCTATTGTAGTCGGTGGACCAGAGCAGTGGTGACTGGAGAGCAAATTCTAGTTGTACAGAGGGAGCGTTGCATAGTTTAGACTGTCTGGTCCTCTGAGTGATGCTGGAGATCATCCAGTAGCTATTATGTGACAAATCTTGTTACTTTTATGTTGTGATCATTGAACCAGAATGTGAAGTTGTTTGGCCGCACTAGTAAAGCATGGCACAGAACGGCACCCTAGAGGAGAAAACAGGTCCACTAGTCATGCCACTGGTCTGGTGCCTTTCTCTATTTAGGGACATCTGCCTAAAGTTAGATGGGTCTCTAGCACCGTGGAGAGTGCAAGAGCAAACTGGCCCTGTGCTGTGGGGTGTAGATGAGCCCCCTTCTTCTCCATTAAAGCTGGAGTTAATGGATGTCTCACCAATAAGAGGAGAGGATCCTTGCACATTTCCATGGTTCAATCCAAATGGTGCCGTGGTCCAGTTTTTTGTACTTAGTAATGCCTGGAGAGACGATTCTAGTTGGATAGTGGGAATGTGGGGGGGCAGTTCAGAGTGTCTGGTATACTGAGTGATGCTGGAGATCATGCAGTAGCTGCTATTTGTGATGTGATCGTTGAACCAGAATGTGAAGTTGGTAACCTGTACTAGTTAAAAAACATGGCAAAGAATGGCGCCCTAGAGGAGAAGGAGATACAATACAATGCAATACAATTTATTTTTGTATAGCCCAAAATCACACAAGGAGTGCCACAATGGGCTTTAACAGGCCTTGCCTCTTGACAGAACCAACCGCCCCCAACCTTGACTCTCTAAGAAGACAAAAAACAAACCTTGTAGGGGGAAAAAAATGGAAGAAAACTTGGGAAAGGCAGTTCAAAGAGAGACCCCTTTCCAGGTAGGTTGGGCATGCAGTGGGTGTAAAAAAATGGGGTCAATGCAATACAATACACAGAACAGAGCACAAGTCATCCTCAATACAATTTAATAGTACAATAAAAATATTACAAGTATGGAGCAGAATTCAACAGTAGATGATATCACATGATATGATTTGGATTTGTTCAGAGTAGTGGAGACCTTGGCCATCAAGCTACTTCCCCCTATTGGCCATTCCAAGCTGAGGCCAGCCAATCCGATGAAAGGACCCCTCTACCCGAGGATTCCTGCAATCCTTCATCAGAGATGACTTTACCTTAGGCAGGCAAAACAACAGAGATGGGAACGAACAAACAGTTGGTTTTAGGGGAGGTGCCCCACCAGGCTTCTGTTTTGTGCCCAACAGCAGCCAAAATGAGATTTTTTTTTTTTCGCCCTTTATCCCCCTGTACTCCATTCCTTTGAGTCCCACAGTAAATACACAGTGGTGAAGCACTTTTAATAAGCTGTGCAGTTAATCCTACTGTAGGGAGATTTTATATAGCGCCTTTAACAGCAAATAAATGTCAAAGCATCTGAAGTGAATGACACCCTTTGCTCCTTCAGGGTCTCTAACCCATCAAGGACATCACACTGCCACGTGTGGTAAAGTCTGAGGCTATAGGCGTTGCCGAGCGAGTGGTAATCGGCGGCGAGAAGAAAGCGAGGACGAGTGTAAACCAAAGTGAAAGCCAGAACCACAAAGGAAGACTTCCAAAGGGGTGGGCACTTTTTCGGGGGGCTGATATTCATTTGTACAAGTCACTTGAACAGTTTTGTACAGATGTGCAGATCTGGGGCTGGAAGGCCGCTGACAGGCTGGTTTTAACTTATAGACCAAGCTGCCCATCTCGCTGATCTGAAGGGGGTCTTTGAAGCTCCTTTATGGTTTTCATTTCAGTTGACACTTGCCCTTCTTCTTGCCGCTACTTACCGCTCACTCGGCTACGTTGGGCGCCTCTGGCTTTACCACACAGGGTGGTGTGATGTCATTGATGGGGTTGTAGTCCACCCTACATTCTTGTCTGTTTTTTAGACAGAGGTGGGTAAAGAGCGTCAGCACAGGGAGGAAGCCAGAAACCACATGTGGCTCTGCTGCTGTGCTGCTTGCTGAGAAGTCGTAAAAACCCACATTAACGGTCCGCAGTGGCTTTCATGAAACTTGTGCATGTAAAAAAGGGATATTTAAGGGAGTCCAGCTTGCTTTGGTCTGTGTGGCCTTCTCCAAAATGCCTTTTCGGTGCTTAAACTCTGACTTTATGTCTTCACCCTTTAACCAGTGGCTTACTTGTCCTCCAACATCACCCCATTCACCCTGGTGGGGCCACATGCTGTCTTCTGATGGCTTTGTTCCTTACCTCTGTGGGCCCTCCCCCCTTGGGGCCACAACTACTTTGACCCACCGGATAATAATTCCAACAACAAAGTCACACTTCCTGTAGATGGCGTCAGTGACTGGCAGGTGGCATGGAGGTTCAAATGGGGCTGGTGGCTCACAATACCAGTGGCAGGTATTGTGTTTGTCATTTTGTCACAGTCCTACTGTGAGAACGTTTCTCATCATAAAGTTTGCTACCTCGAATATTTCTTCTGTATGCTACTTCACTTTATGATTAACATTTTTAGTGGAGAAGTTGAAGGCATCGGCAGCCTTCACAGACGGTTCATTTTATTTAGGTATTTAATTTTATTTTTTTATAGTCTGATTTTATTGAGAATAATGTCATCCCGTATGTAACCTGTGTGGCCTGTTGGCATCAGAATGGAAGCCAGAAGGCTACAGGTTCAAATCCCTAAGCAGGATGCTTTGCCTGCCAGCACTGCATTTGCTTACAACTATCCAGGTGTCATAAGACAGAAGAACACTTCAGAAAGAGTAGGGGGCACCATGGTGACCCCCCTATATTGGGATGGACAAAAGAAAACGATAAATCGGTCAATAAGAAATAGTCGTCGTGTTCACACAGGCTTCAAAATGGCGTCTGCAAGCCGGAAGGGGCAAGTTCAGGGGGGTGGTGGAAATTGGAAGTGACGTCAGAGATGGAAGAACCGTCGGTCATCCTCTCTGTAGAGGGAAGAAAAGTAAAGGCATTAGACAACAGTGCCACCCTCTGGTTCAGAGTGCAGCAACATCCTGAGAGTGTGTCCCAGATGCACGTGCGTGACACCGTGTTCAGGAAGAATGAAGCATGTGTGATGTTACAAGGGGCCTATCTGGATGGAGTGCCAGACCACCACGGGTTTCATTCCTGCACACACTCACGCCAGACTGGTTTAAAGAGAACAATTAAACCAAACACTCATTTCGTTGGGCTGTGAGCAAAAAACCTATGTAGACATGAGGAGAAGGTGCCAACTCCACAGAGACGCTGATCCAGCCAGAGTTTGACTGCATTCTTTGGAAGCTTTTGAAGCAGGAAAAGATATGCAGAGTATATATGGATAAGGTGGATATATTGCAAGAAAATATTTTTCTGATGTGCTGTGCTAGTAACATCACTTCAAGAGACCTACCGAGTCATCAAGCTGTTTAAGAAGGCTGCTGGGTTATGGTGTGCTTCCTGGACCCGCTGGAGGTAGTGGCCGAGAAGACAAAACCAATGGCCATTACGATCAATGCTCTCAGACACTCCTGCATTGAAAACTTTCAGCCAACGGATTACCAAACGGAGGTGTGAGAAGGAAAGTTACGGAGGTTCCTCCAGACCTATGGCAATACATCTTTATAGCGCCTCACTGTAGCGACTGCCGCCTCATTATTAGCCAAGGCAGAAGTTTTCTTCTTTCAGTAATTGTGGTGTGTAATTGAGAGGGTGATTGCTCTTGTCATTTGTTATAATATTCAATAATAATAGTAGAAATACATTTCTTGAGCTTCTGTTAAAAGCTAAATTTCCCTGTTGTAACAAATGAAGATCTATCTATTGTGAAAACCCAGGGGTGTACAGCTCCCCAAACACCCAACATGACAGACGCAGAGCAGAAGTCCAGCACACAACACACGTTTATTAATTCTGGGAAATGTTTTTCCCTCATTTCCCACCACTCCAGCACAGTACCCACAAGCACTAATGCACCACCGGCTTCGCCTCCGCTCCTCCCTCAAGCTTTGTCCACTTTCTCCCGATTCTGGCTCTGAATGAAGGCGGGTGGCTCCTTTTATGCTGCATCTGGGAGTACTCCAGGTGGCTGGTTAGTAAGGTCCGGAATCACTCCCAAGTGAGGTGAAAGCTCCACTTAGCAGGGCTCTGCCGCCTCAGTAACTCCCCCAAGCAGCCCCGACTGAACCCAACAGGGCTGGATGAAACTCCAATTCCCAGCATGCCCTGAGGGAATCCCTGGTGCTACAGCCACCCAGGAGGGCTGCCCTCTAGTGACCCCGGGAAGGTAATGCCTTGTGCATGCTCTCTTCCCCCGGTCCTTCCATCCATCGTGGCCAGGTACTGGCCCTGGGCGTCTGTCACATCTATCTATCTATCTGTCTATCTGTAGTACCTTACATGTCTATCTATCTATCTATCTATCTATCTATCTATCTATCTATCTATCTATCATATAGTACCTTTTCTATCTATCTATCTATCTATCTATCTATCATATAGTACCTTTTTTATCTATCTATCTATTTTAATTTTTATAAATGTACAAAGAATTTGGAAAGGTTTAGGGATATATGGTGTGTAAATAGTGTGTTATGTGAATGTGAAGATGATGAGTTACACTTGATGTTATAATATTTTCCCACAAATGCTTAATTAGAGTTTTTTTTTTT
>JANRMT010062817.1:19726263-19740670 GCA_026402145.1 Polypterus bichir lapradei
TGATCAAACTGTTTATTATTTTTCCACATTAGTGTGGCAAGAGGCTTTGGCGGCCGTGTCGGTCACAGTCACAGTGCAGTGCAATCTGGTTTGTCATTGTAAGTGACGGTCCACCCGGGCTACGTTGGCATAGGTGCATCAGCTACATGAACACGTTCAACATCACGATCAGCTGGGGATCGATCAGCCGAGGTGGCTACCTCACTTTTATTTTTTGATCTCAATCTCCAGATCATTTGCATCAAAATGGGAGTCCAACAAGTCAGAGTCCAGTTTGGTGACAATATACAAAATGTCATCCACTGAGTATTTTCGCTTCCATCTCTCGCCAGATGACTGTGCCATTTTTGCTGTTGTTTGATCTTCACTACTCGTGTGAGCACAGGGATTCTTGGTCAGACCCACCAAGCTCACTTTCCTTCTAGCAAAGAGAGTCAAATTAAAACGTAATGGCGGGTTTTGTCATCGTTGACAGCTGATTACCACCCTCAACCCCTCCTGTTGACAAAAGTCGACATCCGTCCTAAAAGAGTTAATCACAATGTCTCAAGTGTCTGATTCATAATTTGAAACTGTGGACCAGAGGGGTAATTAAAGGAAAAAAATGTGTCTTTGTCCCAAACATGATGGAGGGCATTGTATGTCTTCAATAAGTAATCGTTAAAAACACTGCCATGATGACGACGTTCTTCTTCTTTTGGCTGCTCCCGTTAGGGGTTGCCACAGCAGATCATCTTCTTCCATATCTTCCTGTCCTCTTCATCTTGCTCTGTCACTCCCATCACCTGCATGTCCTCTCTCAACACATCCATAAACCTTCTCTTAGGCCTTCCTGTTTTCCTCTTGCCTGTCAGCTCTATCCTTAACATCCTTTTCCCAATATACTCAGCATCTCTCCACTGCACATGTCCAAACCAACGCAATCTCGCCTCTCTGACTTTGTCTCCCAACCGTCCAACTTGAACTGACCCTCTCATGATGATGACGTTAAAACCAATAAATAAATAAACCCCACAATTATTAGATAAAACCAGGAATAAAACCAGAGCCAGAATCCTCTCCTTCCATTTGTTCCCCTGGTGCTTCTCTCTCTCTCTCTTTGCTCTCCCACCACTTAGCAGGACTGAGACATCGGTGAAAGTTGTCCGTGATCGACTCCCTGTCCCAGCCAATTCAGTCAGTACCTGCTGGGATGCTCACAGCCGTACTACTTCATCCTGCCAGTGCCGCTATCCTTCTGTGTCTGCAGGATGACCCTTGGCGCACGCTGGTTGCTCTTCCTCCAATACTCAACAGGTGCAACCCGACCCAGAATCGCCATTCCAGCGCTCTACCGTGGCGGGCATCCCAACTGCTTCTTCACCATCATCCTTGCATGGGCTTCATCCCATTTGTGCACCCTTCTAATGTTTCTTTTCATTTTCTTCCTCGTCTTCCTGTCTTTCTCCGTTCTCACCTTCTGTTCTGCTTTGTGAGTGAAGGTTCACTAAACAGTATGTGGAGGGTCAGCCGAGCCAATCTGCCTCCTTCACGTGAATATTTAATCAGTCCTTCCCTACACTGGGGCGGAATGGTGGCTCTGAGGGTAGGGATCTGCGCTGGCAATCGGAAAGTTGCCGGTTCGAATCCCGTAAACTCCAAAAGTGACTCTACTTCGTTGGGCCCTTGAGCAAGACCCTAAATCTGCAATTGTTCTGTCCTGGGTATGACATTAATCTGCATCCAACCCTGCATGTAGGCCCTCCAACCTGCAGGGAAAAAACATCTGAACTGGTGTGGGGTTGAGGTGTCACCCATTGCATGGCTGTACTTGGGTCCTAATCTGGTTTGTCATGTGGTGGGTGTGGAAATGCGCTGTATCAGTGCCTGCTCCTAACCTCTCCTCTTCCCTCCATTAAGCTCCACGCTCTTTCATACATTCACATACACGATATCTGAGCCACACTATTTTAAAAAAATATCCCACACCCACTCCAATCCACTAAAGACCCCAGACATGAGTTACTACATAGCCGCCCCACCGTAAGCTTTCAGTTCACAAAGGAGGGTTACATTTTTAGCCTGACCCATACAAATCTGTAGTGTGGACCTCGGACCCAGCACTCTAAAGCGAAACATCACTTGAACCTTTCTAAAAGCTACAAAGAAAGTCAAAGAATATACTGTATATACTTGCAGATAAGTTTTCCCACGAATAAGTCGGGACTTGATTTTACCGTATTATTTCTGGTATTTTTTAAGGTCGGTGGTATAAGTCAAATGCGGAAAAAACTCACGCTGTTGGTCCAAGAGATTATGATATGCTAACACCTATGCTGGAAGAGGGAAGGGGGAGTATGCAAGATATGTTAGAAGTTTAATGACAACAGGCCATTCCAAATCATCTTTTTCCTTGCTGTCGGAGACTCTTCTGAATTCTATACCAGTAATTGAAACGGAATATTCCAAATAAATAGTAAATAGGTTTCATTTTTTGGTTGGGTAGTCATGTTGCTTTTGGGTAGAACTAGTTCCTGATTTCCACCCGATATAGAAAGTGACAGTTCAATTGTTACATGGTGTAGGAGTGGCGGGCTTGAGCTGGAGGAAAGCCATAAAGGCGTTGGGAGAGGAAGTGGAGAAAGTGAGCTACGGGCTTTTGGCCTTGGAGGAAAGACATTGGTTGTGGATCAACACCCCAGTGAAGGCAGCAGCTGGGGGTGGCGGGTAGAAATCCCCAGGATGCCTCTGGCTATGTAGTGGTCTAGGGGGTGAAACATCCGTGAACGACGGTTTCCAGCTGACGACCCTGCAGCTTACCTAATGGCACGGGTGGAGGTGCGACTGGCTGAAGAGAACTGGCCAAGAGTACTCTGTACAAATCATCTCCTTCTTTTTGTCTCCCTGCAGGTTTTGTCACTTGGTGCTGATGTCCTCCCGGAGTATAAGCTACAGGCTCCTCGCATCCACAAGTGGACAATTCTACACTACAGTCCATTCAAGGCAGTGTGGGACTGGCTAATACTACTGCTGGTGATCTACACAGCCATCTTTACGCCTTACTCGGCAGCCTTCTTGCTCAATGACCAGGAAGAAGTCAAACGTATGGACTGTGGCTATTCATGCAACCCACTCACAGTGGTAGACCTGATCGTGGACATCATGTTCATTATTGATATCCTCATTAACTTCCGCACCACCTACGTCAACAGCAACGACGAGGTGGTCAGTCATCCCGGCCGCATCGCTGTGCATTATTTCAAAGGCTGGTTCCTAATCGACATGGTGGCGGCCATCCCATTTGATTTGCTCATTTTCAGGTCTGGCTCTGAGGAGGTAAGCTTGTGTGATCTCGTCTCAAAGGGGAGATTGGTGGGGTGGGGTGGAGTGGGAAAATCATTAGGCGTTATAATTACTTAATACTCACAAAATGGCCATGACCTTGCCTTTCTACCAGACATCTGGCTGAACTTTAGTTGGGCCTACGTCATATCCCGAACATTAAATATATAGCATTTATTAAATAGAGAAAGTGTCAGTGTCACTGCAGACGTGTCCATTTCATCTGCACCCTGTGGAAACCATTTTTGTGAAATTTCTGGCCCACTTGTCAACCTTAGCTCTAGTCTTAAATGTTCATGTCAGTGTTTATCATACACAAGGTGGTTTCAAAGCCAGGATCATATACTCTGTGACCCATGTGTAGCGATGTGGGTCCTGCTCCATGCTCCAGTATAGCCTGGTATGTTTTAGAACATTAGAACAATCTCGGTGAGAACAGGCCATTCAGCCCAACAAAGCTCACCAGTCCTGTCCACTTACATCTTCTAAAATGACATCAAGTTGAGTTTTTAAAGTCCCTGAAGTCCTACTGTCTACCATACTACTTGGTCACTCACTCCATGTGTCTGTAGTTCTCTGTGTGAAGAAAAACTTCCTAATGTGTGTGTGAAATTTACCCTTAACAAGTTTCCAACTGTGTCCACATATTGTTGATGAACTAATTTTAAAGTCACAGTCTGGACCCACTGGACTAATACCCTTCATACTTTTAAACACTTCAGTCAGGTCTCCTCTTAATCTCCTTTGTCTTAAACTGTAAAGGCTCAGCTCTTTTAATCTTTCCTCATAACTCATCCCCCGTAGCCCTGGAATCAGCCTAGTCGCTATTCTCTGGACCTTTTCTAGTGCTGCTATGTCCTTTTTGTAGCCTCGAGTCCAAAACTGCACACAGGACTCCAGATGAGGCCTCACCAGTGCGTTATAAAGCTTCAGCATCACCTCCTTGGACTTCTACTTCACATATCAGGGTGCAGTATAACCTCACATTCTTTTAACTTTCTTAATGGCTTCTGAACACTGTTGGGAAGTCGATAGCTACAACTCCTAAATTCTTCTCATGTACTTTTTGATTTTGAGACATCTCACTCTGTATTTGAACCTCACACTTTTACTTCCTATGTGTAATACTTTACATTTACTAACATTAAACTTCATCTGCCACAAATCTGCCCAAGCCTGTATGCTATCCAGGGCCCACTGTAACGATTCAGTGGATTCTCAATTATCTGCAATCCACCTAACTTGTTATCATTTGCAAATTTAACCAGCTTGTTACTTATATTCCTATCAAAGCCATTTATCTATACTAATAAAAGGCAAAGCCCTCACTCACTCATCACTAATTCTCCAACTTCCCGTGTGGGTGGAAGGCTGAAATTTGGCGGGCTCATTCCTTACAGCTTACTTACAAAAGTTGGGCAGGTTTCATTTCGAAATTCTACGCATAATGGTCATAACTGGAACCTATTTTTCACCATATAATGTAATGGAGTTGAGTTCGATGGCCGTGGGGGGCGGAGTTTCATCTGACATCATCACGCTTCCCACGTAATCATGTGAACTGACTGTCCACGCAGTACCTAGAAAACAAGGAAGAGCTCCAAAAAGCACTGAAGAAAACATGCATTATACAATTGAGAAGGCAGCGAAACAATAAGAAGCGAGCGAGTCACACATAGAACCATATTCATGAGTGCAGCTACTTCGGAAACAAAGCACGGTGTAAACCTAAAGTTTAAATTAAGTTCATAGACAGGCTGCTGCTGGCGTTTGTCATGCCCACGGCTAATGTGGGATACAAGTTTATATATATATACACACACATACATACATACATACATACACACACACAAATTATATATATGTGTGTGTGTGTATATATGATGTAGATAGGTATGTGTGTATATATATATATATATATATATCTGTATATGTAGATATGTATATAGATATGAAGATATGTATGTGTATATGTATATATATATATATATATATATATATATATATATATATGTAGACTTAAACCCATTATGACAGCAGCAATCCCAGCTGTGAGAAAACAGTAAAAATGAGGCGTGTCAGATGTCGTGGTACATTTTCTGATGCAGCTAGACGAAAACAACTTTGTGACGCTGCCGCCAAATACACAAAACAATTACTTGTTACGTTATTTTTAAAATGTTTCCTTTTCTTTTTCATAAGTTCTTTAACACACAACATCGCTGCGAAGCGCAGGTATTTTGCTATATATATATATTACAGCAACACTCATAACAGTGACAAAACAATTACATTGGCAATCATGTTACGTTATTTTTAAAATGTTTCCTTTTCTTTTTCTTTCCTTCTTTAACACACTACTTTTCCGCTGCGAAGCACGGGTATTTTGCTAGTATTTATTAAAAACAGCAGCAGCCCCAGCACTGCCCCCTGCTAAACGTAACTCTTAACGTCAGCCAATCCTGATAAAGTTCCTCACACCATCACCCTATGCTTCATATGTCTGAGCCAATTCTGTACACATCTACACCCCACAAACATATTATTCATCATACAAAATTCCGTAAAAAAGCTTCTTCTTCTTTTTCTATTTTTCTCCTTTCTTTCATTCTTCTCCTCCACACCTCCCAGGTTAGCTTTGCCCATCCTCCACACCTAACTCCAACTCACCTAGATGAGTTCAAGCAGCTTCTTTTATCTTGGACCCGTGAATATTACCAGTGCTAGGGCATAACTCGATGGAAGTTCTTCTGGGTCAAACAGATGCCACACAAAGTAAGGATCATTAATCCTGGAAGCACCCCCTGGCAGCCCTCACAGGAGCCCAATAGGGCTGGCCTGTTTGGACTATATCTCCCACCATAATCTACTGATGTGTGTGTAGGTGACCCAGGGATGTTCCTCTTTAATGTATCGGAGGAGCATGTAGTCCTGGCAGGTTATCTACCCCTGCTCGTCCATCACATTGGCCTCCCAGCCAGGTACTGTTCTTCAGTCCAACACTGCCGGGAGACCAGTGTGCCCACTTCTGCACTGGCATCTATGATAGAACAGAAACACTACACAAAATAAATATTGGCAGATAGACAGACAAAGGAGAGACACAACATAAAATAAATGTAGATAGATAGATATGAAAGGCACTATATTATAGATAGATAGATAGATAGAAAAGGCACTATATAATAGATAGATAGATAGATATAAAAGCCACTATATGATTGGTAGATATGAACAGCACTATATGATAGAAAGATAGATAGATAATGGAGAGACACTGCATAGCATAAATACAGATAGATATAAAAGGTTGTGTTGTTGTGATATTTCCCTCTACTTAACCTCAAACTAGGGTTAAGTGTACCCATCAGAATTATTACCGGGTTGATCTACTGTCGCACCTTAAGATTAACTTACACATACAGTACAGAGTGTAAGTTAATGGACGCTTGGTGGCACTATGCCTACCTTTCTCCCAACAGACAGATACAGACACTGTTTAAAAGCACCCAGAAGTATTTTAATTTCTTCTATAAAGTTCACAAAGCACCTACTCCACCACAATACACAATAATCAATAATCACAATACAAAAATCCTCCTCTTCTCCCAGCAGCTCTGCCACACTCCCTCCCAACTCTGGCTCAGTCTGCTGGGTTTCTTATAGTCCTTTTTATAGTCCTTGATCCGGAAGTGCTTCTGTCCTTCAGTCCATGTGCTTCCATAGCACTTCCGGGTCAGATGACAACTCTTCTTTTTCTTCAGCCCGGAAGTACTTCAGTTCTTCTGTCCCCGTGACTTGGAATTACCTCCGGGCTATAATAGAAACAGAAGTCTCCGTGTCTCCCTGCAGCGTCCCCTGGCGGCACCCACGGTACCCAGCAGGGCTGTGAAGCCAAGTTCCATTTTTCATGATGTCCTGCAGGAATCTGAGGCACCTCTAGGCTGCAGGGAGGACGCCATCTAGCGCCCTGGATGTGTCAACCGGGATGAACTGCCGGCTGTCCATCACAATAGATATATGCATACACACAGACCCTAACCACCATAGTGCCCCATGAATGACATACACAGCCTGTTAACATCTAGCACTTTAAACCACACAATTGCCTTATGAATAACACAACCTGTCACTCTCTCAGCACTTCAAGAGACTTATTTATTATCAGCACAAACAACATACAATGTTTTAAATAGATCTCAGACCTAAATATTACTTTTGGTCTCCAAGAATACATTTAAACATGCAAAGACTCCGCATCCTTGATTATAGGCCATTTATCAGCCTTTCTTTACATACTGTTCCCTACTACTGGGTGGAGCTCTCACCCTCAGCCTTAATAAACCTCAGAGCACAGAGCATATGGTGAACCTCCGGCTGCACCAGGTAGTCAAAGAAATATACCTTATTACTTCAATCACTCTAAACATGAAGACAAAGCATAGAAAGTTAAAAGCAGTGTGGTATTTATTACATTAATAATAATACCAAACAGAACAAAAATTAATAAAAAATAATCTTGATAATAAAGTCTGGATATATATAGTCTTAAAAAAAAGCTTACGAAAAAGTAAAGATGGATAGGATGAATGTCACAGGCAACTTAGCAACTTGTTGTCTCAGATGCCCATCCTTTCTCAGGTTATAAAGTAATTGATAGCCTGAGGCATCACCATGTCTTTCTCTTTTTGTCTGAACAGCTGTTTTAAAAGTAAGGTACCATTCGGGAAGAGGATATCCTTTGATGTGTATTGCATTTCATTTTCTTATTTACTGTGTAATGTGTATCACATTATCAGGTACTGTTGTTACATTTAAGATGGCGGTGATGTTAATCTGATTGATTATATTTACAGCTGTAACTCCCTAACCAATACCACCAACTGTGCTAACCCACTAGTAAAGGTTCAATGATTTCAATTCAGAAGTCCCAAGGTAAGGACCTGCCTTGAACGTCAGCCATTAGGCCCAGCCCCACGCACACTAGCACTCACTCATGTCTGCCATCCCTTACACGATCAGTGAGATAATGAAGATTTTGTCCAGGGTTCAAGCTCCATGAAGCCATTGGGCTGCCAGCTCTATCTCCAGGTCTGTGTTGTTTATTTGGCAGTGCCGTTGAGTGATATGACATACAAGGTATCCAAAGTTCAAGTGGATGTCGAGAATGTGGGCCTGACCGTCTGACCCTGCATCTGGTAGTAACTAATGTAATATTCTAATGATAACGTAATAAAGCCCGCATGACACGTTGCAGATCAAGTTGTTCTTATTTAATAAACCAAATGTATGCTGTGTGTTCTCGGCTCCTGTACTCACTGTTTTCATTTGCAGCCTAAGTAAGAGAGGACTTTCAGGGTCTTATTATACATACAGCTTGTGTGTCACCGGAAATGCTTCCCAACGTGTCCCCTGCCCCCCAATCCCCGTAGACTGAAATGTCAATTACTGTAAGCATTTCTCCATTCACCAGTAAATGCACATTTTGACCTTTTGATTAAATTAATTACTGGCAACCATCTGTGTGAGAATATTGTCACAGATCTGACTTAAATAACGCTGAGTCTGGCGATTTTAATGAGTTTGTATCTGAAGTGATTGGTTTTCAACGTTCCTTCGCCTGAATAAAGTGGGCATCACAATTTTAAATTCACGCAGCAATGTGGAAATTGCAGGGCCTTCACAAAGTATTGAGACCCCTTGACTTTGTTACATTTTGTTGTGTTGCAGCCTTGTTGCTAAAATCATTTCAGTTCTTTTTTTCCCCAACTCATCAAGCAACAGTCAACACCCCAGAATCAAAAAGTGAAAAAAGGATTTTAGAAATGTTTACAAATGTATTGAAAACGAAAAAAAGTTAGATCTGGGAATCCACCCTTCACCCTTGGAGAATCACCGCAGAATGTTGTCCCTTCACCCTTGGACAGTCACCGATGAACCTAGTCTACGAGGGATGGGGGGGTTTGTTTCAGGCATACAAGCGGTGACCCATCACAAGGCTTCCCACTTTGCATTTTCCACCCTTTCTCATTCATTTCGATTGTAATGCACAACTCCACGTGTCCCAATTAACATGACCCAAAGTTTAGAACATCAGAGATCATAACTTGGAAAATGGAAAACAAAAATCATCATAAGTCACAACAGTCTGGTGTGTCCTCAAGGTCATGTCATGTGTACTCTATGATCTGTGGACTACTGATTGGTGGTTCACCTGGTACAAGGCTTTCTCACAGACATGTGCCAGATTTTCCTGAGGGGTCTCTCTGGTGTCGTCCTACTGCATTTGAGTCAAATTTCTATTTCCTAAATGTCTACAAGAACAAAAAACATTTCTCTACACTGATACCCAAAAAAACAATGCTCCTCACTTTCTTTTTTTTTTTCTCTTGACAGACCACCACATTGATTGGTCTCCTGAAGACTGCTCGCCTGCTGCGATTAGTGCGTGTGGCACGGAAGCTGGACCGTTACTCGGAGTATGGTGCTGCTGTCCTGTTCCTTCTCATGTGCACATTTGCTCTTATTGCTCACTGGTTGGCGTGCATTTGGTACGCCATTGGCAATGTGGAGCGCTCCTCTTCCTTTCCCCGCATTGGCTGGTTGGACTCCTTGGGCGAACAGCTTGGCAAACAGTACAATGACACGGACCCTGCCTCTGGACCCTCCATTCAAGACAAGTATGTGACTGCCTTGTACTTCACTTTTAGCAGCCTGACCAGCGTGGGCTTTGGAAACGTCTCGCCCAACACTAATTCGGAGAAGATCTTCTCCATCTGCGTCATGCTCATTGGCTGTAAGTAACTGTTTGGGTCATACGTAAGCAGCAGAAGCTGCTGACCATAACTTGTTAATTGTGGCTGGGATGAAACAAGTTTAGAATGTAAAATAAATTATAATCTACAGTAATATTAAAAGGCACAAAGGGGAACAATGTGGAAATGTGCTGCCCCATCTGTTGCCTCCTGCCAGGCCCCTCAGCCGTAAACAGCCAGACAGGAAGTCCTCTGTCCTCTTTCCTCTTACCAGTCTACCCCGGTCTCTTTTTGTCAAAGAGAGTTGTCTGCTTTATTATCTGATGATAAGTCTGTTGGATTGGCACACTCTCAGACCCTAAACTTCACACACAAACACACACAATCCTATCCATACAAGTACATACGAGTGATGCCTACACTGCCAGTCTCTCCTTAATACTCATGGTCTGGTATGAAGAACGCACGGGTATCCTTGGCACACTTGGAGGCTGGCACACCTTGGTTATAACCGCTTACTAACCAATGACGTGTTTACTTTCACCATGAAATCTGTTGCTTTTGGGAACGTCTTCCCTCTGTTTGCTTAACCCAGCAGTGAGAAAGAGAGCGGCCATCTCCCCATACCGAGATCCCTCGGTTTATTTTATTACTTCAATTACTGTAGATATAAAGGCAGTATATAGACATTTAGAAACAATTTGCAATTTATTAAAGTAGAATTACACCAGTAGAAGAAAAGATAATAGAAAAATATGGCAAAATGATTGTGTGTGTGTGTGTATATATATATATATATATATAATATCATCTTCATTTGGATCTTGATCTTTATTTGTCCACGAATGAATTAGAAGAAGAAGCACTAGATGGCAGTAGAGAGACAGCTAAAACATAGGCATTGCATTAAGAATCTCCTCCAGGCTTATACAACTGAAGACTGTAGTACTCCAGTCACACCTCAAAACACAGACATTCAAACTAAACAAATTGTTGTGCTTTAAATTAACTAAAGAGATCTTCATTTAGATCTTGATCTTTGTTTGTCCGTGAATTCCACGCATGCGTAGACCACCTTCCAGTTTAGTACGTTGTTGTTACTCACGGATGTCAACAATGTGCCAGAATAACGAAAAGGGTGGTGGACAGTGTTATGCTGGTTAGCTCCTGAGGCCTGGTTAGAGAATGAGTTTGCCGAAGACAAAAAGTACGTGCCTACGTAACATATGAATGAAAGAAAGACAGTGGGTAAAATGAATGACAACATCACAGCACGTTCCGGAAATTATTATTGTTACGTTGTAGCCAGTGAGTGCTGCGCGTCTCACAGTTGTACCATGGCTTGCTCACATGTCAGTGAAGTGATCCCTATTTATGCTTTAAAGAGCCTGGATACCTATGCGTCCCCCTTTTATAACCATTGCTCCGTGTATATTGCCTTACTCTTTGGATTGCCACAAAGCAACCTGCGTGATTGGAGAAAGGTTGAGAAGAGATCGTGAGAGGAAACGACAGCGTCGTGAAAATGAGATGGACTGTGAACCGACAGAAGCAGAAATGCTCCTACACCACCACATAATTATGATTCAGAGAGTGATTCCGAGTAGGCCATTCCTATCGAATCAATGTCCAAGGGTTTTCTTTTGTAATTTTGTTGCCCTTATAAAAAATCATAATGCTGTGCGACGAAGGGCCCAGTTCACAACTGGCAGCCGCGTTTAAACAGGGAACCCTTCATAGACAACTTTAACACACGCAACGTAGTTGGCCGCACATGGCTAGTATATATAAAGAAGACAAAAAACAAATTGAAAGGTTTGGGGGATCCACTCCGTGTATTTCAACAATGCAGTAAATCAATTGACTGTGAATAGAGTAGTCGTAAAGGACGGAGTCAGACAGTGGCTAAAGTGGAGAGTGGAGTGCTCAGGCCTTACAGGTGTAGGGCAGGAAGAGGCGGGTCCTTAGCCAGAAGTGAGGTCTGTAGGGAGGTGTGGCCTGGTAACTGAAGTGGGTGGAGCTCTAGTTGGGCTTCCCTTCTGGTGGTCTGTAGAGGGAGAAAAGGCATTAGTGCAGTTCATCAACCCCTTAATCTGCATCCTACCATCAGTTAAGCCGTTAGACTGCCTCCCATGCGCGTGTGTGTATGTGACTATATATATATATTGTAACAAAAGGCACTATATTGGCACCTGACCCAACACAGACAGACACGGAAGGCACACTGATAAAACAAATAAATGTTTTATTTCAAATTTCTTTGCCTGTGGGCAATGCCTTCCCCGTCTTCACAGGTACAACACAGTCCCACAAATAAAACCACAACACCAAATTCTTCCTCTTCTTCTTTCTCCACCACTCCTTTCCATTAAGCTTTGTCTCCCTCCTCCCAACTCTGACTCCTGAGTGGTGGCTGCTGGCTCCTTTTATAAGCCACCCGGAAGAGCTCCAGGTGCTTGATTGCCCATTTCCGGCTGCACTTCTGGGTGTGGTGAAAACACTGGCCCATAAGGGCCCAGCAGCTCCTACTGCAACACCCCCTGGCAGTGCCTACAGATCCCAATAGGGCTGCACCAAACCCCAACTCGCATGAAGCCCTGCAGGAGTCCGAGACACCGTTGCAACCCAGGGGGGTTGCCAGCTAGCGTCCCGGGGGAGGTTTTGGGTAGCCCATGCTTGCTCTACAGAACTTGGAGAATGATCCAGAGTGCTGACTTATGAGGAGTGATGAGAGGAAGGGGCGGGTCTAGGAGGGCGTACACCAGAGATGAAGTCAGTGGTGGTAGGGTTGTCAGTCAGACGTTCTGGAGAGGGAGAAAGAAAGAAAGGATCAGAGAACATCGCCAGCCCCTGGTTCGGTGGGTAGTCACATTTACTGAAGCTCATAAGCTGTCTCCCATATACACATGCGTGACAGAATTTATATATTTATATATTGTCGGAGCAGGTCCGGACACCATCAGACAAACACCAGCACTTTATAAAACACACAGTTTATTACTGCCAAAAGTCCCACACAGCACACATTGCTTCCAGCACCAAACACCCCCAACACGGGCCTCTCTCAATGTCCGTGGGCCGCTTTTCTTCCTCCTGTCACTGGAGCTTCGTCCACCTCCAGCTCCCGACTTCAGCTCCCCGACTGTAGGAAGGCGGCCCCTTTTATATTCACCCGGATGTGCTCCAGGTGAAGTGCCGGACGAGCACACGGGAGCACTCTGGGTGTTCCTGGAAGGTTCTTCCTCCACCTGCTCAGGTGTGGTGGAAATCCAGGTTTCTCGGGTTCTACAACGCTCGGGGCTCCCCCTGGCAGCTGCCACGGGCCCATCAGGTTTGAGCCTCCTGGCTCCATCCCCATGGTCCCCTCCTTATCCAGTATAAGCTGCCTCCTGGTCCTTCCAGGCATCGCGGCTGGTTCTGGCTCCCAGCCTCCTGCCATTATATATTATAATAAAAAAATCTTGTGACGAGACAAATCCTGCAATGAGACGTGACTTTTTGAAGAGACTTTTTAGAAGGAAGTCTCGCGAGACGGAGACTTTTACCGTGAGATTCTTTCAAATCACACCCTACTTACAACTATTTTCAAACAAGATCACGGTCATCAGGTACATTCCGGCACTTAACCTGGACAGACACCAATCCATTAAAGGGCTTACTTATGAACACACACACACACACTTATGAAAGTCCAGTATAGAATCGCCCATTCATCTAAATATGGCAGCGAGAAATGATAAAGTCAAACGAATTAACGTGAAAATTGTCGATCGGTTACACTGCAAATTGGTTAAATGCGTATCAATAGACTATACTGAAACAGTTGGTGGTGATGGTGCAAAGGATGAAAACATTAACTTACAATATCCCATAGAATATCTAAAAGCGTTAACACCATCCGGTGTTCCACTGCCCAAATAACTGTTGAAAGAAGAATGTATCATAATGTTACTGTGTAATTTATGTATGAATGATGGGCTATGCAATACGACAAGATTAATTATATTAAAAATTGGTTGAACAATTTTAACATGTAAAATTTTAACAGGCGTTAAGAAAGATAATGTAGTACATATTCCGTGAATAACATTAGGCACAAAAGGAGATCTTGATATGCCATTAGTACTAAAATGTTTACAGTTTCCCGTTAGAATAGCTTTTGCTATGACAATTGACAAATCACAGGGACAAACATTCAAAAAAGTCAGTTTATTTATTAGAGAGAAAAAAACAATATTCACTCACAGGCAGTTGTACATTCTGTTGTCACGATGTAACTCCAAACACGGAATCAAAATTCAATGCGATATTGTATATTTGGTTAACCAAAC
>JANRMT010062817.1:19741689-19820563 GCA_026402145.1 Polypterus bichir lapradei
TCTATCTATCTATCTATCTATCTATCTATCTATCTATCTATCTATCTGTCTGTCTGTCTGTCTGTCTGTCTGTCTGTCTGTCCGTCATTTGTGCTGTCAACATTAGAGATACCATTAAGAAAGCAAATTCCACAGAAAAAGCGAACAAATAATAAATAAAAAAAATAAGGTAAGCACTTAAAGATACAAAAAACATACAAATATTTCTTAATTTCCTATATGTGCAAATCTGGCATGACTGCACTTTTTTTCTAAATATAAAATAAAAGGAACAACAGGTCAGATAATTAAACATTGAGATTGAATAAAAGTGCGACTGACTGACTAAGAACCTCTTGATTCGTGATTAGCGTGCAGCCTGAGTGGGCCCTGAGGCCTGAGTGAACGCTGAGAGGCCCCGACCTGAAGATCAGTAACTATCACACCCTAAACATCTGTCCTCGAGCTCAGAGAGCGATGCGTCCGACACCCCAACGACGTCAGCCAAGTAACTTCCGTCAGTATATTCTCTAATGGCTGTCATTGTGTCACGACAGTGGTGACTCAAAACGTCACCTACACTAGAAAAACAAAAAGGCAATGAAAACAACACATAAAGAGTCATTTCTGAAGTGAAAATAAATGCAAGAAATGGATTCAGCTCCTCAATAAAACCCATAATGGCAAATAACTATTAAAACAAGTGCCACAGTGCCAATACATCAATTTGTTCCTGACATTAATTTAAAACCAGGGTGTGTTTTATTGTTTTTTAATATGCTAATTAGATTCGATTAGATAAACTTTATTAATCCCAAAGGGAAATTCAGATGCATACAGCAGCAGAAACATAAATAACATGAGTACAGACTCACAGGACGCACAATACAGCCAAACAATCAATCAATCAATAAATCAATAAAAATACATTTAATGAGTCCATCGGGTGGAAGCATTGATTTGCCTGATAGCAGTGGGCAGGAAAGACCCCCCGAGGCTCTTCTCAGCACACTGCGGTGGTGGAATGAGCCTGTGGCATAAGAGCTCCAAGAGAATGCCCGATGGAGGGGATTTTTCATGATTTTTTATTTATTTATTTATTTTTAAGGCACTTTAAAAACAACAGGGCTGACCAAAGTGCTGTATGGTAAAACCCAACATATCAGACACGCAATAACCAAAAGGGTAAAAGAAACAGAAACACATAAGAGCTAAAGAAATTCATAATAAAAAATACACAGATAGTCAACATATCATGCTGGGTTAAAGGCCAGGGAGTCAAAGTGTGTTTTTAAGTAAGATTTAAAAATAGCAAGTGAAGGAGCCTGCCTAACGTGCAACAGCAAATCGTTTCAGAGTTTTGGAGCTGCAACTGAAAGAGCTCGATTATCTCTGAGTTTGCATCGTGTCTTAGGGACATCTGGTCTGCTGACCTAAGAGAGTGAGACGCTACATAAAAGTGCAGCATTTCCGACAGATAACATGGGGCAGAACCATTAAAGGATTTAAAAACAAATACAAGAATCTTAACATGGACTCAAAAACGAACTGGAAGCCAGTGAAGGGAAGCCAAAATCGGGGTAATGTGTTCTTGCTTTCTTTTGCCAGTTAAAAATCGAGCAGCGGCATTTTACACCAGCTGTAGGCGAGCAGTGGAGGCCTGGCTAATTCCAAAATGAAGCGCATTGCAGTAATCTAGACGAGAGGTTATAAAAGCAGGTATCGCTGTTTCAACAGGCTTGATTTCTGACAGCCGCCTCAACTGGAAAAAGCAGGATTTTACCACTGCGTCCAAATGGCTAGCAAGTTTTAAAATGGAATCCATTTTCACACCTAAATTTGTGATCACAGATTTCTCATATTGAGCAAAAGTGGAAAGGTCGATGTAATGGGTCCTACTGCTGCCATTGGGTCTAAATAGCATAACATCTATCTTGTTCTCATTAAAAGTTTTGCCACCATCTTCTTTTCCACCACAGCTTCAAGCGTTTCCAGGGTTCACCCTGTGATGGCACAGGCTCTCCTGATACGTTTATTCAGCCATTGTGTATCTTTTATGCTCAGATGGCTTCCACTGTACACTGTAGTGTAGACCACCACACAGGCTACTATGGATTGGTAGAACATTTCCAACAGCTTCCTGCACACATCAAACAACCCGAGTCTCCTTAGCAAGTGCCGTCAGTTCTGACCCTTCTTGTCCAGCGGCACACTGTGGTCAGACCAGTCCAGTTTGCTGTTTATGTGAAACCCCCAGGTCCTTGTAGCTCTGCACCACTTCCACCTCCTCTCCCTGAATGGTGACCACCACCAGCTTTTCTTTTGTCTTGTTGATGTTGCATTTTGTTATTTTGTTATCAAGCAAAACACACAAATATTTCTTTTCTGTTTAAAATTTAAGTTTACTGGTAGCTGGCACATGGAAGAAAAAAAATTCTCCCAACTTGTAGTTAGCAGTCAACATGTGTAACCAGTAAGGGGGGCCTTGCAGCACCCCAACCCCAGACACAACCTCACAGACGCAACAACACAGTTAATTAGAATGAAATACCTTACAAATGACCTTCTTTGTAATAATAAACAGAAGCACAACTCTTCTCCATTTTTGGTTCTTCTTCCACTCCTCTGCTTCTCCAGTTGAGCTTTGTCCCTCTTGCACCCGACTCCAACTCGCCTGGATGAAGTTTATCTTAGACCGGGGTCAGCAAACTATGGCGGAACGATTTTCAATGGCACTCTGATTGAACTGAAATATAGTAAAACATTACATTTTAATTACAGCGTATGCGTTCGCACTCCGTGTCCCCACCAGAGGTGGGTAGAGTAGCCAAAAATTATACTCAAGTAAGAGTAGCGTTACTTCAAAATAATACAGGGTGACACAGAAAAATGGGATCTTTTGAAATGCGTAGTGGCAGCCATGTACAGTTGGCAGCACTGCGGAACAGGGACCTTGAGCTGTAAACAATCTTGCCGTTTAGTAATCAATTACAAGGCAATCAATGGCAGCTGTGTGACAATTGTTCGGTAACCGTGTCATCTCAAGATTCGCTGACATTCCCTGGCCCTCAAGATCGCCGGATTTGTTCGTTTGATTTTTTTCTTGTGGGGCTACCTTAAGAGTCGGGTCTACACGACTCGGCCAAGGACACTGAATGAATTGAAACAAAGAATTCAAGACGAAATTCGTGGTATCCCAGCTGAGATGTTGCAGCGATCAATGAGGAACTTCAACAGCAGATTGGACGAATGCATACGTACAGGAGGACGCCATCTACAGGACGTAATTTTCAGACATTGATAATTTGGATTACTGTCTCTTAAAAGGCAAGTTGTAGTGGTTCAATTGCTGTCAATAACTTTTTTTGTTGGATTTCTTCTGTTTTTATTGGGTTTTTCAAAAGTTCCCGTTTTTCCGTGTCACCCTGTATTACTCAAGTAGAAGTAAAAAGTAGTCATCCAAAAAATTACTCAAGTAAGAGTAAAAAAGTATTTGGTGAAAAGACCACTCAAGTGCACTGTTTGCACTGTTCAAACATACACGTTACCTACTGTAGGTATTGGCTTCAAAAGCTTTGTTGTGAAAGACTGAGATTTGGAACTTTGTTATTTGTGCATCTTTATTTTGTAAAGATGTTATTTATTTTTACTCATTTCTTATTTTGTTATTTGGAAATAGTAGAATTTGCACATTATTTTATATTTTTGTCTGTCTTATTACATTTCTAAAAAATAAATCATTTATTATGATCAAACAGTTACTCAGTACTTGAGTAGTCTTTTCACCAAATACTTTTTGACTCTTACTTGAGTAATTTTTTGGATGACTACTTTTTACTTCTACTTGAGTAATATTATTTTGAAGTAACGCTACTCTCACTTGAGTACAATATTTGGCTACTCTACCCACCTCTGCTGATTGGTGAAACGGAGTCATGTGATTATTGTTGCTACATCTGATTGGTGAAACAGTCATGCAGTTGATCCACTGGCGGCTTCTCTCTGGCAAAAATACAGTATAGTAATCCCTCGCTATATCGCGCTTCAACTTTCACGGCTTCACTCTATCGCGGATTTTAAATGTAAGCATATCTAAATATATATCACGGATTTTTCGCTGGTTCGCGGATTTCTGCAGACAATAGGTCTTTTAATTTATGGTATATGCTTCCTCAGTTTTTCATACAAGGGATGCTATTGGCGGATGGCTTAGAAGCTACCCAATCAGAGCATGTATTACATATTAACTAAAACTCCTCATTGTATAAGATGTGCTTCCCACGCTGTGCTTGATTGTTTGCTTTTCTCGTTCTCTCTCACTCTCTCTGCCTGACGGAGGGGGTGTGAGCAGAGGGGCCGTTTGCACAGAGGCTGTTTGCCTAGAGGATACGGACGCTCCTCTACAAAATGCCGCTTTATCGCGGTGCTTCGGCATACTTAAAAGCACATATTGATTTTTTTAATTGTTTGCTTTTATCTCGCTCTCTCTCTGACATTCTTTGCTCCTGACGGCGCTCCTTTGAAGAGAAGATATGTTTGCATTTTTTTAATTGTGAGAAAGAACTGTCATCTCTGTCTTGTCATTTAGCACAGTTTAAACTTTTGATTAAAAGGTGTTATTTCATGTCTAGAGGGCTCTAATAATGTTAACAGTGTGGGAGAGTTTATAAGGGCTTAAAATATATAAAAATAACCATACAAACATATGGTTTCTACTTCGCGGATTTTCACCTATCGCGGGGGGTTCTGGAACGCAACCCCCGCGATCGAGGAGGGATTACTGTATAGCGTATTTAATGGAAAAAAAGTAACGATTCGAGCGTTGCCCAATGTAGCGGAGCAAGAGTAGCGTTTCTTCTTCACAAATGTACTCAGGTAAAAGTAAAAGGTATGGTGCAGTAAAACTACTCTTAGAAGTACAATTTTTTTAAAATGTTACTCAAGTAAATGTAACTCATTACTACCCACCTCTGGTCCCCACCTACGTTTTGTGCATGCGACTCACATGTAAATGGAGGCCTTGTGTTCAGTGCAGGCCGTGGTACGTTAAAACAAACCTCTTGTTATTACTAAATAATATCCTGCCCTAAAATGACTCATAAAAAACAAACTCTTGATGTTCGCTCTTTTCTAGACTCTTGGAAGAATGTATACGAACTTGTACAACAAAAGGTTATGTGCGTTATGCTGTGAAAGTGCCGTGTGTCGTACGTCAAGTGTACAAAGACCTTGTCAAACTAAACATCAGTCCACGTTTAAAAACTCTGATGAGACAAGTGAAGCTACAAAAAGGGCTGTTTCTGGGTTTAACAAATAAACTTCTTATTTGGTCAAATAACTGGAACCAAAAATAAAGCCACCGAAAGTAAATTTGACAAAACATTCTTTTCACATATGATCCTATGTATTTTAAAATATTGAATGAGCAATAATGTACGATCCGGTTATAACCGGACCAATTTTGATACTATATATAACAAAATTGGTAGAATTATGTCAGCACGCGGAATAACATTGTAACGTAGGTTCGGCACGACACCGCTGAAAGGTGGCCAACCCCAGTCTTATACCAAGGAGTACTTCACATGCTAAGGCGTAGCCTATTGGAAGCACTGATGGGTCAAAGTGAAGTCCCACAAAATAGGGAACAAAGACCCATGGAACCTGACGAGGCTGCCCCATGGTACTACAATTCCCAGCATGCCTTGAGGGTGTCTGTACAGGTAGAAATGCGCCACCTTGAGTGTCAGTTGGAGCATATACAGTAGACCTGACATGTTTGTCTTCTCCTGTCCTTTAATCAAATTGGTGTTCCTAAACAAGTCGAGTTTTGAAAGTTCCTAAAATCTTACTGTCTACTATGCTACTTGGTAGCTTATAAAAGATAAAAGTGCTTGATTAAAGATTTTAAGTTGAATGATTGTATGAAATGATGTAATCCAAAAACAAGCAGGTTATGTGAACTGGTGACACTAAATTAGCTCTTGTGTGTGGTGTGTGTTGTGTGTTGTGTGTTGTGTGTGAGCGTGTGTGTGTGTGTTCACCCTACAATGGACTGGCATCCTGTCCCGGGTTTGTTCCTGCTTTGTGCCCCTTGCTGGCAAGAATAGGCTCCAGCCCCCCCGAACCGCAGCAGCCCTTGTCTGGATTAAGCGGGTTATTAAATGCATGACAGTGACATAATCCGAGGGGTCACTTGTATCGTGTGACTCCAATGCTGTTCAACCTGCAGCTTTAAAATTAAAATCCCCTTCAAAACCCCTAGCGGAAATACTGTAATAATTAAAAAGTGAGAGAAGTACTTACAACATGTGACCCTTTTTGTACCATATAGTAATAAAAAATTAATGAGGCCATAAAAACAGCCATTATGTGCGTTCTTAATTAAAATCCCAGTGATATTTCATGTTTGATAGGATTTTTAATTACTTTTAAAATGAAAGAGGACTCCCCACCGTTCAGGTTTCTCCTGTGGACCAGAGAGATGATATAAAAGTCGAACACCATAACCCAATAAATTAAACTCCTCCAGTTAATAAACTCAATTGCGTGATTGTTTAACTTTAAAAGCCCTTTCCATTAAAAAGGTCGGCTTTTTCCCCCCCACATGTAATGATAAATAAAGATGACTGAACATTACCGGCCTGAGGTGGCAGGCCTTGTCGCATTACGTGACTTCTGTTCGGTGGGGATGTCAGCCCTCTGGACCACGGTTGCTGGTCTTGTCACTGGAGCGGGTCGGGTCACACAACTAGAATTCGAAGGGTGTGTCAAATTAAATGACGCTCTCAACTGTAGCCGTCAGAAAAATTCAAATGTACGCGTATTCGGAAACGAACGTCACAGGAAGAGAGACGTGTAATGCTATTTTCAAACAATACAGTACAATTTAATTTATTTTCGTATAGCCCAAAATCACACAAGAAATCCCGCGATGGGCTTTAACAGGCCCTGCCTCTTGAAAAGCTCCCCAGCCATGACTCTCTAAGACGACAAAAAACAAACCTTTGTAGGGAACAAAGTGGAAGAGACCACGGGAAAGGCAGTTCAAAAAGAGACCCCTTTCCAGGTAGGTTGGGCGTGCAGTGGGTGCCAAAAAAAGGGGGTCAATACAATACACAGAACAGAACACAAGTAATACTCAATACAGTATAAAAATAAAAATATTACAAGTACGGAGCAGAATTTAACAGGACATGATATCACATAATATGATTTGGATTTGGAACTTATGCTGTATCTTTAACTTAACAATTGTGGACCACCAGGTGTGGGTATAGCCGCCCTAACCCAACACAGACAGACAGGCAGACACACGTTTGCCACACAATCACACAATTTATTTACAATCGGGGGGCCTTTCTTTCTCCCCACGGCACAGTCCCAAAACACCACAACCCAATAAAGCACAGTCCTTTAGACTCTTCTGTCTTTCAGTTCGTCCTTCTGGCCCCTCGAATAGGAGTGAGGCGGCTCCTTTTATTCAGGTTCTAGGAGTGCTCCATCATCATTACCTAGAATCACTCCCAGGTGTGGTGGAAGTCCTCTATAGGGCTCTGTAGCTCCCCCTGCTGACCCCCACGGAAACCCAACAGGGCTGCACCAAACTCCAAGTCCCAGCATGCCCTGCAGGAATCTGTGGTGCCACAGCCACAGCCAGAGGAGGGCTGCCCTCTAGTGTCCCAGGGGAGGCATTGCCTCACTGATGCTCTCTCCCCCCACCCCGATCCTTCCATTCTGTTGGTATCCCAACCAGATAATGGCCGTGGCCGCCCGTCACACAATGAATCCAACACTTAAGATTAGATTAAACCATCTCAGTCAAGAGAAATCCACCAGTACAATTACTAATATCAGCATCTTAATATGGGGGGTGGAGTGTTGGCTCTGAGGTTAGGGATCTGTGCTAGCAATCGGAAGGTTGCCGGTTCGAATCCCGTAAACAGTAGAAGTGACTCTACTCTGTTGAGCAAGGCCCAAAACCTGCAATTGCGCCGTCCTTTTTGTTTTTTTTATTTTGCCTTATACAATTTCTTGTATTAGGAATTTGTTACTTTTCACATACCCCTGGGGGTCAGAACGCAGGGCCACCCATTGTACAGTGCCCATGAAGCAATTGCAGGTTAAGTGTCCTGGGTGTGATGTTAACTTAGAGGAAATTTAGAGGGAAAATTTGAGGGTTGGTGGCAGGATTGGCACTCCAGCCACCATAGAAAACCTCACTCTGTTCAAGTGCGGTTTTGAGGTGTCACCCGCCGTACTTGGGTCCCAATCCAGGTGGTTCATCGTTTGGTGGGTGCAGCCTGCTCCCAACCTCTCCTCTTAAACCCAATTACTAATATCAGAATCGCACCTCAACAATATACACAGAGTGCAGAGTTCATCATATATCTTCACCTGAAAGACATTACACAGTCATATAGTGGCCACCCAGCGAGCTCATTCGTTGTCATCTCTCAGGCACACAGAGCCCACCCTAATGACTTAAGACAAAAGAAAAAGCAGTTTAATTTTGTTATGATTTAATCTAGGATATAGCAGGTTGGAAACTGACTGACTGACTAACTGACTGATTTAATCTCAAAGTGACCACAAACGTAGCATGAAGCCTTCAAAAGCATTGAAAGAAGAAGGCCTGAATCCCACCAGCCTGCCCTAGAAAAGGAGGATCTGGAGAACATCTGAGCCAAAATGCGCTTCACTCTCAAAGTTCAATAAATATATTGTGTAAAGCCCTACAGCACTCTCCAAATGCCCTCCACAAGGAGGGGATCACCATCAACCCCTGGTTTTGAGCAAGTCCATGAAAACATTTTTTTTAAAGGCAGGGTTGATTGACAGAAATAGGACACAGGATGCACCTGAGCCCAGATGTCAAACGTCATAGCCAAGGGTCTGAATGCTTGGGTCAGTGGGACGTTCAGTTTTTAAATTTTTAATACACTTGAACAAAATTCCTAAAATCTGTCTGGGGTATTGAGTTTTGTTTAATTAGGGAAAAATGATTTGAAATGGTTTTATCCAAAGGCTGCAGCATAGCGAAACGTAAAGAAGTGAAGGGGTCTGGACGCCTCCCGATGGCCCCGTACGTCTGTCTATTGGATCCTCTGTTCTTCTTGTATTATCCCCTTCTTGCCATTATAAATAAATAACCAGATACAGTATCTCCAAATCAAGTGCCGGCTGCCCTGCTCCAGAGACGCCAATTGACTTTGTTTTGCTTTGAATGAGACTTCTGCCTTGGGATCTGGCTGGCGCGGCCCTTAATAGAACTGTAATATTATTCATTGTCAGGTTTATAAAAAGCTCTTCAGCTATTTTTGCACCGGTGATCAATCAAACCAGGTAGAGGACAAGCTCACTAACTCACGCAGCTTCACTCAAACATTAGGACTTCAGATGGTCCTATCTGCCCAGTCTCTGGCACTTCAATGCAATTGATGCCAAACCCCCGCCCTCTTGCTGTCATGTCATAAAGCTCCTCAGTTTATCATTTCGGCTACTAGGAGATGAGTTAGTTTTCAAATGTTCCCAAAATGACAAGCTCAATTAAAAGAATGCCTCGCGTTAGAAGAAGTTGGCAGAAATGGATAGAGGATAAGATGAATTAAGTGGGTGGAAATGGAGTTTGGCGGGGCCATTCTGGAAAAGCGTGCATCCCATTCAAAGGCCTGGAAGTTAGAATTAGACTTTGATTAACCCAGATGAATCCATCTGATCGGCAGGTAGTGGAATGTGATTCATCACTCCAGGGGACACGTTTCCACTGCTCCAAACTCCAGTTTTGGTGTGCTTTACACCACTCCAGCTGACACTTGGCATTGCGCGTAGTGATCTTAGGCTTGGGCAGCACGGTGGCGCAGTGGTAGCGCTGCTGCCTCGCAGTTAGGAGACCCGGGTTCGCTTCCCAGGTCCTCCCTGCGTGGAGTTTGTATGTTCTCCCCGTGTCTGCGTGGGTTTCCTCCGGGCGCTCCGGTTTCCTCCCATAGTCCAAAGACATGCAAGTTGGGTGGATTGGAGATTCTAAATTGGCCCTAGTGTGTGCTTGGTGTGTGGGTGTGTTTGTGTGTGTCCTGTGGTGGGTTGGCACCCTGCCCGGGATTGGTTCCTGCCTTGTGCCCTGTGTTGGCTGGGATTGGCTCCAGCAGACCCCCGTGACCCTGTGTTCGGATTCAGCGGGTTAGAAAATGGATGGATGGATCTTAGGCTTTTGGGCAGCTGCCTGGCCATGGTAATCCATTCCATGAAGCTCCTGATGCACAGTGCTTGTACTGATGTTGCATCTTGGGTTGCTAGTAATGCAAAAGAGGAGGGGCGACTTTTACATGCTGTGCACTTTAAGACTCAGTCGTGGGAAAAAGTAAGTGCACCCCAGGGAGATTGTTGGCTTCTCCAGCATATTTGAACAGACAAGCAGTAGATCTTCATGCAAACAGTGCCTACAGGTAAAGGTGACATAGGACCAGACAAAGGTGACATTCATAGGCCCAGAAGTTAAAATTAGACTCCATTCACAGTTTCACAGTCCCCTGTTGAGATTAGAGTGTGGATGATCAAAGTGACTGCAAGAAATGCAGCTTTAATACACCACAGGGTGTTGAGCGGGCCTGAGCGAGGCTTCAGAAGAGAGTTATGATGCCCTGCTGCTTCCGTCTGGTTGGGTTTGCTGTCTCTGTCTGTTGTGAGGGGTGCGCCATCATCTGTGCTTGAATTGCGAACTTCTTATATATCACACCTCTACAAGCTTGTTGGACCATGGGCATTAATAAGGAGCTGGCCCCTTACAGTAGCCTCTACTTTTCTGGGAAGGCTTTCCATAAGATTTTGGAATGTGGCTGTGGTGTTTTTGTGGTCATTCAGCCAAAAGAGTGTTGGTGAGGTCAGGTACTGACGTTGGCATTCCAATCCATCCCAGCAGTGTTCAAAAGGGTCGAGGTCGGTGCTCTGTGTACTTCCTCCATGTCTTTATGGACCTACCTCAGGTGCAGAGACGCAGGAAAGGACCTTCTCCAAACTGTTGCTACAAAGTTGGAAGGTCTCAATTGTCTAAAATGTCTGATATTAATCTCACCCTTAACTGGAACCGAGGGGCCAAGCCCAGGCAGTGAAAAACAACCCCAGACCATTATCCTTACTCCACCTAACCTTACAGTAGGCACTGTGTAGTCCAGAAGGTAGCGTTCTCTTGGCAAACCCAGTTTCGTTTACCGGACTACCACATAGCATTGTGTTCTCCTGGCTAACCCCGACTAGCAAATAATGAAACGTGATTCATCACTCCAGAGGACATGTTTCCACTGCTCCAAACTCCAGTGTTGGTGTGCTTTACGCCACTCTAGCTGACGCTTGGCATTGCACGTGGTGATCTTAGGCTTTTGGGCAGCTGCCTGGCCATAATAATCCATTCCATGAAGCTCATGTTGCATCTTGGGTTGCTAGTAATGCAACAGAGGAGGGGCGACTTTTACACGCTGTGCACTTTAAGACTCAGTCGTGTGAAAAAGTAAGTGCACCCCAGGGAGATTGTTGGCTTCTTCAGCATATTTGAACAGACAAGCAGCAGATCTTCATGCAAACGTTGTCTACAGGTAAAGGTGACATAGGACTGGACAAAGGTGACATTCATAGACCCAGACGTTAAAATTAGACTCTGCTCACAGTTTTGATGTCCCCTGTTGAGATTAGATAGTGGATCAGCAGGGTGACTGCAAGAATTGAAGCTTTTATACACCACTAGGGTGTTGAGAGAGCATGAGCGAGGCTTCAGAACAGAGTTATGATGCCCTGCTGCTTCCGTCTGGTTGGGTTTGTTGTCTCTATCTGTTGCAAGGGGTGTGTGAAATAAGTAAATATACCCCAGGGAGATTGTTGGCTTCTCCAGTATATCTGAACAGACAAGCAGTAGATCTTCATGCAAACAGGGCCTACAGGTAAAGGTGACATACTTGAATAAAAGCACATTGAAAAATCGCCTTTTCAATCTTTTATTCTACAATTATATCAACAGATGTAATCTTCTGGTGGGGGGAAAAAGTAACTACCCCCTTGGCCTCATAAACTGGCATTGCCCTCTTTAGCAGGAATTACTTCTTGTAGGCATTTTCCATTCTTGCCCGCCAGTCTGCCTGTGATCGACTTCCTTCAGTTGCAAGATGTCTGTTGGTTTTCTTGCAGGTTACTGCCCTTCTGAAACCCAGCAAAACATTTCAATTGGATTCCAATCAGGGGTTTGACTCGACCCTCCCATTTCTTCATCTTTCTGAGCCATTCCTTGGTGAATTTGCTAGTGTGTCACTATCATGATTAAAGGTCTATTTCTGGTTCAACGTTTGGCAGGTGACCTCACATTCTCCTCAAGCACACTTTGATAAGATGCAGAATTCATTGCTGACTTGATAACTGCAAGCTGCCCAGGCCCTGAGGTAGCAAAGCAGCCCCAAACCAGAATGTTCCCATCACCATGCGTTACCATTGGTATGAGGTGCTTCTCTTCAAATGTGTCTTCGGTTTGCACCAGACGTGTCTGCCATTACTGTGGCCAAACAGCTCTATAGCTTTGATTCATCTCTCTAGAACGTATTGTTCCAGAAGACCTGATCTTTGCCTAGATGTTCAATGGCGCTCTGCAGTTTTTCTCTAATGGTCTTTTTGCACAGGAAAGGCTTGGGCATATCAAATTTCTGGGTCATTTTAGCACCAACATTTGCAAAGCTACCTGCAGATCCTGCAATGGAGACTTCTATTAGTATCAAACTCTCAGCTCCTGGACTGAATTGGCTGGGCAGGGCAGTTCTGGACAAGTCGGCAGTCATTTGAAATCTACGCCACTTGTAGATGAATTGCCTTACAGTGGTATTGATGAGTTGGTGATCTTAATAAACCCTTTACCAGACTCATTGGCGTCCGCAATCTTCTTTCTTAGGGCCTTCGGGAGCTCTTTTGATCTTGATGACACCACACATGCCAATGCCAAAGAGAACAGCAGAAACCTTGATATCTGCCGTGGTTTAAATAAGACAGGCGGGTCCATCTGCGGACCTCCTTATGGAGATCTAACCCTCATCTGGAGCACCTGATTCTAATTTGATGGATTTGAAGGTGGTGGACCTACTTATTCCACATGACAAATCTGCATCTTTATTATTTTAGATTATGAGTACAACTACACCAGAATAACTTTATGTGTTATTTGTTCAAGTCGGTCACCTTTATCCATTTTTGCATGAAGATCTAATGTTGGCTTGTTCAAATATATTGAGATAGGGAATACTTTCCATGGGGTGTACTTTCTTTTTCACACAACTATGTGCTGGATTGACGCTGCTCTGTTTTTGTCACCAGGACAGAGAAAGTGAATTAAAATGTTACATTTGTACACCAATCTGCTGCTATTTCATCATTGAACTGTGAGCTTTGAAATTTGAAGATTTGTCTCTGATGGTACTGCTGGTTTGCTTGTGTTATCTGCTGGAACATTTATGATGACAAATTTCATCTGCTTCTTGTTTTTTTACCTTACAGCTCTAATGTATGCCAGCATCTTTGGGAATGTGTCAGCCATAATCCAGAGGCTGTACTCTGGCACCGCACGCTATCACACCCAGATGCTTCGGGTTCGAGAGTTTATCCGCTTCCATCAGATCCCAAACCCGCTACGACAAAGACTAGAAGAGTACTTCCAGCATGCCTGGTCCTATACCAATGGCATCGATATGAATGCGGTGAGAAGTTTGATTTCCTCCATGTTTTTCTAATTTTCTTACTCATAAGTTTTGATATACTTTATTAATCCCAGAGGGGAAATTTTGTTTTCACATGACCTTTAGAGATAAGAGCGCAGGGCCAGCCATTGTACAGCGCCCCTGGAACAATTTTCTGGCTAAGGGTCTTGCTAAAGGGCCTGGTGGTTTAGACAAAGCAGCATCAATATCTTCTTAATCGTTACTGAAAAGGCAATATATGATGACCATTGGGAGAGAAAACTGACTTGGGCACTGCCATGTCTCAGCCAGGGCTCCTCCTCTGGCTGGGGTTCATATTCCTGTGTTATGTCAGTTTTGTTCATTTTTGATTCTTTTACTTATGTTAATGTTCCTTTTGTTGATGATGTCCATTATTCTTTGGTTTTAATTCTGACAATCTATGTAGCCTGCCTGTGTTATGTTCCATGTGTTTTGTTGGTGGTCCCCCAAAAGGCTCAGCTGCCTGCTGATCACCACCAGTAACTGCCCTCAGTACTATAAATCTCGAGGGTCTCCCACAGATCCTGGCAGTTCATTTCAAAAAATGCTAAGAAGTGGTGAGTCCTTGTGCATTTGTGAGTTTTGTAGGGTTTGTATTACTCTGTATTTATTGATTATTCTTTAAATATCTGTATTGGGACTTTGTTTGACTTCGATTTCCTCAGTTACAGGCAGTATAATTTTGTCTTTATGCTCCATGGAGCTTCATTATGATTGGAATCCTTTTTTTTGTGAAAAATAAATCTTTTATTTTGTAAAGATTCAGTGCTTGCCTTTCTTATTAGCCAGGGTTTGAGGGTGATATCCCCCTCTAGTGGACATTATTGGAAGTTTTTGGAACTAAATACTATGGAACACTTTAGTGCATGACAGACACAAGCTGCTTGCTGGTGTTAGTGTGGCGCATCTATCTATCTATCTATCTATCTATCTATCTATCTATCTATCTATCTACAGTATCTATTACATAGTTTCTTTTATCTATCTATCTATCTATCTATCTATCTATCTATCTATCTATCTATCTAGCAGTCTCTCCAGGCCCATGTTAGACAACACAAATTTTTCAGGTATCTCTTTGCTCATCTTTATCTCGTCCTCTCTCAGGTTCTGAAGGGATTCCCCGAGTGTCTCCAGGCCGATATCTGCCTTCACCTGAACCGAACCCTCCTACAGAATTGCAAGGCTTTTAAAGGGGCCACGAAAGGCTGTCTCCGGGCGCTGGCCATGAAATTCAAAACCACTCATGCTCCTCCAGGCGACACCCTTGTGCATGCTGGTGACGTCCTTACTGCTCTCTACTTCATCTCTAGGGGCTCCATCGAGATCCTCCGTGGTGATGTTGTGGTTGCAATCTTAGGTAAGGATTTATTGGTCTGTAATTACCAGAGGCCATTTCTGTTTTTTATATAGTACAGTGTATTAAGTTGTCTACTTCTTCTTTCGGCTGCTCCCATTTTGGGGTCGCCACAGCCTATCGTCCGTCTCCATCTATCCCTGTCTTCTTTTCCATCATTTTCTGCCACACCAACCGCCTTCATGTCCTCACCACATCCATAGACCGCTTCTTTAGCCTTCCTCTTTTCCTCTTGCCTGGCAGTTCCATCCTTAACCTTCTTATCCTGATGTACCCTTCATCTCTCGTCTGTGCATAGTACAGTATGTTAAATATCATCATCAAATTCCACTATATTTAAAGTATTAATGTTATATTTTAGCTGCTTGGCTTTTAACTGGAACTCAGAAGCGAGTGCATATTACTGCCATACTGGCCTCTCTTCATTGGCCGCCGGTTAGCTTTAGAGTCGAATTTAAGCTTTTATTGCCTACCTGTTAACTTTGCAGTCGATTTTAAGCTTTTATTGCGTTATTACTCCATATTGGCCTCTCCTTATTGGCTACCTGTTAGCTTTAGAGTCGATTTTGAGTTTTTATTGCTTGTTTCTAAGTCTCTAAATGGTTTATCACCGGTCTACCGCACCAGTCTCCTTAAAACCATATGCCTCGTGTCGGTCTCTGAGATCGTCTGACCAGTTTTTACTTCTGTTACCTCGGACAAGGCTGAAGCATAGGGCTGGTTGTGCATTTGCGGTGGCTGCTCCATGGCTTTGAATAAGCTTGCCGCTGCTCCTAGTTTGAGCATTTTTAAATCCAGGCTGAAAGCACATGTGTTCTCTTTGGCTTTTAATTCAAATTAAAAGGGTTGTTGCTTTGTACTTTATGCATTGAATAGCCACTGTACTTCATGTTATTTTATTATGCTTTATGTTATTTTATGTACTTATTTCATTGTACCGCACTGTGTTTTTTATATACAGTAAGTGGTTTATAAATAAACTCGACCTGACTTGACGTGTGTTTAATGTCCGTGAGGGCCCTCTGGCGGTTAAGACAGGTGAGAACTCTTAGGGCTCATTCATACTTCATGCTCAGAACGCGTACGCGCCCACAGCATGGCTGCCCTTTGTTCATTTGACACGTCCTCTGAGCAGGTCTTCAGAAATTAACGCGACGCATGTGCAAGTTGCAGTCCCAGCAAAAAGTCAGGGGGCACAGTGTGCTAAAAGTCGGAATGTGACGTCAGAGTCTCTGTTTACTATCTACTTGTGACAGAAAGCCGCTTTGCGGATCCTACGAGATCGGTGTGCGCGCTTTGATGTTTGATGAATGCTTCGATGTGGTGAAGCAAAATGCTGACATATACATATATTTGTGGTGCTTTTATATTCAAATGTCCCGAATGACACGATACGTTTTAAAAGTGCTGTCTTTTCTTTTTGCAACTTCACAACAGCGCTGTATTTGAGCCACAGAGAAAAAAAATTAAGGATATGGTGAAAACGTGTATTTTGTGATTAAAGTGGAAATTTCGGCTTTAATCTCGAAATGTCCACTTTAACCTCGTAGTTTACTTTATCGTTAAAGCAGACGGTCGTAAACGTCATCCCATTTTTTAATCGCTATGAGCTTCTTGGACCTGACAGCAGCGGCAAGCGGCAATATATCACCACACAGAACAAATTAAATGTATGATATTCCAACTCTCTCCAAATTTAGAATCTTTAGATTTATACTTGATATCACTTTTATGATGAAATGCAATAAAGTATGTATGTTATGTTTTACAGATAAATTGTTAATTTTGTTTAAATAATGAATACTGTTAATAATTACACACTTGGAGGTGACACGGTGGCGGAGCGGTAGCACTGCTGTCTCACAGGGAGTCACGTCGCTGGTATTCCCTGCCTGGAGTTCTCATTTTTCCTGCTGGGTTTCCACACTGTGCTCCGGTTTCCTTCCAAAGATATGCAGGTTTGGGGATTTGGTGCCGCTGAAATGACTCCAGTGTATGTGAGTGCTTGTATTCACCTTGCGATACCCCGTCCAGGGATTGTTTCTGCCTCATGCCCAGTGCTTGCTGGAATGGACACATCCCTGGATTGATGGATTTAATCATTAAACATCCTTTTCAGAGATATTGCGGTAAGGTGTCGTCGGAATTTAATGGGTGTTCTATGCAATTCACAACACAGTGAAGCCGAACAAGCGTGATGATATCTCGCACTGCCACCTGGTGGATTCCTTCAGATTTACGTAAAGTACGCGCACAAGTATAAACAGTACAACGCTAGCGTAGCAGGAGCGTCCACTTCAGCATGCGTCACGTTGCGTGAAGTATAACCCTGGCCTTAGGATTAAAACAGAATAATTGTAAAGAGTTGTGCCATGGTGTTATTAACCTGGTGCATGCTTTAGCTTTCAGTGATGGCGAAATCAGATTTGGTTTTGAGTAATCGTATATTTTCATTGCAAAAGATGGGGTGACAGTCTGTTTGATGCGTGTCGCTGTTTCATCAGCAGTCAGAGCGGCCCCTTCCTATAGGCACATCACACACTGCACGGGGGGCCCGCGATCGAAGGACCGTCGGAGGGAGGGGCCCACCTAATGGGGTTATTGCTGTTTCATTAATTTTCGATTTAACAGTCTCCTGTTGTGATCATTTTCCATTGACCTGAGTCGGCTTCAAGTCAACACCAGTCAGACTCACAGAAAAGAAAAAAAATGAAAGCAGGGTGAAGAAGCCCGTGCTGCACTTTCAGGGGTGTTTAGAAGTCTAACTTTCTCCACTTCGCAGTAAGCCTGCACACTTTCCATGACAATGGAGTAACAGGACCAATATGTGTAATAGCTTTGATATCGAGTGTTTAACAGATCGGTACCTAACTGACGCATGCTTGAGGGTTATTTGTTACCGCCATGTAGACCTAAGGACCCCTACACATTGTTAAAGGCTGCTAATGTTCGTCGACATGAGGTGCTCCGAGTGTTTATGTATCGATGACACGTTTGTAAATTTCACCCACACTCTCAGGCTCTCCTACATACTAGTTAGTGATTGGCTGAATTGTAGCAAAGCACCATAGAAGCAACCTTGACATCCAAAAAGAGCAGTCAGCTCAGATGAACTCCCATTGTGTGGTTAATTTTCTTGGTAGCTAACATGACTGACTCGGTTAATGTCTTTTTGCAATCCGCTCTCATTGGAAAGACAAAATGAAGCTTTGGTGAAATCATTAAGTGTACGTGACACATTCACATGTTCATTTTATTTAGACATCTAAATGGTCAGCTTAATGTTGACCCTACGGTTACTGCATTCGTTAAGTTTATTATCCGCCTTTACTTGTAGTATTGGGGGGCATGGGGGTGCAGTGGTAGTACTGCTGCCTCGCTGGAAGTAGACCTGGGTTTGTGTCCTGTGTGGAGTTTGCGTGTTTTTCTCATATCTTCGTGGGTACCCGCCGGGTGCTCCGCTTTCGCCCCACAGTCCAAAGACATGCAGGGTAGGTGGATTGGCGATCCTAAATAGGCTTGAGTGTGTGGTTGGGTTAGGGGTGTGTGTGTGTGTGTGTGTTTGCCTTGCAATAGGCTGGCACCCTGTCAAGGGTTTGTTTCTGCCTTGTGCCCTGTGCTAGCTGGGTAGGCTCCAGCAGGCCCCATGTGACCTTGTACAGGACTAAGTGGGGGAAAAAATAACTGACAGTTGCAGTATTAGTAGTTTTAATTTATTATTATTTATATTAGTTGTAGTAGGGTGGCACGGTGGCGCAGTGGTAGCGCTGCTGCCTCGCAGTTAGGAGTCCTGAGTTCGCTTCCCGGGTCCTCCCTGCGTGGAGTTTGCATGTTCTCCCCATGTCTGCGTGGGTTTCCTCCGGGCGCTCCGGTTTCCTCCCACAGTCCAAAGACATGCAGGTTAGGTGGATTGGCGATTCTAAATTGGCCCTAGTGTGTGCTTGGTGCATGGGTGTGTTTGTGTGTGTCCTGCGGTGGGTTGGCACCCTGCCCGGGATTGGTTCCTGCCTTGTGCCCTGTGTTGGCTGGGATTGGCTCCAGCAGACCCCCGTGACCCTGTGTTCGGATTCAGCGGGTTGGAAAATGGATGGATGGATGGATAGTTGTAGTAGTTGTAGCATTAAAACTGTTAGATAGATAGATAGATAGATAGATCCCAATGGGAAATTCACATAATCCAGCAGCAGTATACTTATACAAAAAACAACATTAAATTAAAGAGTAATAAAAATGCATGTAAAAACAGACAATAACTTTGTATAATGTTAGCGTTTACCCCCCCGGGTGGAATTGAAGAGTCGCATAGTGTGGGGGAGGAACAATCTCCTCAGTCTGTCAGTGGAGCAGGACGGTGACAAAAGTCTGTCACTGAAGCTACTCCTCTGCCTGGATATGACACTGTTTAGTGGATGCAGTGAATTCTTCATGATTGACTGGAGTTTGCTTAGTGCCCATCACTCTGCTACAGATGTCAAACTGTCCAGCTTCATTCCTACAATAGAGCCTGCCTTCCTCACCAGTTTGTCCGCGTGTGAGATGTCCTTCTTCTTTATGCTGCCTCCCCAGCACACCACCGCGTAGAAGAGGACACTCGCCACAACCGTCTTGTAGAACATCTGCAGCATCTTATTGCAGATGTTGAAGGATGCCAATCTTCTAAGGAAGTATAGTTGGCTCTGTCCTCTCTTACACAGAGCATCAGTATTGGCAGTCCAGTCCAATTTGTCATCCACCTGCACTCCCAGGTATTTATAGGTCTGTACCCTCTGCACACAGTCACCTCTGATGATCACGGAGTCCATGAGGGGCCTGGGCCTCCTAAAATCCACCACCAGTTCCTTGGTTTTGCTGGTGTTCAAGTGTAAGTGGTTTGAGTCACACCATTCAACAAAGTCTTTGATTAGCTTCCTATACTCCTCCTCCTGCCCACTCCTGGTACAGCCCACAATAGCAGTGTCATCAGCGAACTTTTGCACGTGGCAGGACTTCGAGTTGTATTGGAAGTCCGATGTATGTTGGCTGAACAGGACCGGAGAAGGTACAGTCCCCTGCAGCGCTCCTGTGTTGCTGACCACAATGTCAGACCTGCAGTTCCCGAGACGCACATACTGAGGTCTGTCTGTAAGATAGTCCACGATCCATGCCACCAGGTGTGAATCTACTCCCATCTCTGTCAGCTTGTCCCTAAGGAGCAGAGGTTGGATGGTGCTGAAGGCGCTAGAGAAGCCCAGAAACATAATTCTTACAGCATCACTGCCTCTGTCCAAGTGGGTTTTTGTTGTTGTTGCATCTCATATCACAGAGGGATTCTGTTGGCTGAAACGAAGAGGAAAACGCACATTGATACCCTGGACCGTTATTATTATTATCTCTTATATATATTTCTCTTCTGGTTCGTCTTACTTCCACCTCAAAACCGGTCCTGCCCACACACAGCCGACACGGCATTTCTCGATTTTCGCTCTTTGCTATTGGTTTTGCTCCTTGCTATTTTCGTTACACTGCAACGGTTGTTTCCTAAGCCTTTGTTATAAAATGAACAACAGTATCTTCTGTGTCGACGGGTTTTTGTACAACGTCATCTGTATTCTGGGATCTGGCAACTGCCTGTTCCTATCAGTGGGTTATTTCTTGACACAAATCGTCTCCAGCAAAACACCTATTCACAACTGCGTCTTTCAAGAAGTATTTCTTTTTTCTTGATTCCTGAATTCCTTTCTCACCATTTTCCGTTCCTATTCTTACACCGCCGTATTCTAGTTATTATTATTATTTAGGTGTTCATTTGTAAAAGGTGCAAATCATAAAGTTACACTTCAGTTTGTGATGTGTGCTTCATTATTTATTTATTTTTGTATGTATATTGTGGCGGACCACCGGGACGCCTCAATATTGGGAGGACCAGGGAAGAGAGCTCATTCTGGACACTTATCTCCCCCAGAACACTAGAACTCCCCAAGAACTCTCCCCTCCCCCCCGGCTTATAGTAGGGCCACGGGTTTGAAACATAAAAGCTCAACCCTTCTGGGGCCCGTGGCCTCCGCCGGGAGGAACTGGGACCTTTTTCCAAGTCCTGTTTATCAGCACAACCGGAAGTGCTGCCGGAAGAAGGTCATTGGATGCCTGGAGTCCTCCCAAGAGATAGCCACCACTACGGGAGTTGGGAGGAAGAAGGACAAAGCCTGTATGGAGGACTATGCTGTATTTGTTGGCTCTTTATGTACTGTGGTGAGAAGTGCGCAGCAGTAGAAAACATTTCCCCATGAAGGAATCAAATGTTTATTGTGTGGTAAACTCGTGTCTCTGCCTGTCTGTAACGAGGCTGGGGAGGCAGGAGGCACCCCTGGGGATCCACAATATATATATTTATGTATATCCACTAACATATTGGATCCAGGGAAGGGCAGGTTGGGGCGTCCAAGAAGAAGATTCCGCCCAATTTGGCTAGGGGTGACACTGCCACCACTTTCACAATAGTGTGTGTGTATGTGAGGTTGATATTAAGAATTGCTTCCTCGCGGTTATACATTTATTGCTTTTCCTCCGCCATGTCATTGCAGCAGAATGCTACTGTGGCACTGATAATCGTCGGTATGAACGACTGAAGTCCAGAATGGTTGGTTGTTGACTTCCCTGTTTAACAATTTCCTCCACAGGAAAGAATGATATCTTTGGTGAGCCTATCAACTTGTATGCCCGGCCCGGAAAGTCGAATGCGGATGTGCGGGCGTTAACGTATTGCGATCTTCACAAGATACACCGTGAAGATGTGGTGGAGGTGCTTGATATGTACCCTGAATTCTCAGACCACTTCTGGTCCAATTTGGAGATCACCTTCAACCTCCGTGATGTAAGTAGCCGTCATCTCACTCTGTCGTCATTGTTTCAGTTTAAGGGCTTTCCATAAAGTGACTGTGACTCGCGTGTCCCCCTGACCCTTCTTGACTCTCCAACGTCTCGTCTTTCTGTGCTTGTGTTGCAGTCCCCTCATTGTCCTCTTCCACCTTTTTTTAAAGTGTTTGTCGTTATGAATTTGAGTTTACTGTTGGCAACACTGCACAATACCACCACTGCTGCTGCTGCTACTAATAATACCAACGTAATTTCAAAAATTGAACGTTCAGTGTAATTTTCATCACACGTGTTTCCACAGACAGGTGTAACATAATAAATGGACACTCAATTACCAAGAGAGAAATGCTGAAGATAACTGTTACAGAAAAACTTTCAGCTATTAAAAATACATCCTATATGTTGAGTCTGAGAGTGTTGCATTATCCCATGAACCCTTGCAGGCTTCCAGTGGACCACTGCCTCCTAATGTATGGAGGCCATTAAAATTAAATCCTATGTGTTGAGCCCGCCAGGGTTGCACTATCCCATAAAACCTTGCAGGTGTCCAAGCTGAGACACTCCCAGAGGACCACTGCCTCCTGATGTATATGGGATGGAACTGCTCCTGGCCTCTGGATTTGGCTTGTCCATGCCCCTGGCACCTTTCAACATCACAATAGGACATGCCCGTCTGTCCTCCATGGCACTCACTATATATAAGCAGACAGACTGACAGACCCAAGCCATCCAACCATAAAACTCATTAAGGGGAAATGTTACTTTTTTTTAACCCCCCTGTGAAAGAGAAAGAAAATGTCTGACTTGGCTAAACAGAAAAGGCGCAGTCACAGTCACAGGGGGTATTATAATGGTGTATTTCTGTAGGCCCAATGTGACAGATGGCTGATGTATTAAAATTTGGAAGTCCCCAATTCTAGAGGTAACATTGCTGGTTCTTTTCCGCGTGTGGTGAATGGTTTACAAGAAGTGCTTTTTGTTTTCCAAGTGCATTGGCAGGAGAACAAACAGACTGATGATGTTGATCTTCTATAGCGCCTTTCTGTGGTGAGCATGGCCAATTTGGCAGTGCAGCTATTACCAGCTCTTGAAGGTGGACTGTGAATCCTGACCCGATCATTGTTGGCCTGGCTGTGGTTCTCAGTAGAGCAAAATCTGCAGCCCAGTGACTTTGACCCAAACAATACAATTGAGAAGATAAATGAATAAATGGATATTTCTGCCCCCTGGTTTGTATGGTGTGGATATTTTACAGTTGTAGTTGCTGATGTTTGAGGTAATAGCTGCAGAAACTCTGACTACAGGCATGCAGAGAAACTTGATCCCGTCAATAACATTTAATCATCTCCATATTTTCTAGACCAACATGATCCCTGGATCCCCGAGCAGTGATGATTCTGATTGCGGCTTTAACCGACTTCGACGACGAAAGTTGTCATTCCGACGGCGCACTGAGAAAGGTAAGAAAAACTCCTTAGAGTTTTAAAGTAAGAATATAATGTTAACAACATTCACATTTTCCTTCATTTGCCTCCATTTTATAGTGTCTGAGCCGAAAGGGGTGGAGCCTTTCCAGGGCAATGTGGGCAGGGCTAGGCATCCTCCTTGAGGGGCTTCTCAAAAAAATGGGGGAAAGAGGAGATAATGTTAGTGTCAGTGACCCCTCTTGTTACTGGATGGAACTGCTTTACCTCTTCAGAGCCCAGAAGGTGGTCTCTAGACGCACATGCATGACAAGTGCAAACAAACAGAACAAACAAGAAACCTTATACTGAATAAAATGTTTTTCAGTTGTGCTACATAACAGATTTGCACAAAGGAGCCCATTTATTATTATAGACTTATATATGGCATAACATCCCATGTCCATTCTGAGGGAACTCCAGTGTTCTGCTCTTAATCTAAAAGTCATCTACTGTATCTATCTATCTATCTATCTATCTATCTATCTATCTATCTATCTATCTATCTATCTATCTGTCCGTCCTTCCATCTGTCTGTCTTATCATATAGTGCCTTTCATATCTATCTATCTATCTATCTATCTATCTATCTATCTATCTATCTATCTGTCTATCTATCTGTCCGTCCTTCCGTCTGTCTGTCTTATCATATAGTGCCTTTCATATCTGTCTATCTATCTGCAGACAGTGTGGTGTGGTGGTTAAGCCTTTGGACTTCAGTTCCTTTGGTTGCGGTTTCAAATCCCACTACTGACACTGTTTGACCCTGAGCAAGTCACATGACCTGCCTCTGCTCCAATTGGAAAACCAAAAAGAAATGTAACCAATTGTATCATAAATGTTGTAAGTCACCTTGGATAAAGGTGTCAGTCAAATATGTAAATGTATCTGTCTGTCTTTGTTGCAACCTTTTAACTGATTCTGATTGTGGGTTTTAACCAACTTTGATGACGCATAATGTTGATTCTGTCTGGCACTCTAAGAAGGCTGACATTCCCTCCTCGCTTTTAAAAATGTAAAAGTATTCCCCATTGCCTGTATCTGTTGTGGTGTCTGTAAGTGTAATTCAGTCCGGCTTCTGTTGATCCGGAGGTCTTTCTTGTCATTCCAGATGACGAGGATGCGGGTGAAGTAAAGAAGTCTCATAAGCTGTTACGTAGAGGCAGGAGACAGGACAACATCAATCAGGGAGAAGGACTGAAAGCTGAGCGAGGTGGGGCCCGCAGTTCTGTCTCTTCGCCTTCGAACTCCAGCAGCGATGAAGCGGTGATACCCATCCTGCAGACAGCTGTGCCCAGCTCCACGCAGAGCAGGCCCACCAGGCTGAACTTCAGTGACTCCCCTGAGGGTGAAGTGGACCATAAAACAAGCAATACCTGCAATGCTCTGTCTGGTACGTCCTGTGATCGTGGTGGGCCTCACACACACACACACACACACACACACAGCTCTATCTATCTATCTATCTATCTATCTATCTATCTATCTATCTATCTATCTATCTATCTATCTATCTATCTATCTATTATATAGTGCCTTTCACTATCTCTATCTATCTATCTATCTATCTATCTATCTATCTATCTATCTATTATATAGTGCCTTTCACATCTATCTATCTATCTATCTATCTATCTATCTATCTATCTACTATATACTGACTTTCGTATCTATCTATCTATCTATCTATCTATCTATCTATCTATCTATCTATCTGTCTGTCTGTCTGTCTGTCTGTCTGTCTGTCTATTATATAGTGCCTTTCACTATCTCTATCTATCTATCTATCTATCTATCTATCTATCTATCTATCTATCTATCTATCTATCTATTATATAGTGCCTTTCACATCTATCTATCTATCTATCTATCTATCTACTATATACTGACTTTCGTATCTATCTATCTATCTATCTATCTATCTATCTGTCTGTCTGTCTGTCTGTCTGTCTGTCTATTATATAGTGCCTTTCACTATCTCTATCTATCTATCTATCTATCTATCTATCTATCTATCTATCTATCTATCTATCTATCTGTCTGTCTGTCTGTCTGTCTGTCTATTATATAGTGCCTTTCATGTCTTTGTATCTGTCCAGAAGATTTCTGAGCCTCTCATGGCAGCAAACAGGACACATTCTTGGATATCATGTCACTACACTGCAAAGGACAATCACACAGACACGCATTCACTCACACTTTGAAGTATCCGTGTATTTACATTATCTCATTAACTCACACAGTTGGGCAGTAATGGCATCAGGTTAGGTGGTTGTGTTTTATTGATTTTGCATTGAGAACTCTGAATTCAGTTGGCGGTTTCTAAGCATCACCATCTTGCCCACAGGTGCTTTTTCGGGAGTGTCCAACATCTTCAGTTTCTGGAGTGACAGTCGGGGCCGGCAGTATCAGGAGCTTCCTCGTTGTGCAGTAACACAACACATCCCGCTAAGTTCAGCCCCCTGCAGCAGCAGCAGAGGACAGAAGGCCGAGGTGGAATGCAGACTGGATCTGCTTCAGAAACAGCTGAACAGGTAAAGGGTGGGATGCCCTGTGAGGCAGTGGGTACCACATGCAGAGACAATGCCACTTTACTATCGTCACATGAGACCAGGCATTGTCGTGCACCAGGAGGAACCCAGGAGCCACTGCACCAGCACAGGGTCTGACAATGGGTCCAAGGATTTCATCCCGATACCTAATTGCAGTCAAGGTGCCATTGTCTAGCCTGTAGAGGTCTCTATGTCCCTCCATGGATATGCCTCCCCAGACCATCACTGACCCACCACCAAACTGGTCATGCTGAACGATGTTACAGGCAGCATAACGTTCTCCATGGCTCCTCCAGACCTTTTCATGTCTGTCACATGTGCTCAGGGTGGACCTGCTCTCATCTTTGAAAAGCACAGGGTGCCAGTGGTGGACCTGCCAGTTCTGGTATTCTATGGCAAATGCCAATCGAGCTCCACGGTGCTGGGCAGTGAGCACAGGGCCCACTAGAGGATGTTGGGCCCTCAGACCACCCTCATGAAGTCTGTTTCTGATTGTCTGGTCAGAGACATTCACTTCAGTGGTCTGCCTGCCTGCTGGAGGTCATTTTGTAGGCTCTGGCAGTGCTCAAAGGAGCAGATACCGGTCAGTCCTGCTGATGGGTTAAGGACCCTCTACGAGGGGCCCTGTTCAGCTCTCCTCGAGTAACTGCCTGTCTCCTGGAATCTCCTCCATGCCCTTAAGACTGTGCTGGGAGACACAGCAGATCTTCTGGCAATGGGAGGCACGTATTTATGTGCCATCCTTGAGAAGTTGGACTACCTGTGCCATCTATATATATATATATATATATATATATATATATATACAGTATATATAGACACGTGAGTCACTGTCCTGCACCTGAGAGACGATGCTGAGTCCATGGGTTTTGTTCAACTCAACACAGGAATGGCCAGGATATTTATTGAAACGGGAGCTGCCACTTCACTCGACACAGACGCAGCAAACAAGCAGTGACGTTATCAGTTGTCCTGCCTCGGCTCCCTCCTTCAGTTCAGGAAAAGATAGACCTCCTTGTCTGGTCGGTCCAGTGGCTACCGATTAGCGACTAGGATTGGGTTACAATGGAGGGGAAGTGACAGAAAAGAAAAGAAAAGAGCAGGCCAGGTCAGTGGCTGGATTAAAGTGCTCCCCACGTCAACCATCGGCCGACGGACACGTTACGCGGCGAGGCTGTGAAATCGTGGTGCCGTGAACCTGCCGTTGCTTCACGGACAGACAAACAGCCCTAAACTGACGTGTCCCCAGCAGTTCAGCACTGGTGGGTTTCACTGGTTCTCTCTCTCTCTCTCTCTGTGTATATATATTGTGGCAGTAGGGGGCGCTAGTGCTCCCTTGAACCCTCAGGTACAACTCCAGACACCAGGTGAAAGTCCAAGACTCTTTATTTTTTATCACCAATGTGCACCAAGCACCTTCCACACTACTCCTAAACAATAAACCAATTCTAACACAGTACTAATCACTCCTCCTCTCCCAGACACTTTGCTCCTCTCCCTCCCAGCACAGCTCAGTGTCTGGACTGAGCCATCGTCCTTTTATAGCCCCTGACCCGGAGGTGTTCCTGTCCCAACAGTCCACAGTTCCTTATTCCTTCCGGGTCAGGGCAATCAGTCCTTTACTTCAACCCGGGAGCACGTCGTTCCTTCCCGTCACGTGACCGTGACGTACTCCCGGGTCATAAGGCATAAAAGAGCCCATAAGCCCCCCCACAGCGACTCCTGGTGGCCCCCAAGGTATCCAGCAGGGCTGTGTAAAAACACTACATAGTCCATGAGGCCCTGATGGAACTCAGGGCACGATCCTGCTGTCGGGAGAGCTCCTCCTGGCGGCCTGGGGGTGAAGGCCGGAGCACGAAGCCGGCAGTCCTCCACAATATATATATATATATATGCATAGGTCTGATCTGCAGTCTGATTATTTGGGTGGTCACCTACCAGGTTACGCTTGTGGTTGGTTGTCCAGTCGGCAGACATCTGCCATATCCTGTCAGTTGCAAGAAGATCATCATAGATATGTGATAACAGTAGCTCTCAAATAATACAAAGAGTGCACGACACATGTTCGGCCCTAATTGGGGCTCATCAGGTGCACGCACCTTTGCTTCCCATTATGGGGGATCAAACCTTGGACGTCAGCGTCTTGATAAGACACAGTTTTGTGAGATTTTTTTTTTTGACTAATTTTTAACAATCTTGTCAATGACATGGAAAAGTTCCTAATTGGGAAATGGGATGTGGAAGTTCATGATTAAATGAAACGTTCAAGTGGGTCAAGAATGAAAAATCAGCCTAAAATCGAACACTCTTGCCCAGAAGGGGGCGCTGTTACATTAGAAATACGAATGTCTAGGCCAGGCTTCACTTTTATCCTAAGGTGAAGACTAAATCCCTTTATCCAGTGCTTGGCTGAATTACTGTATTCCTAACTGTGAGCCAGGGCCGTCTTAACAGCATTATAGGCCCCCCGGGCAAAGCAGTGCACTGGGGTCCCTACCTACACAACCACTCACAGGAATTAAAATGTAAATGGCAATAAAATGAAACATATATTTATTGTATTGGTACTTCCAACAAAATCAGTATTTAAATATTTAAAAACATGCTGTACAGCAAAGATTAATCAACACAAACATCTGAACAATATAACATGAGCCTTGATACTCAGTTGGTAAACCATACAGACAGAGATGGCACCGTATGAAATTACTATGAATTATTTATTATTAGTCAAGTGTTCAACACAAACATTTGCAAAATTTCTTTGCAGGGAATTGAGTTGAAGTGACGTTAACATATACGCTTTCATACACATACAGGCACGTGAGGTTGCAGAGGTGACCGTGACAATAAATCTGAGGCGAATGCCAAAGTCCACTTGTAACACAATAACAAATATTTATAGTTTAGTATAGTAGAGTATTTATTTATTGACAGCAAGTCGCAACATACATAGATTAGCATTGGGGGCACCCGGGCAACTGCCCAGCGTGCCCATGCGTTAAGACGGCCCTGCCGTGAGTCATTCTTTAATGAACAGCAAGTCTTACTCGGGTATTTTTTTTATTTATGATATATCTATTTCAAATCACTAAAACCCCAAATCTTCACTTACTACAGGCTTGTAGCACAACTAGAATATTTTCGATAGTAAAATGCTAAATCTGACAACATAAATATTTACAAACACAAACATACAGTATGTGTGGCATAGTCGATATCTAATTGATGTGTGGTCAGTTGGCAATGGAGGAGTGGAAGAAAAAACTCAAGGTGGCACATAGTTTTAGGAAGTCACTGCGCACTGGAGAGATTCCAAAGGACTGGAAAAAGGCAAATATCATCCCATTAGATAAAAAGGGTGACCGGGCAGATCCAAGAAACTATAAGCCAGTAAGCTTAACATGCAGAATTAATGGAAGGAATTATTAAGGATAAGATTGAGCAACACCTGGCATGTACAGGAGTTATTAGGAACAGTCAGTGTGGGCTCAGAAGAAGGAGGTCGTGTTTTACCAACATGCTGGAATTGTATGAGGAGGCAACAAAAGGGTATGAGTGGAGTGGAGCGGAGCAGATGATATTATTTAACTGGACTTTCAGAAAGCATTTGATAAGGTGCCACATGAGAGGGTGGGCATCAAACTAAAAGAAGTGGGAGTTCAGGGTGATGTTTGTAGATGGATGCAGAATTGGCCCAGACACAGGAAGAAGAGGGTGACGGTGTGAGGAACCTCATCAGAATTGGCTGATGTTGAGTGGTGACCAGCAGGGGTCAGTATTAGGGCCACTGCTATTTTTAATAAATATACTGTAAATGATTTAGATAAGAATGTAAGTAACAAGCTGGTTAAGTTTGCAGATGATACCAAGATAAGTGGATTAGCTGATAATTTGGAATCCATTATATCATTACAGAAGGACTCGGACAGCACACAGGCTTGGGCAGATTTGTGGCAGATGAAATTTAATGTTAGTAAATGTAAAGAATTACACATAGGAAGTAAAAATGTTAGGTTTGAATACACAATGGGTGGTCGGAAAATCGAGAGTACACCTTATGAGAATGATTTAGGAGTCGTAGTGGACTCTAAGCTATCAACTTCCTGACAGTGTTTAGAAGCCATTAAGAAGGCTAACAGAATGTCAGGTTATATAGCGCCCTGATCAGTGGAGTACAAGTCAAAGGAGGTGAAGCTGAAGGTTTATAACACACTGGTGAGGCCTCATCTGGAGTCCTGTGTGCAGTTTTGGTCTCCAGGCTACAAAAAGGACATAACAGTAGAAGAAAAGGTCCAGAGAAGAGCGACTAGGCTGATTCCAGGGCTACAGAGGATGAGTGATGAGGAAAGATTAAAAGAGCTGAGCCTTTACAGTTTAAGCAAAAGAAGATTAAAAGGTGACATGATTGAACTGTTTAAAATTATGAAAGGAATTAGTCCAGTGGATCGAGACTTGTATTTTAAAATGAGTTCAACAAGAACACGGGGGCACAGTTGGAAACTTGTTAAGAGTAAATTCCGCACAAACATTAGGAAGTTTTTCTTTACATAAAGAACGATAGACACTTGGAATAAGTGACCAAGTAGTGTGGTAGACAGTAAGACGTTAGGGACTTTCAAAACTTTACTTGATGTTTTTTTGGAAGAAATAAGTGGATAGGACTGGCGAGCTTTGTTGGGCTGAATGGCCTGATCTCGTCCAGAGTGTTCTAATGTTCTAATCCTTGGTGAAATGAAACTTTGAAGCATTGATGGCCGGTTATGTCAGGCAAAGTCACAAATCTGATGACCTGAGCCAACTCAGTCATGTCATTAGTTCATGTGGATATTGTAAGGCAGATTTCTTTCATCGTTGAGTCCCAGTGTTCCCAGTACCTCTGGTGTCACCAGGGTCACATTCCTTTCCTTTACAATCGTTCCTTTTACGGGATCGATCCGTATGTGAAACAGATATGTCGTGTTCCATAACAGAACGCCATTTGCACCAAAACACCAAGGGACCCCATGACGTCGACAATGTCAAGGCCAGGACCAGCTGGCAACGCCCCTTCAAACTCCCATTCCTAGCACCCAATGCTCCGTCATTGCCTTCTTATTTAGGAAAGTTGGCAACGTAACACCCATCCAGTTGCCAGGAGAAGCAGACCAGTAGTGCACAGTCAGCCCTTGTGATTGGCTGGTTTACAATTTGTGGATCTGCCTATTTGCTGGTTTGTCATCGATAATTAGATGGGATTATTTTGGAAGTTTTTTGTGAGTAGGGTGCAAGGCTTGTGTGGTGGTCAACAGCACAGGATTAGAGATTAGAGGTGAGGTGGTGCTTCCAAAATGTAATTTGTGAGTTTTGGCATTCGCTGGACCCCTGTGCCCCTAACCCACTGCGAATAGCAAGGAATAGCCAAGTGTCACAGCAGGGGACCCAGGAAAGGCTCAATTAATTGTTCATGATGATTGCCATGGCTGACTTTTTTTTCAGCTGAGTAACATACAAGGGTGAGTCAAAAATTATCCACACTCCGGCTGTAGAATTTATTTTAATCAACTTTCAGAAAACAGCAATGCATCATTTTTCGTCATAATCTCCCTGCTTTTCAATACACTTTGTCCATCTGTCAACAAGTGGTCGTATTTCTTCATTAAGAAACAAATGCACCACTCTCTTCACCTCTTCATCAGAGGTGAGTCTTCATCCTCATAGGGCTTCTTTCGAAACCAAGTCTGTCATGGATTATTGCACAGTCAGGGCCGTGGCTGATTTGCAAATGATTTGCCACATCATCTTACTGTCACTCGTGGCTGACACTTCCATGAACTTCTCTCTCCATTCATACACACTTCTTTGCGACAAAACACTTTGTCCATACTGTCCATAAAGTCTTCGATAAATATCGGCACTAGGCCCACCCTCAGACCACAAAAAACAAATCGCTGCACGTTACTCTTCTTTCGTGCAAATCACAAGTGGGGCAGTCATCGTTTCTCACACCACAGTTACAATACGATCTGACGTAACACGTTGTGATAAGAAAGACATGGGTACAGTGGAACCTCGGGTCACGAACGTCTTGGAACACGTACAATTCGGGTTACGACCAAAAAGTTTGCCAAACTTTTGCATCTGGTCACAACCACCAGAACCCTTCTGGTTCATACCCGCCGATGATTTCCACACATGTTCAGTCTCTCCCTGTGCATTCGCTTTGAACTCTTTGTGCTCTATTTCGTTTCCCTTCTGGTTCATACGCGCCGGTGATTTCCGCACGTGTTCAGTCTCTCCCTGTACCTGTACAGTACATTGTTCTCGGTCAGACATGCATCACGCAGAGGGACTCCTCTCCACCCAGTTCCTCCTCACTTCCTTCATTCCAGGACTCAACTCATGCAAGGTTAGTTTTCTTGGTTGTTTATGGTTAGTTTTTGTATAAATTACGGATTTTTCAAATGTTCATCTTTTTCCCTGTGCTTAAAACTCATTTGAAAAAGTGTTTACAGCGAGCGGTTCGTAAGGCTATAGCGTGAACTCTTGCAGTGTTAGTTTTCTCTGTTGTTCAAGGTTTTCTCAGTGTTATTCAATGTTTTTACATTTAGTTTACTATTACACTGTGCATTCTATGGTATAATTAACTATTTTTGTGCTTAAAAATCTTTAAAAAATATATATTTACATACAGCTCGTACGGTCTGGAACGGATTACTTGTATTTACATACAATCCTATGGGGGAAATTACTTCGGGTCACAACCAAACCAGTTACGACCAGAGTTTTGGAATGAATTACGGTCGGGACCCGAGGTTCCACTGCACATCAAAAAAAGGTTTGGGGCAGCCACCCATATATTGTACCCTGGCTGCAAAAGGTTAAATTTTGACGAGTTGTGTTCAGGTTGAAGTCCAAAACAGAACTGATTTTGGTTTGACAAGATGGCCGCTTTAATGGCCATGACGGGAAGTGATGTCATCTTGACATTTCCTGGAAGTGATGTCATTGTGGCCGGAAGTGATATCATTTACGGGTCCTGGACCGGATGTGACGTCATCTATGGGGCCGGCACCTAGTGGGATTTCCTGGAGAGTGTTAGGGCAGCAACCCACCCTCTGGTCTGGTTTGGTACTAGTACTACTATTTAGACCCTCTAGCTGCCTCCCAATCGCACATTTGTGACAACGTTCACCACAGTGACTAGGGAGACGGGGACCTCGTACAGAGAGTGCCAATAAGATGATGCTGCCAACAGAACTGGAGTGAGGATAACTTTTGACTCACACCTCGTACTTGCAATATGGCTACCTATGCTGGAGTGAAGGAGTGAGCGGCCAACAGGCCTTCTCACAAGCAAGCAGGCAGATAACTCCACCATCCTCAGGCTCTACCACCTACTGTCACTTTGTTAACCTCATTTAGAGTGGCATCTTGTGCTCATGTTGCACACTGGAGTGCAGTAAATAACACAAAGGAAGTCCAGTGACACAGGCAGAGGCGTAAGACCAAAGAAGAGCTGAAGAAGACAACTGAAAAAAACTCTGAAGTCTGTCGTTAGTGATGTCTTTACAAAGCATCAGCAAGGTCTGGAGATCTTCCATTCTAGGGAAGAGAAACTAAAACAAAATCTGCAGGGGTTCCAAGGACACGAGACCACCCAGCCCGTACTGGGCATTCTACCTAACAGCAGTGATCTCAATCAGTCCTCAGGGTTTTCAGGCTTTACATAGAAGAATTTGATGATGATGGTCATGTGGACCTCTGGCCTTCAATTCATCAATGTAATGACTGCAAGGTGCCCTAATCAGATGGTGCAGATCAACACCTAAGAAAACCGGAAAGAGAACAGCAGAGAAAGTAGGGGTTAATATGGATTGTGGAGCCATGATATACAGAATATCAGGGTTACTCTAAAATGAAGCTCTGAGAAAGCCAAGGTAAAGTGACGGGTCTTTAGCAGTTTTTTAAAGTGCTCCACTGTATCAGCCTGGTGAATTTCTACCAGTAAACTGTTCCAGATTTTAGGTTCATAACAGCAGAAGGCCACCTCACCACTTCTTTTAAGTTTAGCTCTTAGAATTCTAAACCGACCCTCATTTGAAGATCTAAGGTTACGATTTGGAGTGTAAGGTGAAAGGCATTCCGATATACAGGACTGAGCGAGATTGTTTAAGGCTTGGTAAATCATACGCAGGATTTTAAAGTCAGTTCTAAATGGCATTCTAGGGAAGACAAGATTCTCTGTAGTTAGCAGAGTAATCTGGAGAAACAGAGACATTCTAGCAGGCGGCCCTCCCAGCACCACAGCTTTGCTTTTCCCTTCCCTACTAGGCAATCAGTCTTTGTCAGTCTGAGCTTCTCTTCTCCAAAGGGCTGATCTCGTACTTGTAAATGGCTTTGGGATTCACTAAAGTCTTCACTTTCTTAAAAATGTCTTTTTTTTTGTGTTTTGTCAGGCTGGAGAACCGAATGTCGTCGGATATTGGGGCCATCATGCAACTGCTGCAAAAGCAAATGACCGTGGTGCCTCCAGCTTATAGCACTGTGACACCACCACCGCAGCCCGCGTCCTACCCGTGTACAGCAGAAAGGCTGGTCCAGACGGTCATCCCACTGGAGTCTGAGACGCTGGCGTCTCTTTCTCAGGTAATGATGCCCTGCCAAGTTACATTAACGTGTAGCGTCTAAGGCCATAGTGTCCATGAAGCCTTCCTTTCTGAGACACTGCGATCTCATTTTCATGATACCTCATCTCACTTTTCAATGAATCTGTCCAATTTATTACATCTCTCTGGTAGTGTCTCCCTTCAGCCTCTCTGGGTGACATGTTGGCGTCTTTCTCAGGTAACGATTTTAAGTAAATTGCGTCCTACTATATCGCTTTGTCTTCTTCATCTTCTTTCGGCCGCTCCCATTAGGGGTTGCCACAGTGGATCTTCTTCTTCCATATCTTTCTGTCCTCGTCATCTTATTCTGTTACACCCATCACCTGCATGTCCTCTCTCACCACATCCATAAACCTTCTCTTAGTCCTTCCTCTGTCCTGTACACCATCTTCTTCTTTCGGCTGCTCCCATTAGGGGTTGCCACAGTGGATCTTCTTTTTCCATATCTTCCTGTTATCTTGCTCTGTTACGCCCATCACCAGCATGTCCTCTCTCATCACATCCATAAACCTTCTCTTAGGCCTTCTTCTTTTCCTCTTCCCTGGCAGCTCTATCATTAGCATCCTTCTCCCAATATACCCAGCATCTCTCCTCTGCACATATCCAAACCAATGCATACTTGCCTCTCTGACTTTGTCTCATTTCTAATCCTGTCCATCCTCGTCACACCCTCTGTATCACTCTGTGATAGGATAAAATGATGAAACCCTGGAAGCAAAGGATTATGGTCTGAGGACCTTTTTCATAATTATGTGATGTTGAAAGTCCCTCAGGGTTCAGTGCTGTGGCTGCTGCCGTTTTTAATGTACAGTATGTTGTTAATGCCATCATAAAGGGACTAGCATCCCAATGGAGATGGATGGCAATTTCTTGCCTGGACGGGATTCCACAATTGAAAGATGTGGATGGTTACGCCTCCCCGCCAGGACGCCATCATAGAAGGACAAAGGGAGACTGCTTACTGGGACCATGTATTCCTCCTATATACAGGGTGGTAGCATACCTCTGGTGGAACTACCCCCACAGGGCATATTAGGTAGCTGTAGTCCTGATGGGCAGCCCTGCTGGGGAAGTTGGGTGCCACCAGGGGGAGCTGCAGGGGAACACAACCACTACTTTGCTGGGGCTTCTGTCTGGCCTGGAAGTGCTTCTAAAATGTAGTGCTGTGGCACCAGACGTACTCGCGGGTCGGGCAAAAAAGAAGAACCTCCTCTGCATTAGGGGTGCAGAGTCATGAGGCAACGGACGATACTCTTAGAGGAAGGAGGGAAAGGTGACCAACTGTTTTGAAATCATTGTACATTAAGCTGCCTTTTATTGGACCAAAACTTGTGTTTAGAGCTCTGAGGCTCCCCCTGGTGGCCACAGCATACAGTAAGTATTCAGAGCCTTTCACTTTCTGCACACTGTACTGTGTTGTAGATTTCATTTTAAATGGGTAAATATGCCTGTTTTGCCCTATACACTCAATATTCCATAAGGACAAAGTGAACACGAGTTTTTAGAAAGGTTTGCAATTTTATTAAAAGTCAAAAACTGATATCTCTTCATTCATATAATTATTCAGGCTCTAATTCCATACTTTGTGGAAGCTCCTTTGGCAGCAATTTCAGATTGTCTGATCAGGTAAGTCTCTACAAACATATACCATCCTATACAGCTGGCATGGCATGCCTCAGTGATGACTGTGAAATACCCAATCGGTCAGCCAGTTCACGTTGAAAAGTTCCTGTGGCTAAAAACCCAAGAGTGGACAGAACTTACAAAGGAGAAGGTAGAGCACAATTCCTCATAGTCCGCCTTTGTAAAGCCGGTGCCAGTTTAGCACACAGCGCCAAGAGAAAACCTCTTGGAAATCGAAATCAACTGAGACGGCAGTCATCATCATCTGTAAAAACAGTACATGCTCTCTACTAATTCTTCCATTTTGCGATGTCTTCTAACAACACTAAAGCAGCTATGGCAGTTGGAATAGTTTGGCCATTCTGCGCACCATTGTATTGTTACAGATTGATTAGATAGAGAGATAGATAGATGACTTTTGGATTAAGAGCAGAATGGACATGGGATGTTATGCCAAGTCTATAATAATAAATGGGCTCCTTTGTGCAAATCTGTTATGTAGCACAACTGAAAAACATTTTATTCAGTACGACGTTTCTTGTTTGTTCTGTTTGTTTGCACTTGTCATGCATGTGCTATCCAAGAATGTGTCCCATTTGCTGCCATGAGAAGCTCAGAAATCTAGAAAAGCAACAAATGACAGAAAAATTTAAATAGCCTGCTGGACAGATACAAAGACATGAAAGGCACTATATAATAGACAGACAGAGAGACAGACAGACAGACCGTTAGATAGATAGATATGAAAGGCACTATATGATTGATAGATAGATAGATAGATAGATAGATAGATAAAGGCACTATATAACATAGATAGATAGATAAATAGGGAAGGCACTATTTACAGCACACTAGATAGATAGATAGATAGATAGATAGATAGATAGATAGATAGATAGATAGATAGATAGATAGATAGATAATTTTTTAATCCCAAGGGGAAATTCACCTACTCCAGCAGCAGCATACTGATAAAAAACAATATTAAATTAAAGAGTGATAACAATGCAGGTAAAACAGACAATAACTTTGTATAATGTTAACGTTTACCCCCGGGTGGAATTGAAGAGTCGAAAGTTTGGGGGAGGAACGATCTCCTCAGTCTGTCAGTGGAGCAGGACGGTGACAGCAGTCTGTCGCTGAAGCTGCTCTTCTGTCTGGAGATGATCCTGTTCAGTGGATGCAGTGGATTCTCCATGATTGACAGGAGCCTGCTCAGCGCCCGTCGCTCTGCCACAGATGTCAAACTGTCCAGCTCCGTGCCTACAATAGAGCCTGCCTTCCTCACCAGTTTGTCCAGGCGTGAGACGTCCCTTCTTTATGCTGCCTCCCCAGCACACCACTGCGTAGAAGAGGGCGCTCGCCACAACCGTCTGATAGAACATCTGCAGTATCTTATTGCAGATGTTGAAGGACGCCAGTCTTCTAATGAAGTATAGTCGACTATGTCATCTCTTGCACAGAGCATCAGTATTGGCAGTCCAGTCCAATTTATCATCCAGCTGCACTTCCAGATATTTACAGGTCTGCACTCTCTGCGCACTGTCACCTCTGACGATCACGGGGTCCATGAGGGGCCTGGGTCTCCTAAAATCCACCACCAGCTCCTTGGTTTTGATTAGAATCAAAGTAAATTAAATTTGTAAACGATATGCCGTTAATTTCGGTGTATATGATAAAACCCGCATCATATATGTGAATCTAAAAAAGAAAAACAAGACCACAGAAACAGTAGCACTACTTTGACGCTGGGTGCCGCCAGTTTGCAAAACTGAGCAGAAAAGTGCGTATGCAAGGAGGGGCGCTGCCATGAGAATGTGTGTGGCTTTACTCCAAGTTTAGTTTTTATACAACTTGGAGTGAACGTGGAAACAGGTGTATGCAACATTTATATATGAGGCTACTGGTGTTTCCAAACATTCACAGTTATTGAGGCCACTGTGCTCTTGGGAACACTCCGAGCTTTGAAAATGGTCTCATCCCTCATGCCCTGATCCCTGCATTACCATAATTTGATCACGGAGGTCTACACAGAGTTTCTTGGACATCACAGCTTGGTTTTTGTCCTGACATGCTGCGTGAATTATGGGACTTACTATACACAGTTAAATGATATCTAGTCAATTCAGTGTGCCACAGGTGGACTCCAGTCAAGTTCTAGAAGCATCTTAAGGAGAATTAAAGCAAGCAGGACGCACCTGAGCACAATTTAGAGGGCCACAGCAAAGGGTCAGAATAATTCTAGGAAAGGAGAGATTTCAGTTGCCTTTTAATAAATTTGCAAACCTATCTGAGAATATGTCCTGACTTTGTCTTTCAGTGTTATTGAGTGTAGATTGATGGGCAAAAATTGTGAATATATCCATTTGAAATGAAAAATACAGCCCAATAAAGTGTGTGGAATGTGAACGGCTCTATATACTTTCTGAATCCACTGGGAATTGTCTTGATAAGAAAATCAATAACAGGCTAGTTACGTCAACCAAGTGGAATGGCAGATCAGCCAAATCATTGCAGATGGACCTGGGCAGAGTTCGGACTTGGGCAGACTTGTGGCAGGTGACATTTCATGCAAGTACATTGTGAGTTTTCATACGTATCGGACGTGAAATGGTTATGTGGTGGGAGATCTGGAAGCTGAAAGCACCCCTTATGAAAAGGGGTCTAGGGGCTGTCATGACCGTGTCACTCTCTTACATCCAGATTGTGTGCAGACGCTGTTAAGTGGACTAAGAAGATGTTGGGTTGTGTAGCTCAGGATGTGGAGAACAAATCACCTTAAGTTATAGAGGCGCACTCGTGAGGCCTCGCTTGGTGTGCTGTGTACAGTTTCGGTCTTCGAATTACAAAAAATGAATCATTAATTCCAGAGAAAGTCCAGAGAAGGTCGACTAGGCTTATCTGAGGATGAAGAAGTAATGAGCTATGAGGAGGGATTGACGGGATTAACACTAAATTTATGAGGGATTTACGAGGCGTGATCAAAAAATACGGTGATACGTTTTAAAAAAGAAACGTTTATTGCAGTAAGAGATTTACAACTACTAGTCACCCTCACAATACTCTCCTCCACTTCGAATGCACTTATCTCAACGCTCCTGCTACTTTGCGAAGCAGTTCTGGAAGTTTTCATTTGAGAGTGTCTTTAGTTGGGCTGTTGTGGCTTCCCGGATGTCCTCAACGGAGTGAAATCATTTGCCTTTCATGGTCATTTTCAATTTAGGGAACAACCAGAAGTCGCATGGTGCCAGATCCAGCGAATAAGGTGGATGCGGATGTTTTTATTCAACAGAAATTGTCGTACTAGAAGGGATGTGTGACAAGGAGCGTTGTCATGATAAAGAATGGAAATGTTTCAACATTTTCCTTTGTGGTCAATGTTGAAGGATGTCCTGATCTTTTCTCGTCTTCAACCGAGTCAGATCCATTATGAAATCGATCAAACCACTTGTAAACCGTCTTAATTGTCGGTGCAGTGTCACCATAAATTGATTTTAACATCTGATGGGTTTCCTGAGCTTTTTGCGATTTGAAACAAAATTTCATGTTAATACATTGCTCGATATCCATTATTAATGACAAACTTGAAAAACACACTTGAGCTCAACAGTGGCTCACAAACGACTGATAGTATCAAACCAGTTGAAACTTGTCGCAAACTAGGGTCCAGGATGGACCTGTCAGAAAGTGCATTGAATTGTTCTGCGTTGCTCTTGGATGGTGCTCTGCATCAACATTCACCGTATATTTTGATCACACCTCGTAAATAGAGATGAAGAGGAGACATGATTTGAAGTGTTTAAAATGACGAAGGGAAGTTAGTCCAGTGGATCGAGACAGTGATTTTAAAGTGAGTCCATCAAGAATACAGGGATACAGTTGGAAACTTGTTAAGGGGAAATTTTGCACAGATGTTAGACGTTATTTCTTCGGACAGAGGAAAAAGAAAAGGACACATGCAATAAATGATCAAGTCGTTTGGTATGTGGTAGAACGTTTCGGAACTTCAGAATTTCACTTGATGCCATTTTGGAAGCCATTGTGTGAATAGGATTGACAGTCTTTGTAGGGTTCTCAAAACGTTTCAAATATTCTAATGCATTTGTCTCCATTCACCCTGCAGATCTCCGATTCCCAAGATTTTGAAGAACTTGCTTCCAAGTCATCGGTCTCCCTGCTGAACACTGTGGAGCTTCAGCCAGAGGCAGGGTCATCTGGACACCCTTCTGACGGAAGGCCGGAACTAACGGAAGGGCTGCCTGTGGCGCCAGAACCCGAGGAGCTTATAGCCCGGTTGGAGAGGTTACGCCGCCTCTCACTGCCGGTACAGCATGTGGACCACCCGTTGGACTTACAGCCACCACAAAGACACAGCTCAGATCCCGGAAGCTAAAGAAAACCTGGAGCTACAGCACCTATATTTTGGCTCTCCTTTCAAATGGAAATATTTGCTTCAATAATTCAAACATCACAATTTAGCAAATACTTGCTACCAGGAAATACTACCAGGAAGGTTTTCCTTGCTCGGTGTGAACAAACGAAGAAAAACCTTTGGCTTGTCCATAGGTCGTTGACTTCGTGAGCAAAGTGCATTCTTCTTAACTCGGGGAAACTGGACAGAACGTGTCCTGGTGCAAACCACGGATGTCACAGTAACATGAAACAAAAGAGTCTCGCAATATACTTGGCAGGCTGGAGAGGTTCGGCGCTCTCGCTCCACGTCTAGATGCCACCAACAGTGAGCAGCGCCGTCATGGCCTTTTTTTGCCCCACTGACGTAAATTAGAATTTCCACTGCCCTGATCCTTATATCAGTTAGAGATGTCAAGATGTTAGCTGGCCTAACAGACTGTCGAGTGCTTGCCCGTATTGAATTCTCTGCCTGCCCATCCATCCATGGCCCTCCGGTCAACATGGTTAACCAATACACCAATGGGTGGGTACCACGGCCTCAGGAGATTGACCCCCCCCCCCAAAGAACGAAGGAAAAAAAAAATCTAAACAAAATGTTTGTTTCTGCTGCTCCGATAACTATAGCCATGCACTGTAACTGAACATATCAGATGTCTTTTGCTGACCTTGTACAGATAACTAAATGAAGTCATATAACAATATGCAAATAAGAATTACTAAAGAATAAGTTATTTGATGTAAATAAGCTGTTTTAGTCCAAAGGAGTGTATATAGCTACTCTGACTTGTGTGTGGCCTGTGATCCCGGTGTGTCCTTCCTTCTTCAGCCTGGCCTGGCTTGGGATGCTCAGCGATGGCCTTAGCATTGCAGGCTTGAATGTATTCAGCTCCACTTTCAGCATATCCACCTCTCCGATTCGGACCTCTTTGGCTTCTAAGAACCCCGGATCGGAACATAGTGCTTCCTGATCTCGCCTCGTCATTTGGGGCACAGCTTTGCCCTCTGACTGGCGGCTTTAGACATCTTTCCAGTGTCCCGTGGACTCATCACGTCTTTTTTTTTTTTTTTTTTTTTTTGTAAATCCTTGTAGCTAAAGTTTAAAAGTTTTCCATGTTGTCAAAAGCAATAATTCTGCTAGAATTCAGCATTTTGGACACGCTCATCTCGTGTATTTTAATACCCCCACGTTGGCGCCGACTTGTTTATTTGCACAAGTTTTCTGCTGTTTTTTTTACCCCTTCAGAATATCAGGATCTTCTTCATTATTTGATAGTGAAGTGGTCCTACCGTCTAATCAACTTCAGCTTATACACAAAGCTGCCTATTAGCTTCACCATCTGACACAAGAGGCTTCCTAAGCTTCTCTCCACTCAGTGATGTCCATATCCATAGTCAGACCATTCATCTCAGATAGCCTCTCATCTGTTATTGATGTATTTTAATCCAAGGTGCTGTCACATCATGGGTCCAGCATCCTGGGTTGAAACCCCTTGGTCTTCCTCTGTGTCCTCCAGTCCTCCTCTCACATCTCCAAAGACATGTCATTAGGTTACCTGGCGACTCTGAATTGCAGTTGGCATGAGTGGGCTGTCCAGGACTGTTTCCCACCTTGTGCCTGTGATGGTGTGGGTCAACTCCACCCTATTGGTTGTATCCCGGGAGTCTCTTGAACCCCTTACCGCTGATAACAGACCCAGGATGAGGATGAGCCAGTGGAGGAGGACACAACGTACATCTAGCAAGCGGTAGGTGTATAAGTGCGCAGGTGCTGTTATTAAAATCCAACAAAACAGAACAGTGTTCAAAAGTGTAGTGAAAATCTTCAATAAATAAATAACCCATAAAAATGAATGATGGTGCAGGTGGGGAAAAAACAGTTCCAATAAATAAATCCATTAAAAACGTCAAGAGACGGTCCACAAAACTTTGAGTTTTGCCCTTTTAAACTTTGGGCCACCTCCTGTTTACCCCCTTCGGATCCTGCAGGAGGAAGAGAAGACACTGACCGACAGATGTAGTCAACCTTCATATCCTGGCTCTGTTCCCAGCCACCCTTCCATCAGCATGCACAGGGCAACCACACGTGCCTCTCCCACCGCTCACACTCAGCCCTTGCTGTCAATCGGGCCGCTCCTACTCCCCGGCGATTCCCTGTAGGAGTGCCTTTTCTTCAGCTTCAGGTTCCTGCAGCCATGAAGCTCACTCCTGACCACCTACCTCTCACTCCCGGCAGCACAGACACTCTCACTCTCTTCATGTCTCTGTCTTCTCTCCATTCAACCTTCATCTTTCACTCGTCTTTTTTCCTACTTTTGTCTTCTCTTTCCAATTCTTTTCTGTCCTCTCCTTACTGTCCTGGCTCCCTTTATATCTGCCTTGATCACAAAGCCAATAAAGCAACCGAGACAGACCGTACCCTCACGTGTAGGTGCGTCTCACCTCAGTTACCTCACCAATCTCCCACAGCTACGCGTGCGCGCACACCCATGGAGATCGAGCCGGCCATTCATTTATTTACTGTATATACTCAAACCCGAAAAATCGATCATAAAATCAGACCCTGACTTATATGCCCTTAATTTTTTTTTCTTACATCTTCCTGCCTCCTCAAATCTGACACCAGTTTCTCAGACACATCGAATTTTGTTGCAGCAGTGAAGTTATGAATTTCTTTTGCTACTTCAATGACATTTAATTTAAAACCAGCTTCATATTTTCTTCTGATCGAACACTCCATCATAGATGGAGGGATGCTCTTACGATAAAGGTATATGAGGGTGTGAGATACGAAAAACACAAATCAGTGCAAACGTCACTTTGGAATAGTTCAGGTATTACTGTGTGGTCACGTAGGCACAATACATAGAAAAAAAAGGCAGTGTGCTCCATGGTTACTCTCTCAGGTGGGCGTTAGCATATCGTAATCTCTTGGACCAATAGCGTGTGTTTTCCCCATTCGACGTATACTACCGACATTATAACATTCCAGAGATTATACGGTAAAATCAAGCCCTGACTTATCCATGGGAGGACTTAAATGTGAGTACATACGTATTTATTAAAAATCGGCCACCTTTTTCTAAGCTGCGGATCTGCTATACCACAGTTCCAAGTACTGCTGGTATATCCTCTGATTCTCTATAAACCTTAACTGAATTAGTTGGATTTGAGAAAATTACATTAAGTTGTCTTCATCCAAGGAAGTTAAAGAGCTTAAGTGTGTAATACAACTGTTTCCGTATTTGCACAGCTTGGGTTAAAGTACTGTAGATTACAGGCACTGTCCTTAGTAGCAGACAATCTTTGCCACTAGAAGTCCACAGTTCAACATAACAAAGTTGATTGTTCCAGTTCCAGGTCGTGTAGGGTCAGAACCAATCCAAGCTACACTAGACATTAGAACTTTGGGGATCTTCCTGCTTGAGTCTGGATTACGTGATTTAAGATTGATGAGCTTGTTGGGCTGAAAATGCAAATATGTCTTGCATATTTTAGGTAGCAAACAGGCCTGGAGTGTGTACAAGTTACAGTACCCACTTACCTGTGCACCCACCATTTGGAAAAAAAATCTCACGAACATACGTAAGGAAAAATCTGCCAATCAAGGGGTGACCATTCGGTCCATCAAGTATGTTTGTTTAGCTCTTAGCTAAGTTGCCCTAAAACCCGTGTAATTAAGTTTGTCTTTCAACTGTAAACTGGTCCAGTGTGGATGCTCATGTGTGTGAGCAGGCCTTCCAGTGGACTGTTGCCATCTTCAGGACTGGTTTCTGCTTTATGCCCGATTCAACCGGGATCGGCCCCCTAAAACTCTGTATTGGATTAGGTAGGATCAGTGTTTGCATTTGTGGTTTTGTTGTGATTGCTAAACAACGAAGGTGATAGAACTGCGAGGCCCGCAATGCAAGAAAACTCTTTGAACCTCCTTGAAGGATCATTCCATAGATTTACAATCCTTCTCCTTCTTCTCCGTAATCTCCATCAAATTCAGCAGCCTAGCGGCGGTGACATAAATAAGCACATCTGGTCCCAGTCTGAAGTCCCACACTTGCAGCCCCTTCTTCGCTAATCTTGTCCTCACTCCCAAACCATTTGCCACTAAGGTCTCCAAAGAGGTGGAAATTCAAAGGAACCAAATCAGGCTTGTAGGGCGGAAAGGGAAGAAGGGTTGTGTGACCTGTATGGTTGTGCGATTTTGTGTTGAAGGAGGACTTCAGTAATGTGTCGGGAGTTCAGACTCTCCATTACACTTGTGAATGTACAGATCTGAGTTGACGGTTTGCCCACATGACAAAATGTCTACCAAAATTATCCCTTCTGCACCCCAAAACACAGTGACCAAGACCTTCCCTGCTGTTCTTCTCAGGGGAAATTGGATGATGCTAATAAATTGACTATCTTGGTCTGTCGTTCAAATGACGGCTTATTGTTTCATCCCTTATGATGATCTGTGATAGAAACCCTTGAAGTTTAAGATAAATTGGGGAAGAAATGAAGATCTAGCTCTGTCTGGACAGTTGTGTGACAGACGTTAAGACACATGTGATGATCTGTAATCAAAACCTTTCAAGTTTTAGCTAAAATTGGAGAAGAAATGAAGACCTAGCTCTGTCTGGACAGTTGTGTGACGAATGTTAAGATCCATTGAATGTAATGTGCACACGGCATTAACATAGGATGTGGGTTGAAGGCCTTCTGGTTGGAATCCATTGGCCCTGTTGGACGAATTCACCAGCATGTTGATGTAACACTGGAGTCGCTGTAGTTGTTTGCTGGCCAGAGCAAGGTGTGCCAATGAGGTCTGATGCTCTGCTCTCAGAACCCTGCCACTAGTGGTTCTTTTATCAGTAGCAGAGACTCAGTATAGAGAGTTTAATTGGACTGTAAGTGTTCACCATAGGACAGTCCGCAAGACACACACACTCTAGCAGAATGAGATGAAGACTTTTTTTTGTCTTAGAAAAGTCTTAGTGTTGTAAATCAAACCTAATATGAAAAGAGCACAACCCTAACAAACCATAAATGATTGGCATCTTACTATTAAAAGACGCTTGACATGAAATCGATGATTTAATTATTTGACTTGGTGTGATCTAAGCAATACCTTCAATAAAGCTCAGGTGCAAACTACCAGGCACCTGATTTCAGGGCTCTTGGTTCACAAGGCTTCTACCAGTGTGGCTTAGGCTCATTCTTCCCATTGCTATGTAGACATTTCCTCCTAGGATTAAGGGGAGTTTGAACTTGTCCTCCAGTGTACTCAATGATGGACTCTTGCCCTGCTACCCGATACTGTCTTGTTCCTCGTCACCCTAATTTGGAATACGAGGATTCCGATTATCAATGGATGGATTTGTGGCAGTTAACATTGTATTAAAAAATAATTTTGGAGAGCAGGCATCCATGGGGGCTCCTGCTGAGTCCAGTCACTTACCAGGAACAGAAGATCAACGATACATTGAGACAGAGTTTAGACCAAATGATTTGTGGAGCATCGCTTGATGTGTCTGCTTGTCTGGACTTTGCTTAACTTGTGGTAGGCAAAGCTCTGATGAAATATTAAAATATTAATCAACCAGTTTCTCTTTGACATAGCGCCTTTCTATAATAACCAATATCCCAAGGCACATTACACAAACACTCTCTTTGTACAGCTGTTTCCATATATTTCTTTATAGATAGAGCACAACAAACATCAATAAGGCAAATCCTTGTGTAAAAGTCACCATCTGATTCATATTTGCCTTCTTGATGCAATCCAGAAGATGTCGCTTTTCTCTGTCCATAAGTCATGCTTAACGTGGCACAAAGAACGCACTATATAAATGTAATGAATTATTATTGTTATTATTATGGGCCACAAGATGACATCTTTAACATCTCTTTTCAAAAGACTTTCTCAGTGTGGTCCAAAGGATGCCATTCTAACGTCTGTTTCTACAACACCTTCCTGACGTCATCAAAAAGATACCATCTTTGAGATCTGCTTCTGAAAAGCCACCTACGCGTGGTATGGAAGATGTCGTCTTTAAAATGTGTTTTTGAAATGCCTTCTTGACATGGTCCATTTAGCATCTGTTTCCAAAAAGCCTTTTCTCTGTGTGTCCAAAGATGGTCTAAAAGATGCAATTTTGTCTGACAGGCCTTTTTGAAAAAGAGTTTCTCTACAGATCCAAATACAAATATATATACGCCTTTATTTGAAAGACCCTATATAAAGCCAAAGAAGCTCCAAATAATTGGCTTTCTGATATCTTTTTTTTCAATTTGCCTTATTGACATGGTCCTGAAGATGCTATCTTTTAACATCTTCTCGCCACAGTCCTAAAATATCCTATTCTAACATCTGTTTCTGAGAAGACTTCTTTACATGATCTCTATTACTGGAATAACTTCTTGGTGTGGTCCGAAAGATGTTGGTTTTAGCATTTGTTTGCCGAATGCCTATGCTGCATAAGTCAAAGATGGTCCACAGGATGCCATCTTCAATACCTCTTTCTGAATGGGCCTTCTTGTCACGGTTCAAAAGACGTTCTTCTAACGTCCGTTTCTGAAAGGTCTTGTGACTTTGACATCTTTAACATCTGTTTCTGAAGAACATTCCTGACATGGCCCAATAGAGGCTGTTTTTAACATCTGTTTGCAGAATACCTCCTCTACATGAGTCAAGGGTGGCCCAGAAGATGCCATTTTTAATGCCTCTTTCTGCAAAGGCCTTCTTGTCATGGTTCAAAAGACGCTCTTCTAACGCCTGTTTCTGAAAGGTCTTCTGACTTTCCATAAGTCTTCTCTAATACGGCCTCAGGATGGTACAAAAGGTGCAATTTTTTTAACATTTCAATCCAAAAGGCCTTCTTGCTGTGGTTGACAAGGTACCATTCTAACCTCTGTTTCTTAAACACCCTCTTGACATTATCTGATGTTTAATGTCTGTTTCTGAAATGGCTTCTTGATGCAGTCCAGAAGATGCTGCTTTTAATGTCAATTTCTAAAAGGCTATCTTGACGTGGTCCAAAAAATGTCCAGAAGACCTTTAACGCTTTTCCCTGAAGATGCATTTCTGCCACCTTCCCAAAGATGGTACTCTAATATCTGTTACCTGAAAACCCTTCTGACATGATTGAAAAAAAATGCCATCTTGAACTTCTGTTTCTGAAACACCTACCTGACGTGGTCACTTTTCATGTCTATTTCCATAAGGCCTTCCCTACAGGGTCCTAAAGATGCCATCTTGAACGTCTGTTTCTAAATGGCCATCTTGACCTGGTTTGAAAGATTCTGCTTTTGACCTCAGTTTCCTGGAAGCCTTCCTCACAGGGCCAAAGAAGGTCCAAATAATGGCTTTCTAATATCTTTTCTCTTTTTTAAGTCGCCTAATTGACATGGTCCTAAAGGTGTCATCTTTTAACATCTGTTTCCAAAAGGCTTTCTTCTCTCTATGGTCCAAAGATGGTCCAGAAGATGTCTTTATTTTTTTTTAAGTTTCCTCTATTCCTGGATGCTGATGGCAGCAAAAAAGGATCGACTTGTCTGTGTTTCACATTCGCCACCTGTTGTTCAGAGTTGACATGCTTGGGCTCCATAACATTCTTTCAGCATCTCCCTTATTAGTCTTCTCCCTTTGACGTTCATGTCGTTGTGTGCATGTTGTAACCCTCAATGAGATCACAGACAAAGACAATCTACTGCAATCACAGCCGTAGAGTTTAGAGCCCATTTCCTTATCCACTAAACCACACAGCGCTCGAAAAGAATAAACCGTCCAAAAGTTTGAATTTTGAATTAGGCATTTTTAATGACACATTTAATTTCCTGTTTTGGTCGATTAAAACTTTGGGATGAAAAATAATGAGAGATTGGCGTTGTGTTATGAATGTGTTGATCCTGGCCGCTTCATTCTGCTCCTCTCAGGGATCCATCAATCTGTTAGATCAAATATCCTCACAGTTGACTTTCCTAATCCTGTCTAACTAAGAAATGGGCCCCCTCCATATGAATCAGTAATGAAAACTTGAGCAAGTCCAACAGAGTCACAGCCGGAGAAGTTGAACATCGAGGACGTGTTAAAGTAATGGAAAGACCAGTAGACCTCAGGATTGATAAGGCAAGCCGTCTCTTTAATGTCTGTTTCTAACACACCATCTTGATACGGTCCAAAGGGTATAGCCACATGGTTCAGATACCGTCTCTAACATCTGTTTCTCACTCACCTTGACATGGTCCAAAAGATGCCGTCTTTAATGACTCTTTCTCAAACTCCTTCAGACTATTCAAAAGATGCCGTCTTTAACATTTGTTTCTCAAAACATCTTGACATGGTCCAAAAGATGTCGCTTTTAATGCCCTTTCCAAAAGGCATGACCACATGGTCCAGAAAGATATCATCTCTAACATCTTTTTCTCATTCGCCTTGACAGGGTCCTAAAAATGCTATATTTAACGTCTGTTTCTCAAACGCCTTGACACGGTCCACGTTTCTCGAAAATCTTGACATGGTCTAAAGGATGCTGTCTTTAACATACGTTTCTCAAGAAACCTTTGAACGCCCATTTCCAAAACATGGTCCAAAAGATGACGTTTTTAATGCCCCTTTGAAAAAGGCATAACCATGTGGTCCAAAAGATGCCATCTTTTGCATTTTTTTCTCATCCGCCTTGACAGGGTCCTAAAAATGCTATATTTAACGTCTGTTTCTCAAACGCCATGACATAGTCCATGTTTCTCGAAAAGCTGGATATGGCCTATAAGATGCCGTCTTTAACATACGTGTCTTTTTTTTTTTTAATGTCCGTTTACAAAAGGCATAACCAAAAGGTTCAAAAAGATATCACCTCTAGCATCTTTTTCTCTAACACCTTAACAGGGTACTGAAGATGCTGTTTTTAACGTCTGTTTCTCAAATGCCTTGACGTGATCCATGTTTCTCAAAAAGCTTGACACGGTCTAAAACATGCTGTCTTTAACATACGTTTCTGAAAATACCTTTTAATGCCCATTTCCAAAATATGGTCCAAAAGATGTCAATTTTAATGCCCCTTTCCAAAAGGCATGACCACATGGTCCGAAATGATATCGTCTTTCACATCTGTTTCACAAACATCTTGACACGTTCCAAAAGATGCCATCCTTAACATCTGTTTCTCAAAAACACCTTGACATGGTCCAAAAAATGTCGCTCTTGTATAACCTCATGGTTCAAACAGATGCCGTCCTCAGACACTTGATACGTTCCAAAATATTACATCTGTAACATTTGTTTCTCAAGCACCTTTACTTGCACTAAAAGATGTCGTTTTTAATGCCCCTTTCCAAAAGGCATGACCACATGGTCCAAAATGATACCGTCTTTCACATCTGTTTCACAAACATTTTGACACTTTCCAAAAAATGCCATCGTTAACGTCCATTTCTCACATGCCTTGGCATGGTCCATGTTTCTCAAAAAGCTTGATATGGTCTAAAAGAAGCTATCTTTAACATGCATTTCTCAAAATACCTTTTAATGCCCATTTCCAAAATATGGTTCAAAAGATGACGCTCTTAATTCTCCTTTCCAAAAGGCATGACCACATGGTCCAAAATGATACCTTCTTTCTTTCGCATTTGTTTCTCGGTCCAAAAGATGCTTTCCTTAACATCTGTTTCTCAAAACACCTTGACACGATCCAAATGATGTCACTGATCATGTCCATTTCCAAAAGGCATAACCCCTTGGTTCCAAAAGATGCTGTCTTTAGCGTCTGGTTCCCAAAAGGCCTAAACCACATGGCCCAGAAGTATGCCATCTTTAATGTGTTTCTCAAAGATCTTCTTTTTATGGTCCAAAAAGATGTGCTTAAAGCCCCTTTTCCAAAAGGGCTTAATCACACGGTCCAAAAGATGCCATCCTCAGCTTCTGTTTCTCAAACACCTCCTTGACACGGTCTAAAAGATGTTGTCTTTAACTTTCCAAAAAAAAGACTTCTCTAGACTTGAATGCTCAGGTCAGCATGAACGCGGCCGACTTGTCCCCTGTGTGCCATTTGCCAGCTGTGGCGCAAATCTCACATGAGCATTCCTTTAGCATGTCTCGTATTGGTGTTCTCCCTTGTTGTCTTGCCATTGTTATTTGTGTGTGTGTGTGTGTGTGTGCGGTTTTGTGAGCATGTTCCTTTGTTGTGTAACTCTCCTGATGTGATTTTACAGTGAAAATCAATAAACCGTGCATCCTCATCCTCGAGGCATAATCTCAACCATCAGCTCTGTGGTTTCAGTGTTTGTGTTTTCAGCGCCTTGTTATGTCCAATAAAATTTCACGCTCATATTTAACCTTTCCAGGGGGTGATGTTTGCATACAGACATTCTCTATGACATGGGTGTCCACAGTCCTTCTTTGTCATGTCACTGTCAGCCATGTCATGTTCACTCAGCCTTGCCATGTCAAGATGGTGAGATCATTGGTTCACTGGGCTTTGCTTTAGAGGATTACCACGGGACGGATTTCACCCTTGGTGTCGGCCACATCCTGTTTCATCCTACTCTTATGATGATGATGAGGCCTTGTGAAACATTTCAGCCTGGACAACAATATTTTTGAGAACTGTACAAGTTGCCACTCAAGAGAATCTTCACCAGTGCAGAGTTGCTGCCCACCTTTGAAGGCCTGGCAAGGGCTGCTCTGTGCCCAACTTCTCAGTGTCAATCTCACAGATCCTTCTTTCATTTTCTGGCTATTTAGAGGGACGTTTGAGATGAAGGGAGGGACAATGAGCAGCGTAAGACAGGAGTGATGGAGAATATCTCACTTTCACAAGAATAATTCATAAATAGTTACACGATGGGTAATACATGATGAGATTTAAAAGTGGGTTATCATCCCAACCAGGGTTAGTTCCTACCTTATACTCTGTAACCACCAGGGGGCACCACTGAGCCCCAAACCTTAGACACAGTAATAACCAACATTATTCTGGGTTTAAAAAAATTATTTATCCAACTCCCCCTTCCAATAATCACAATACAATCAAATTCTTCTCCAAGAGTGCTGACGTGAGGTGGGGGCGTCCTTTTAAGCCAGACCCGGGAATGCTTCTAGTGTGTCCTCTTGGAAGCACCTCCAGGTTGTATGGAAACCAGGGAGGTTCTCCCCTGGCAGTGCCCTCTAACAGGGTTAAACTTCCTGACTCCTATTCCTATGTATTCCTGCAGGTGTCCAAACTGGGATGCCATGTGAGGACCACTGCCATCTGTCATTGGGGGGATGTAACTGCTCTCGGCTTCCGTCTTACGCTGGTCTATCATTTATAAGAACCCAGCCGGGCAAGAAGTCATTTGCACTTCCAGCCAGCATACTCCTGTCTTCTTCTGTTCTGGCCTTCCATTCTCAGACACTTGCAACCCAATTCTGCTGGCACTGCCTTCAGTTGTCCACCACTCTGTAATGGATATGAGTGATGGTATAATAAATGTGAATATTTCGATGAAAAGAGGAATGCCATCCCATTCAGGGTTTGGTCCTTCTTTGCATCTAATAGTTGTGTCATGGGCTTCAGTTTCCCATCTAGACAAGTAAGATCATGGGATCAATGCAGAAAATTCAATAAATAATCAGCTTAAGGAAGTGAAAGAAAGTTTTGGGGTTGGTTTGTGCCCGGCCTGTGACTGCCGAGTTAAGCTCGGGTTTCCTTCTCCTCTGTAATGGATACAGTCGTATGAAAAAGTGTGGGAACCCCTCTTAATTCTTTGGATTTTTGTTTATCATTGGATGAGCTTTCAAAGTAGCAACTTCCTTTTAATATGCGACATGCCTTATGGAAACAGTAGTATTTCAGCAGTGACATTAAGTTTATTGGATTAACAGAAAATATGCAATATGCATCATAACAAAATTAGACAGGTGTATAAATTTGGGCACCCCAACAGAGATATGACATCAATACTTAGTTGAGCCTCCTTTTGCAAATCTAACAGCCTCTAGACGCTGTCCTCCTATAGCCTTTGAGTGTCTGGATTCTGGATGGAGGTATTTCTGACCATTCTTCCACACAAAATCTCTCCAGTTCAGTTACATTTGATGGCTGCCAAGCATGGACAGCCTTCAAATCATCCCATAGATTTTCGATGATATTCAAGGCAGGGGACTGTGACGGCCATTCCAGAACATTGTACTTCTCCCTCTGCATGAATGCTTTTGTAGATTTCAAACTGTGTTTTGGGTCATTGTCTTGTTGGAATATCCAACCCCTGCATAACTTCAACTTTGTGACTGATGCTTGAACATTATCCTGAAGAATTGTTGATATTCTGTTGAATTCATCTGACCCTCAACTTTAAAAAGTGCCCCAATCCCTGAACTAACCACACAGCCCCACAGCATGATGGAACCTCCACCACATTTGACAGTAGGTAGCAGGTGTTTTTCTTGGAATGCGGTGATCTTTTTCGGCCATGCAAAGCGCTTTTTGTTATCTCCAAATAACTCCATTTGTGTCTCATCAGTCCAAAGCACTTTGTTCCAAAATGAGTCTGGCTTGTCTAAATGAGCATTGGCATACAACAAGCAACTCTGTTTGTGGCGTGAGTGCAGAAAGGGCTTCTTTCTCATCACCCTGCCATACAGATGTTCTTTGTGCAAATTGCGCTGAATTGTAGAACGATTTACAGATACACCATCTGCAGTGAGATGTTCTTGCAGGTCTTTGGAGGTGATCTGTGGGTTGTCTGTAACCATTCTCACAATCCTGCCAGTGCATATGCCGCTCCTGGATTTTCCTTGGCCTGCCAGACCTGCTGGGTTTAACAGCAACTGTGCCTGTGGCCTTCCATTTCCTGATTCCATTCCTTACAGTTGAAATTGACAGTTTAAACCTCTGAGATCGCTTTTTGTAGCCTTCCCCTAAACCATGAGACTGAACAATCTTTGTTTTCAGATCTTTTGAGAGTTACTTTGAGGATCCCATGCTGTCTGTCACTCTTCAGAGGAGAGTCAAAGGGATGCACAACTTGCAACTGACCACCTTAAATACTTTTTCTCATGATTGGACACACCTGTCTATGAAGTTCAAGGCTTAACGAGCTTATCCAACCAATTTGGTGTTGCAAGTAATCAGCATTGAGCAGTGACGGGCATTCAAATCACAAAATGACAAGGAGACCCACATTTGTGCACAGCCAGTTTTTCGCATTTCATTTAACTTCATACAACTAAATACTGTGTCACTAAAAATCTTTGTTCGGAAAACACCCCAGTACTCGGATGTTCCTAGGAAATAAAAGACATACCACTGTTATCTTTTTTGATGAAAGTAAAGTCAATTATTATGCAGGCTGAGAGGGGTTCTCAAACTTTTTCATATGACTGTATCTGACTTCAGAAAATGAGTGCATGAATTGTACCGTAATAGATTTTTGAACATTGAAATACATATTTCAGTTTAAAAGGGTCTATCTTCACATCCAGGGCTGGTCCATGTCTGCCTTGCCATCCTGCAATAGATAAATGGGTTCAGGAAATAAGTGTATAAAGTACTTCAGATTTAAAGGAATATGCCATCCAAAAATTATTTCTTTATCTATTATTTTCACTTTGTGCTTGGTAGTGATGACTGAAAAAAAAATGTTTATGTCACGATTTCATGGAAGATGGAGATAAAAAGAAGTTTCTGATAGAACCGGCATCTGTGGTGAGTACCGTATAATGGCAAACAATATCAAAAATGTCCACCAAGAAATAATTGCATAATCCACATGCACTCACCGGCCACTTTATTAGGTACAGCTGCTTGTTAATCATCCAATCACACGGCAGCAACTCAATGCATTTCAGCCTGTAGACATTGTCAGGATGACCTGCTGAAGTTCAAACTGAGTATCAGAATGGGGAAGAAAGGGGACTGAAGTGACTTTGAACATGTCATGGTGGTCGGTGCCAGACGGGATGGTCTGAGGATTTCAGAAACTGCTGATCTGCTGGGATTTTCACACACAACCATCTGTAGGTTTTACAGAGAAAGGACTGAAAAAGGGCAAATATCCAGTGAATGGCCTTGTTGATGGCAGAGGTCAGAGGAGAATGGCCAGACTGGTCTGAGCTGATAGAAAGGCAACAGTAACTCAAATAAGCACTCGTTACAACTGAGGTGTGCAGAAGAGCATCTCTGAGCACACAACGTGTCACACCTTGAAGCAGGTGGGCTACAGCAGCAGGAGACCCCAACAGGTGCAGGCAAATGAGGCTACAATTCACACGGACTCACCAAAATTGGACAACAGAATATTGGAAAAATGTTGCCTGGTTTGATGATTCTCGATTTTTGCTGCCACATTCAGATGGTAGGGTCAGAATTTGGTGTCATCAACATGAAAGCATGGATCCATCCTGCCTTGTATCAACAGTTCACGCTGGTGGTGGTGGTGTAATGATATTTTCATGGCACACTTTGATCCCCTTAGTACCTACTGAGCATCGTTTCAATGCCACAGCCCACCTGAGTATTGTTGCTGATCATGTCCACCCCTTTATGGCTGCAGTGTCCTCATCTTCTGATGGCTTCTTACAGCAAGATAATACAACATGTCACAAAGCTCAGATCATCTCAGACTGATTTCTTGAACATGACTATAAGTTCACTGGACTCAAATGGCCTCCACAGTCACCAGATCTCAATCCAATAGAGCATCTTTGGGAGGTGGTGGGACGGGAGATTCGCATCATGGATGTGCAGCCGACAAATCTGCAGCAACTGTGTGATGCTATCATGTCAATATGGACTAAAATCGTTGAGGGATGTTTACATCATCTTCTTGTTGTATGCCATGAAGAATTACAGCAGTGCAGGCAAAAGTGTTACCAACCTAGTACCTAATAAAGTGGCCGGTGAGTGTTTTCTCAGTTTCATGAAAATTGGTCCAGCCGTTCGGAAGTGACGCTGGAACATACACACATTGACTTTTATATATATAGATTAAACTTTTATATGAGTGGTACAGTAGTAGCACTGCTGCCTCACAGTAAGGAGACCTGGGTTCGCTTCCCGGTTCCTCCCTGTGTGGAGTTTGCATGTTCTCCCCGTGTCTGCGTGGGTTTCCACCCACAGTCCAAAACATGTAGGTTAGGTGCATTGGTTGTCCTAAATTGTCCCTAGTGTGTGCTTGGTGTGTGGGTGTGTGTGCCCTGCGGTGGGCTGGCACCCTGCCTGGGATCTGTTCCTGCCTTGCCCCCTATGTTGGCTGGGATTGGTTCCAGCAGACCCTCGTGACCCTGTGTTAGGATATAGCAGATTGGATAATGACTGACTGACTGATTTTTATATATATATATAGATTAACCTGATTGATGACTCTGAATTGGGCCAACATGGATGATGAAGTTAAAATGGTGCTATGAATGTAGAATTTTGGTACACTGCTTAGCTGCAATCCCACTTTCTTTGCTCCTTCTCTCCATGCCCAAATGGGTTTTCTCCACACACTCCAGTTGCTTTCCATATTCTATTAAACCAGTTAACTTGAATTGGGCTGGCACAAGTGTTACTTTTAATGCGTTGCTGCCCCGTCCATCTTTGGTCATTTCCTTCTGCTGTGCTCAACCTGAACAGAGCCACTAAAATGAGCAGATTTGGAAGTTACGTGACTATAGTGGAGCTTTATAGGGTCTTCAGTGTCACTTGCTGGGCATACAGGGGAATTCTTACTGGCATGGGCTAATCAACCTGCCCCACGTCACCACCCTCCATGTCATAAATAGTGAGTACAACTACCGCACGTTGTAAACTTTTGTATTCAGAACTCAGATGGTAATTATTGCACCATTGTAAACAGAACCTTACAACCATACATCGTCTTTGTAAAATGATTACGTGCTTCTAACATTGAAAGGAAAGAAACTGCATCCACCTGAAGAGTGTGGGGTTGTCCCTAACAGAGCCATGAATTGTTATTTTTACAGCATAACTAGGGTGGCACAGTGCAACAGTGGTAGCGCTGTGGCCTCACAGTAAGAAGACCAGGATTTGTGTCCCGTCTCCTTCGTGTGTAGAGTTTGCATGTTCTCCCCGTATCTGCTTGGGTTTCCTCCCACAGTCCAAATACATGCGGGTTAGGTGGTGCTAAGTATGTCCTGGTATGTGTGTGTGTGTGTGTGTGTATAAGATGAAGGACTGGCTCTCCTGTCCAGGCTTTCTTTCTGCTTTGTGCCCACTGGGACAGACTGCAGCGCCACCCCAGTGACTCTGTTCAGGACTAGGAGGGTTACAAAATGACTGACCTTTTGTGTTTCCATCTATTATTTTAGCACATTTTGCGTTTGTGGACACAGAGAAGCTGGAGCCTCTCTAGGCACTTTTCCATTTAAAGAGTCCTTATTGTCACTACACAAACTTGGCCAAAGTGTCTCCCACAGCGAATTTTCTGGGTTCACCTGTGAAGTTGTTCATGTAACTGTTCCCTGAAAATTCACCATGCAGCTGGCTTAGTTGAACCTTTTTTCCCCAGTGCCTTATGGCGCATGCCATCCCAGAGCTGTAGCAGCCATGTCCACTGGCACTTCAGAAGAGGGTCATCCACCTCTGGGCATGTTGGGGTCCATCCAGTACTTGGATGGCAAGCCATCTAGGAAAAAGTTGGGTTGGTACTGGAAGAGGTGTTGGTGAAGCCAGCAGGGGGTGCTTACCATGTGGTCTGAATGTGGACACCAATGCCCCAGTGCAATGATGTGGTCACTGTGTTGTAAAATCGGTGCCGTCCTTTGGATGAGGCATAAAACCAAGGGTCCTCAATCTCTGTGGTCCTAAAAGATCCCTGGGCATCCATCATAAAGAGCAGTGTATATGCTGATATGCAGGTTAAATTGCCCACCATGGCCTAGTCATTCTGGCCCCCTAATCATCCCCTGTCTCTCTCCCTCACCACTTCACCACCTAACAGCTCATGTGTGGTGAGCGAACTGGCGCAAAAATGGCTGCCGTCGCATCATCCAAGTGGATGCTACACGTTAATGGTGGTTGAAGTGGCTCCCCAATCACTGAATCGCTTTGAGTAGTGTGAAAAGTGCTATATACTGTATATATATGTATAGAATTATTGTTATTATTATTAGTAGTATTATTGGATGGGGAGGTCACTACCCGATCTGCACTACAGGCCCAATACTCACGAATGAGTACTGCAAGCGTAGTCCACCTCACACTTTACATCAAATACATGCATGTGCATTGTCAATACCTGATCGGTTCTTCAGGTGAATTTGCACCCCACACACATTTAAAAACAAAAGCAAAAATGCAGTTGATTGGTCCATTAGCTGAGCATAATGGAAAAAACTTTGTTGTTTTGTTTAAATTCATTGTATGTTTTTTCTTCCCTTCTGGATTAAGTATGTTACGCTCCTCACTATGTAGCACAGATTGGGTAGTGACAGAGACAGCCCCCCCCCCCCGAGTGTATAACACTGATCGTTGGTATCACAGGCTCTGTGGGTGTATGTTAGTCACAATGATAGGAGCTCAGGAGACACAGAGAGAGATAAACAAATCAGATTACAGGTAACCATCGACTTACGACCTATGTATCTTACGACCGTTCGACTTATGACTTCTACTGCATCTCACGGTTCAAATGATAATTATCACCACGCCACTCCGTATGCTGTGACTCATTCAGCTTGATCTCAGTTTATTACTTGCTATGGTTTGACTACTATCAGTTACATTTGTCTACAGGAGAAAAGACAACTGATCTCAACACAAAAATAAATGTGATGAAGCAGTACGAGGGAGAAAAGAAAGCGAATGCGATCGCATATGGCTTTAAGTTATCCCATCATAACTGGTGTTTACCGCACGCAGTGTACTGTTGAATTCTGGCTTTGAATCCCGTTTACCTCGGAAACTTCTATGCTGTGATTCACATTGTGCTTCTGCTTTGTGTAAGCCGTCACAAAGTGGTAAACACCTTTATCTGCTAATGTTTTTTAATAGGGCCCACGATTTACCGCGGCAAGAAATGATAAATTCCACGGCATATTTTTTTTAATACTCCGTGGCAAATGCAGTACCAGAACTCCATAAGACTAATTCGTAACCCTTAATCCTTAATAATAATCAATCGTAATTCGTAATATGAATCAAATAGGTATATCAAAAGCTTTTACATCCGCACATTTTAATCTACAGATTTGCTTTAGGCATACGATGCTGAAACATATGTAGGCATAATATTATTCTTAAAAAACTGTCGAATAATGTTTCTGAAGTTATCGTTTATTTATTGTTGAAGAAAACGGCACTGTAAGCTCGTAGGTTTTCTTGTGACAGAGAATATCGCAGTGGTGACAACACCGATCCATATTTTGAGAACGAACGCTCCACATCAACAGAAGAGATCGGCAACGCAGTGTAAACGTTAGCAAGAGGTGCTAAGCGAGGCAGTCTGTCCTCTAAGGCACACCAAAAAGCAGTGATATCAGCTTTAATCACTTCACGAGATGCTATGTCAAAATAAGCTTGCCATTCATTTGCTGCAGCCATCACTGTTGGCACTGATAATGCATGATCAGCAAAATTCTTCGATAAGAGTGGTAGCTGTCGTGGATCAAATATTCTCACAGATCTGAATAGGTCTATTGCCGGCTGTTTGGTTCCCACAAAATATTCTTCAAGTTTAGCAGCAGCATTGTGCTTTGCATCTTCACAGCTACTGGTTGCAATTGGAAATCCGGACGATTTTAGGCAAGACAGTAAGTTAGACACTTTGTTGTAGACGTTGACAGCCATGAATGACTCTGCCTCAAAAGAAGTCAGAGTGTTCATAATTGGCTGGCAGTGAACAGATACAAATTCAAGTTCAGCTCTCAGCTCGTTAAGTTTATCAGTACTTTGCAGCAACGCCGACAGCTTCTTTAACTGGACTGTAGCTCCACTGTGTTCGATTTCAGTAGCAAGAAACGAGATATTAATGAGATGATGCAATAGGCTAAAGAAAGAACTTAAAGAAGTAATCAAAACTAATCATACTAATATTAATATGCCTCAAATGGTGAGATTCCATTCAGATTTGGTATTTTCCGCGGCAGTTAAGTTAATTCCACGGCGTGGCGTTAAAGTCCGCGGGTCGCGGTAAATTGTGGGCCCTATTTATTATTAACGGGCTGAAATGTTGAAACAGAAAACATACGAGTGCTCAGACTCTGCCGGCACAACTCTTCCTCTCACAGTTAGCCCAGTGAACACTGGGAGAGGCTCCCACTGATGACGTAACAAAACACAGACAAAGAGAGGCTTGGGGAAGCTGTTAAAGGTTCGGCACCCATGTAAGTAACAGTAATAATAAAACAAAATAAAAAAATAATCTCTCTATTATAAAAAAAATTTTGGCAGGGAGACCAGGGAGACGAGACGTGATCTTCTCAGAAGACAATTTGACGTCCTGCGAGACAAGGAAGTGAGACTTAAGGACAGCCTGCTGTACAGGCTTTTAAATGATCGACGCGCAGAGCAACAAACAGAACACGCAGCTTGGCAGAAGCAGCACAAAGCTTCTCCTTAGAGTACGTTCAGCTCCCCCCTTCACAACGTGAGTGGGAGAGACACAAAGTGGCAGGAGCGTAGTGCGCCTCTATGAGGGGAGGTTGAACAAAGCGATCGAAATGTGATCTCGGGAAGACACTTTGAGGACACGTAAGACTAGACATTACAACCTTAGGAAGCAAAATCCATAAGATGGTGACTTTTGCAAGTCACGTCCTACTTACAAACAATTTAGAACAAGTTCACGGACATCTAACCTCGCAGTTGTTGGAATGCTTTTGGCAGACACACTTCAGGTGTTCCCAGTTCTTAAAACAACGACAAGCAGAACACGCAGCTCGCAAGCAGCAATTGCAGCAAGCCAGCAGATGATCCGAGCGCATCTCCTTAGCGTGCATTCAGCCTCCCACCCCCTGCCCCTCACAACACTAGTGGCAGAGACGCGAAGTGGCAAAAGGACAGTTGCTGTTCAGGCTTTTAAATGATTGACGCAAAGCGCAGCAGCAGCAAGAAAGGAGTTGAACCGACCGCATCTCTTTAGCTTGCGTTCAGACCCCCCTTCATAACACGAGCAGCGTTATACATTCCACGAGAAAGAGATTTAACCACACCCGGGGCTGGAAATAAAGGACAAATATTATTTTTACAAAAGTTTTAAAGTAAAAATGAAAATAATGCATATGTAACAATTCCCATGAAAATAACAATCGCTTTAAATTGTTTATCCGGTAAACCAAACCCGGGGGTGGGCGAACGAAGCGAAAACATGATAGAAAATCTACACAATGTGCTATGAATATAAAAGAAGCAATATGACTTAAGGGACTTATTAAACAGCACTATACATACAGGCAGGTTTGAATGCATATACCAGCCTGTCTTACGCCCAGATTGACTTACGACCCTTCTGTTGGAATCGAATGTGGTCGTAAGTCAACGACTACCTGTATCATGGACTCAGATTATATATATCATCATATATATAAAATCCAATGTCTGTTCTTGTCTGTCTGTCTGATTTTCACCAGAGAACTACTTAACAGATATAGGTAATTTACTTGAACATTCTGGATGATTTTGCATCTTCTCTCATCGCACTAAGTATCATAGTTCGGTTGGGGCACCAGTTTATTCGTGCGAATCTGAGAGAGAGAGGCTGCGGGCCTAGAAGAGGGGGAGGCGGGACCCCAGGAGCAGGGAGCAGGGCGGGCCCCTCCTCACTCATGCCCCAGCCTCCATTCGAGTCGCTTTACCTCTCGCCACGTGTTGCAGTGCACTTTGCTTCCGCTTAGCTAGTTTTGTTTGGTCAGCAGGCATTGTCATCTAGAGATTATTAAGGAGTAATGTTTGATGTGTTTGAGAGAGATTACAGCTATGTGTGTTGTAGAGGGTAGCTGCTGACTGGCCACACAGGGGACGCTCTCCCTTCAGAGCTGAACACGATCAGATATAGTGGCGACATCTGACTTTGGAGTGTACTGACCTTCTGCTTGGCCAACTTTTTACATTTTTGGCAAAGAGATCACAGCTACATTCTCAGCCCTGATAGCAAAACCAAAAATATTATATATTAAGAGGCCCTTGGACACTAAAGCTATCAATAAAAATTCTTCTCAATACAAATTATTACATTTTTACATTTTTTTTTTACTGATTTTAAAGTTTGTCCCATTTCTGTACTACGTGGACAGAGCCATGGGGGGCAGCTAATCTTGCATATTTAGAAAACATCTCAGTCTTCCAACTTTTTAAAGATGGAAAGAAATATTTTGGATAGTTTTGTAATATGTGTTTTGAAATGGCATGCTAGTGTCAAAAATCACGCCTACCTTACATGCTGATTCAGTAAGACTAATGGTGACAGGGTGAGACGTGCGATAGACCAGTGACCCAACCAGGGCTGGTTTCTGTTATTTGCCTGTTGCTCCAAGAAAAAGCTCTGGTCCCCCCACAAGCCAGGATTGAGAACTCCATGTTGTGTCTCATTCATGGGTGAGCTCACATTCTGGGTGGAGGACTGCCACGGACTTCTCTGTGTGTCTCATTTACTCTAAAGATCCAAAAATTTGTCACCTAACGAGATTTCATTTAGTGGACTGGTACCTCAAGTTTATTCTTACTACTAAGTTCTCCGTTACAGATAGTGTTATTTTTCCTGACTTTTAGTTTTTGTCTATAGCAACCCTGAAGTGAGACAACTTGGAGATGGCAGAGGTTGGTGCTACAGTGCCACGTCTCTAGGAGCACAAGTTCAACTTTCAGCCTTGTCACTGTTTCTGTGGAGATGGTATGTTCTGTTTGTGTCACTCTGGGTCAGATGTCCTCCAGCCATGTGCAGGTGATGTTGACCGGTAACTCTAAATTGTCCCTGTTGAAGTGAAGCTGCTCATCAATGGTTGGTTTCTTCTTGGCACCCAATGCTGCAAGGATTAGCAAGTGCCATTGCTTCACGGTTTTCCCACAGTGGCATGGCACTGTAGAATTTAAAACTTTTATGTATCAAAGAGTCCATATTGTCATGAGTACAGCGAAATTCTTACTTGCACGTGTTAATCAACACGCAACACGTCACCACACTCCAACTCCACAATTAATGATTATGACTACCTTACCTTGAAATTCTTTATTCTTGACCTGAAAAACCTCAAAATGCAGTTTTCAACACTATTGGGAGAGTTTTAACAGATTTTTTAATAATAACTATAGAATTTCTTTACATTTATTTTGCACTTTTCTCACTACTCAAAGCTCTTTTTACGTAGTGAGTGTGGAGCCACTTCAATTACCACTAATGTGCAGCATCTACCTGAATGACGCGATGGCAGCCATTTTGCACCAATATGCTTATTGCACATTAGCTATTAGATGGTGAAGGGGTGAGAGATGGTGAGCCACTTAGAGACAGGGGAGGATTAGGGAGCCATAATGACTAGGCCATGGAGGGCAATTTAGCCTGGACAATTATCAAATAATAGTTTTAGTAGAGTGTTATAGTAGCTGATTATGGAACGTTAAAAGACACTCAAAGATGTGAAAGTTTTCACTTAGGAATTATTGATCAATGTAACAATTGATGTGGGTTTTTTTTATGCATTAGTTGATAATGGGAAAATTACAAAAAATGACACAGGAGGGTGGAAGTTTTCACAGAGTAATTACTGATCTTTTGAATGGCGCAAGAAGCAATGCAGAAATGTACAGCTTTCACAAAGTAATAATTGTTCGTTTCATGGATACAACAAAATGGACAGAAGTTTCGCAAGTTTTCCAATTATTAATCACATAATGTTAGAATGAACAATGCTGAATTGCAGGGGTTTTGTGACTAATGATTAATTACACGAACGGTACAACAAATCCTACAGATAGGCCAGAGTTTCCTCATTACAAAAATTGACTATTTGAAGTATGCAAAGAAAACTGCAGAAATGCATGAGTTTTCCTAGTAACTGTTAATCACGTCAAGTTTGAACGATCATTTCTGAAATAACCGAGTTTTCACCGTATATTTGTTGATCACCTGAAATGTACAACTGGCAATGGAGAAATGAGAGGGTTTTCAAAGTAACACTTGATGATCTGAGCAGTACAAAGAACACTGCAGAAATGCTTGAGTTTTCCTAGTAACTGTTAATCACGTAAAGAATGAACGATCATTTCAAAAATAACCGAGTTTTCACAGAGTAAGCATCGATCACCGGAACTGTACAACTGACAACTGAGGAAATGGGTGAATATTCCAAGTAACAATTTACGACCTGAATGATAGAAATAACACTGCAGAAGTGCATGAGTTTTGTTGGGAAATATGAATCACAGGTTGCATGAACATTTTCACAGATAACGGAGTTTTCACCAAGAATTTCTTGATCAACTGAGCTGTACAACTAACAATGGAGAAATGAGCGAGTATTCCAAGTAACACTTGATGACCTGAGTAATACAAAGAACACTGCAGAAGTGTGTGTGTTTTCTTAGTAACTATTAATAACTTAAAACATTGAACGAACATTTGGAAAATAATTGAGCTTTCACCAAGTATTCATCGATCACTCAAACTTTACAAATTACAATGGGGAAATGAGCAGCTAACGGTTTATGACCTGAATAATAGAAAGTACACTGCAGAAATGTGTCAGTTTTCACAGTAAATATCAATCACCAGAAATGTGAAAAAAATTAACATAAACGTATGCATGTAGTCACCGAATAATCCTTGATCTCTTAAAGTGTACAACAGGAACTGTGTAAATACCGCAGTTTTTCAAGTAATAACTAATAAAACGAATAGTAGAATAATCATTGATGAATTGAGTTCATTCAGTGCCATCACAATTGATTCGAACAGTATAAGCGACGCTGTTGCAGTTCATGAATGTCCCCAAATTGCAGTAGTACAGTAGTAGGAGCAATATAATAACATGTGTAGAGTAAAGTGAAATTCTTACTTGCATGTCCCAGCAATATGCAGCATCAATGAGAATGCAGAATACGAAAAATATATACTGTATACTTTTCAAAGTCATCCCCAGTACCATAAACATGGCCACAATTCGAGTTACTGCAGAGTTTTTACCAAGTACAATGAACAGAACACAAATGAACGAGTTTTATAAAGTGTTTGTTATATTTTCTGGATTTAAGTTTGTTCTGGTGGTTATCTTGTTGAGTTTTTGGGAGCTCCACAGTTTTGCTCCTGTTGCCTGGGTAGCTTTTCCCGCCATTAGGGGGCACATCTCCCAAAGTAAATGTCTTCAGCCTTTGTTAACCTTCCTTGAGAATTCCTTGCTTTTTGATCAATCTTGCTGGATTTCTGATTTTCACTCTTCTGAATTCAACTTTTGTCCAGCACTTTCGTTACGTTGTTACGGTTGTTTTCGATCTTCCGGTTTTGACCTTTTCCGGTTTCGCATCTCTCTTTCTCCCATTTTGTCCTTTAAATCTTTTGTCGGCACTCGATCTTTTGTTGATCTTGCTGGATTCCTGATTTTCACTCTTCTGAATTCAACTTTTGTCCAGCACTTTCGTTACGTTGTTACGGTTGTTTTCGATCTTCCGGTTTTGACCTTTTCCAGTTTCGCCCATTTTGTCCTTTAAATCTTTTGTCGGCACTCGATCTTTTGTTGATCTTGTTGGATTCCTGATTTTAACTCTTCTGAATTCAATTTTGTCCAGCACTTTCATTACGTTGTTACGATTCTTTTCGATCTTCCTGTTTTGACCTTTTCCGGTTTCGCCCATTTTGTCCTTTAAATCTTTTGTCGGCACTCCGGAATTACAGTATTAACCTAAAAGGTACCGTGAACACATATGAATTAGGTGGGCTTCCTTTGTGTTATCTTTGACCACTTGAACTGTATGAAGCTCATGTCAAAACACACAAGTTTTCATACATTAATCACTGATCTTTTGAACATTACGACGGACGATGTGGAAATCTGCAAAATTTTCACAGGTCAAACCCGAATGACCGCAAACAGAATGAGAAACACAGCTAAAGCAAGTGAGCTTCCAGAAAAATCTCTCATTTCCAGAATAGCGCAACAGATTCTGCAGCGATGTGTGAATTTTCCTCAGTTGGTTACCGATCATCTGAACACTAGGATGGCTGTATAGCGACTAGGCCTCATTTGTTTGTGTCATAACGTGCTCGGTCGGCTGCCTAGTAATGATCTTCAACCATGCTGAAAGCTTCTGACCACATAGTTTGAATCACGGAAACAGTTTAACTCACAACATTAAAGGTATCAGCTTCAGTGTTATTCCAGTTCCTAAATATGAAGAAATCGAGAACCGAATGTATTTTTTAACCCATGTGACTACGGTTTCAGCATTTGATCTTGTTCAATATTTGATATATGAGTGCCGAATTCACCCCGGCTGATGCTGCCCACCATGCCAGAGTGTTTACAACGGGGCTCTAAGTGATATAATCCATCCCAAACCAGGCTGAAAAAGGAATGCTGGCCACTTCCTCCTCCGCACTGTATGCACTGCTGTGTCATCCTGTCAAAATTTGGATTTTTTTTTGTTTTGTTTATTACTCATTATTCAAATGTTTGGGATTACATGTCTCATTTGAAACTGTGCCTCTCAGTGGTGGAAGAGCCCCTTACCGCATGAGTCAGTGGGGTAGATCTCCGAGTTTGTACACAGCAGAACGTTTGATGCTTTACGATTGAGCCTGGTCACGGTAAGCTTACACCAGTCTGCAATGAAATGCAGTTATTACTTATGGAATGAATGTCCGTTAGGATTAGGTTTAGCAAATTTTGTCATGTTATGTGCATGGGAAAATTTATGCTTGCTTGTCTGTCTGCTTGTCACCATGTGCAGGTAGAGTTCCTGACCTGTGTCTTGTTTCATCTTATTATCTTGTACATAATAGTTTGTTTTGTAAAGAAATTGCACTCCGAGCGAACACTATGCAGACAATGACCTTTTGCGGCATGTTCAGAATGCAAACGTTAGAAATTCTAGTTAGAGTTTACAAGGAGCAAGAGATACTAAACTTGTGTACCTGCATGCTGCATCGAATGTCTTCCCAAGATTGATGGCTAGGAATAAACAGATTATTACATTCAAGGTGTCATGAGTCTTCACTTGTCTCTTGTGTTTTCCTTTTTTTGTGAGTTCTTAGGTTTATCATTTCTTCTCAGATAATTAATTGTTTGTTTTCTTTACTTCTGTTCACTACTATTTTGTCTACCAAATCCTGCTTTGCATCGGCAGTTGTGACAGTTAGCGGTCTTGGATGTTACATCCATGACGTCAGTTACTGTATGTGGTGATTTAAAGATCAGCGCAAAGGAATCGTAATTATCTGAGTTTGATGGATTCCAATATAAATAATTTTGCATATTTGCTTTCATTATCTTCTTATTTGGCTGTACAGCACTAGACTTATTGCTTTGTTTTTCAATTACAATTCTTGGAAACAAATTCGTTTCAACAATCAAGCATACTGTCAATTATGTGATGATTTAAAAATTGACATGACAGAACCGTAATTATCTGAGTTTGACAGATTCCATTTAAAATAATTTTCCACGTTTGCCTTCACTATCTTCTTATTTGACTTTACAACTCAAGACTTGTTTCCTTGTTTTTCAATTACAATTCCTGAGAATGAATTCATTTCAACAATCGTGCATAACGTCAATTATGTCAGGATTTAAAAATCGACATCATGGAAACATAATTATCTGAATCTGACAGATTCCAATAAAAAACAATTTTAAATGTTTGCTTCCATTATCTTCTTATTTGATCAGTTACAATTCATGGGAACAAATTTGTTTCAACAATCATACATAATGTCGATTATTTAAAAATCAACATAATGGAACCATAATTGTCTGAGTTTGACGGATTCCAGTAAAAATAATTTTCCACGTTTGCTTTCATTATCTTCTTATTTGAATTAACAATTACAGACTTGTTTCTTTGTTTTTCAGCTAGAATTCTTGGCAACGAATTTGTTTTAACAATCGTACATAACGTCTATTATGTTATAATTTAAAAATCGACATGACAGAACCGTAATTATCTGAATTTGACGGATTCCAATAAAAATTATTTTCCATGTTTGCTTTCACTGTCTTCTTACTTGATTTTACAACTCCAGACTTATTTCTTCATTTTTCAGTTACAATTCCTGAGAACGAATTCATTTCAACAATCGTGCATAACGTCAATTATGTAATGATTTAAAAATAGATGTAACAGAACCGTAATTTGATTGATGAATTCCAATAACATTTTTTTGCTTTCATTATCTTCTTATCTGACTTCACTGCTCCAGCCTTATTGCTTTTTGGTACAAATTGGTTTTGACGTTCTCTCTCTTATGAATAATTGTGTGTGTGTGTGTGCTCATTGGTTTGTTGATTATTTTTCTAATAATTCATTGTTTACTTCCGGTTGCCATTATTTTGTTCCACAATCACCATTTTGTATTGCCGGTTGCCAAGGAGATCAGTCCTGGAAATTAAATATATAAAAACATCAATTATGAACGATTTAAAGATCAGCACAACAGAACCATAATTTACTGAGTCTGTCATAATCCAACCAAAAAAAAATAGTAATGTGAGTTTCCTTTCATTATCTCCTTATTTGACCTTACAGCTCCAGATTTATTGCTTTGTTTCGATTACAATTCTTGGAAGCAAATTCATTTTAATGATCTTACATAATGTCAATAATGTGATGATGATTTAGAGATCAGCTTGACAGAACCCTAATTATCTGAGGGTGACAGATTCTGTGTTTGCTTTCATTCTCTCCTTGTTTCACTTTACAGCTCCAGGCTTACTGCTTTTATTTTTCGATTATGATTCTTGCATACAAATTGCTTTGGATCATCTCTCTCTCTCGTGAATTTTTTTTTGTGTGTGTGTGTTTAAATGTTTATTAATTATTTTACAAAAAACTAATTGTTTAATTTTTAGTTGACGCTATTTAGTCTTGCAGTTGTCATTTCACTTCAGCGGGTGCCAAGGAGAGCAGTCCTGGAACTTACACGTATGGGTATTCAGCAAGGGGGCGCATGCTTCCTGGGAAGAGGTCTGTCAGAGATTGTGTCGACAAAAGTCAACGTTCAGCCTAAAAGAGTTAACAATATTCTAATAAAAATCCATATGTTTGGGGCATGTACGACTATACATATCGATTACGCAGCACAAGCAATATGAAATTGTTTCATGGATGTTTTGATGTTGTTTGCTGTTGATTAGCATTGGTCATCATAGACTTCTATTGTACCAGAAACGTCATTATGTCATTCTGCATGAAAATGCGAGATGAAAACTTTTTGATGGCTGTCACTACAAACTAGATGAGGTAAGTGACATATAAAGGAACTCTGTTAAGATGTGGTGAAAGAGTTCAAGGTGGTAAAGTGCAGGGTAATGATGATGTTCAGAGACTCCATTGATGAGCCGGTCAAATGTGCACAGATAACAATGAGAACAGGGTGCAAGTGGGCAACTGACGCTGCAGTGCCACAGGATGGATGATCGCTTAAGGTAAAGGAAATCATTGGGAACCCATACATTCTTTCTTTCTTTCTTTCTTTCTTTCTTTCTTTCTTTCTTTCTTCTTGACATTCCCCAGGCCGTGAGTTCTGACCATGCTGAACCCTCCACAGCAGGGGTCCCAGAGGGTGGATTAGACCACATATAAGTTCCATTAGTGCCAACCATAAACCGATCGGGTGCCCTTGAATATTTCACAGAAACCTGGAGAAAAATAACGTGGCATCAAAAGGGGACTTTATTAGAAAACCTAAATATAGTTTCAGCTGTGTATTTAAGAAGCTGTGTGTGCAGACCAGGGGTCTCAAACTCCAGTCCTGGTAGGCTGCAGTGGATGCAAGTTTTCATTCCAACCCTTTTCTTAATTAGTGACCTGTTTTTGCTGTTAATTAACTCCTTTTCCATTCATTTTAATTGACTTGTTTTTTAAGTTTAGTTCCTCTGAATTTCTTCATTTCTTTCCTTAAACGGCACCCAAACAGAAATGAAATGTGAAGTGAGGGAGTCAACAGAAGACCAACTAAGTCAGGGCCTCAAACTCCAACCGGTGGCTTCATTAGGTGCCGAGTCTTGTTGTTAATTAAACTCGTTCTTTAATTCCAGGGCTTGTTGCTGCTCCCGTTGTGCAATGGCAGACATTTCTGAAATTGTTGATTTTCTCTTTGTTGATTTCCACTGCAGCCCACCAGTACTGGAGTTTGAGACCACCGGTCTGCACACACAGCTTCTTAAATACACAACTGAAACTATATTAGCTTTTCTAATAAAGTCCCCTTTTGACGCCATGTTATTTTTCTCCAGGTTTCTGTGAAATATTCAGGGGCACCCAATCGGTTTATGGTTGGCACTAATGGAATTTATATGTGGTCTAATACACCCTCTGGGACCGGAGTTGGGGGCCCCTGCTGTGGAGGGTTCAGCATGGTCAGAAGTCACTGCCTGGGGAATATGAAGGAGAGAGAGCTAAAGAAAGAAAGAAAGAAAGAAAGAGAAAGAAAGAAAGAAAGAAAGAAAGAAAGAAAGAAAGAAAGAAAGAAAGAAAGAAAGAAAGAAAGAAAGAAAAGTAGGTGCTTGTGGGGTTGGAGAGGCAGCACAAAGAGTCTCCTGCTGATTAAGGCACAAAAGCAAAGAGCTGGGCTGGAGATCAGGAGCTGACGTCTAATGGTTTGGCCACCCCTGCCAACCCTCAAGCTGGTGGGTGTCATGTATTGGGGGGGTTGAAACACCCAGGGAAGGTTGGGCGCCACCTGTTGACATCAGATCTATACCAAAGGCCAGGGACTGAAGTAGAGCCTGCATCTGGGAATTGTATGCTATTATCGGGAAGCACGATGACGTATGTTGGTTTCCTTTGAATTTTCCATTGATGTCTTTTGTCTTTTGTAATTTGACGATTAACAAAGTTCCAGTTCACGTCCGCCCAGCTCCTGAGCAACTGTTTAGCTAGACGTTTAACTTGATCACTTTGGCTCCTGAACACGTCATTAGTATTTTTAAATGTCTCTGTTCCTACGTGTGTTATCGTGATAACTGTGTTATCCTTTTCACAAGATAACAAGAAATGGTTTTCAGAAAGCAATTAGTATTTCCATATGTCATAACTCAAAAAAAAAAATAAATCTTGTCAGTCATCAGGAAAAAAAGAGATAAAATGATACAGAAATAAGTGGTTATGTCATAAAACAGACAGGCATGAGATTACGGCACTCAGGGCTTGTAAATACACTCTAAAAGAAATCAAACAGAATTGATAATAACAGCACACTTATTGGTAAAAGAAAAATACACAAACAGTAAGATAGAATGGCATATGTCTTCTGGTAATGTTAGTTTTTTATAAAGCCACTTGCGCTATGTGACCTGTTGAGGGCGCACCTGCACCCCAAACTTCCAGACATAACCAAACCACTCAGTCACGGGTTCAAGGGAAGAAATTTTTATTCAGATGAAATGCCTTCTGCAGGCTTTCATCACCTGATCACTTTCCTTTCCTTTTCTACCAAGCCTTGTCCACCTCCTCCCGACTCTGACTGTTGGATTTAAGACGGAGTGGCCGCTTTCCAACACGAACCCTGGAGCACATCCGGTGGAACAGGATTGCCACCTGGAAGCCCTTCCATGTCTGGTGGAATCTCTCCGAATAGGGGAGTCTGCTAGTGCTGTTGAGAACCCCCACAGAGCTGCCCAGCAAAACTACAACTCCCATGCTGCCCTGTGAGTGTCCTAATGGGAGCCATACCAGAGAGACACTGCCACCCAGTCAGCTGGGGGAAACACAAAGCGCTGCTCTCCCTTCCAAGCCTCCCTGACTCCCACTGCCTTTTCGGACTTACTCTGCGAGTCATCTGTGTTACCGGTCACTCCTGCTCCAACTGGGGCGACCGCTTCCTACTGCCCCCACCGAGTGTCGGCCAAACAGTTCTGCGGAGGGTTCTCCTTCTCCAGCTCTCCTGTCCCTTCTGTTTTTCCATTTTTTTTTCCTCCTTACTCACACTTCTATTTATAATGGGGACGTGGCACAGGAGTGGCGATTAGCCAGTTACCGAACCCGCACTGCTGCACCCCTTAAGATGTGTTTGCAGGAAAAAAGGGACAAAAATAACACGTGAAATGCCTCATCGCTTGGTGCCCTCAGTGCCGAAACGTCTTTTAAGAAGGAATGGTGACATTGCTAAGTTGGGAGATGCTTTACCATCCCAACTTTTGTTTTTTGGAATGTGTTGCAGGCCTGAAATGCAGGAATGGATGCATATTAACAAATGAAATTAAGTTGACCAGACAAAACATGAAATATCTTGGGTCCCCACTGTCTGCAATGAAATCAAAGTCAAATTTAAGAATCACTGCGTTCTTTTATTTGCATTTTCCATACCATCCCAACATTTTTTGATTTGGGGTTGTAAAAAAGAAAACAGAAGTGAAGAATGTGTCAGGATCAATGTCAGGCAGACACACTCCTAATACAGTCATATGAAAATGTTTGGGAACCCCTCTCAGCCTGCATAATGATTTACTTTCAACAAAAAAGATAACAGTGGTATGTCTTTCATTTCCTAGGAGCATCTGAGTACTGGGGTGTTTTCCGAACAAAGATTTTTAGTGAAGCAGAATTTAGTTCTATGAAATTAAACCTTCTTCTTCTTCTTCTTCCGGCTGCTCCTGTTAGGGGTTGCCACAGCAGATCATCTTCTTCCATTTCTTTCTGTCCTTGTCATCTTGTTCTGTTACACCCATCACCTGCATGTCCTCTCTCACCACATCCATAAACCTCCTCTTAGGCCTTCCTCTTTTCCTCTTCTCTGTCACCTCCAATCTTAACATCCTTCTCCCAATATACCCAGCATCACTCCTCTGCACCTGTCCAAATCAACGCAATCTCGCCTCTCTGACTTTGTCTCCTAACCGTCCAACTTGAGCTGACCCTCTAATGTCCTCATTTCTAATCCTGTCCATCCTCTTCACGCCCAATGCAAATCTTAACATCTTTAACTCTGCCACCTCCAGCTCTGTCTCCTGCTTTCTGGTCAGTGCCAATGTCTTCAACCCATATAACATAGCTGGTCTCGCTACCATCCTGTAGACCTTCCCTTTCACTCTTGCCGATATCCGTCTCTCACCAATCACTCCTGACACTCTTCTCCACCCATTCCACTGTGCCTACACTCTCTTCTTCACTTCTCTTCCACAATCCCCATTACTCTGTGTGTGTTGATCCCAAGTATTTAAACTCATCCACCTGTGCCATCTCTACTCCCTGCATCCTCACCATTCCACTGACCTCCCTCTCATTCACACCCATGTATTCTGTCTTGCTGGTCCTACTGACCTTCATTCCTCTCCTCTCCTCCTCATATCTCCACCTCTCCAGGGTCTCCTTAACCTGCTCCCTACTCTCGCTACTGATCACAATGTCATCAGCAAACATCACAGTCCACAGGGACTCCTGTCTAATCTCATCTGTCAACCTGTCCATCACCATTGCAAAGAAGAAAGGGCTCAGAGCCGATCCCTGATGTAATCACACCTCCAACTTGAATGCATCTGTCGCTCCTACCGCAGAATCAAATATGAAAACTGGCTGTGCACAAATGTGGGTCCCCTTGTAATGTTGCTGATTTGAATGCCTGTCACTGCTCAATGCTGATTACTTGCAACACCAAATTGGTTGGATTAGCTGGTTAAGCCTTGAACTTCATAGACAGGTGTGTCCAATCATGAGAAAAGGTATTTAAGGAGGTCAATTACAAGTTGTGCCTCCCTTTGACTCTCCTCTGAAGAGTGACAGACGGCATGGGATCCTCAAAGCAACTCTCAAAAGATCTGAAAACAAAGATTGTTCAGTGTCATGGTTTAGAGGAAGGCTACAAAAAGCTATCTCAGAGGTTTAAACTGTCAGTTTCAACTGTAAGGAATGGAATCAGGAAGTGGAAGGCCACAGGCACAGTTGCTGTTAAACCCAGCAGGTCTGGCAGGCCAAGAAAAATCCAGGAGCGGCACATGCGCAGGATTGTGAGAATGGCTACAGACAACCCACAGATCACCTCCAAAGACCTGCAAGAACATCTTGCTGCAGATGGTGTATCTATACATTGTTCTACATTTCAGTGCAATTTGCACAAAGAACATCTGTATGGCAGGGTGATGAGAAAGAAGCCCTTTCTGCACTCACGCCACAAACAGAGTCGCTCGTTGTATGCAAATGCTCATTTAGACAAGCCAGATTCATTTTGGAACAAAGTGCTTTGGACTGATGAGACAGTAATTGAGTTATGTGGTGATAACAAAAAGTGCTTTGCATGGCAGAAGAAGAACACCGCATTCCAAGAAAAACACATGCTACCTACTGTCAAATTTGGTAGAGTTTCCATCATGCTGTGGGGCTGTGTGGTTAGTTCAGGGACTGGGGCCCTTCTTAAAGTCGAGGGTCAGATGAATTCAACCGAATATCAACAATTCTTCAGGATAATGTTCAAGCATCAGTCACAAAGTTGAAGTTACGCAGGGGTTGGATATTCCAACAAGACAATGACCCAAAACACAGTTCGAAATCTACAAAGGCATTCATGCAGAGGGAGAAGTACAATGTTGGGGAATGGCTGTCTCCTGACTTGAATATCATCGAAAATCTATGGGATGATTTGACGGAGGCTGTCCATGTGCTCTTCAGCCATTAAATTTAGCTGAACTGAAGAGATTTTGTATGGAAGAATGGGTTCAGAAATACCTCCATCCAGAATCCAGACACTCATCAAAGGCTATTGGAGGCGTCTAGAGGCTCAAAGGAGCAAAAGGAGGCTCAACTAAGTGTTGATGTCATATCTCTGTTGGGGTGCCAAAATTTATGCACCTGTCTAATTTTGTTCTGATGCATATTGCATATTTTCTGTTAATCCAATAAACTTAATGTCACTGCTGAAGAGACTGTTTCCATAAGGCATGTCATATATTGCTACTTTGAAAGCTCAGCCAATGATAAACAAAAATCCAAAGAATTAAGAGGGCTTTCCAAACTTTTTCATATGACTGTAAATGCATGTCTGTGGAAGGAACATGACCTCTACATACAGCAGGTCCTGATTTATGGAGTTGTGTCCTGCCATCTACGCTCTCTTTCGTCTACAAAGAGTTGACTCTATGGCCTCTCCTGTTAGCATTCTGCAGGTGCAGGCCCAGATTGCACTGTATGTCTTGACGTGGCTGCCCACGAGTCGATATTAATTCAGCAGAGGTTACAGTGAACATAATGCGAGGTGGAATGCGTGTCGCCATTTGACACACATTTATTAGTCTACATGAGCGAACAGCACATACAAGAAGCGATAAAAAGGAAAAGAGCGGAGGTCGAGGAGATCACATCTGAACAGCAAACAAGAAAATCGAAGGCTTTGATGGACTCATGCAGATAAATGTCTGGTGCAACCTGCCTTATCTTATCTCTACAACTGCTTTTCCAGTGCGACTCTCACATCAAGGTCCCTTCTTTCTCATGTGCGCTGAGTTTTCTTGTCTTCTTTCGAATGCAGAAATGACAAACTCAGGGTAGAAGGGGAGCCATTGGACTTCCCTGCATATACTAGCGTGTTTAATTTTATTCTGTGGTTCGAAACACTTGGCCAGATCCAATGAAAAATGCCAGCAAGCGCCACTGGTTTTGTTCCACCTGTCACCTTCCCATGAACACACGGGCTGCAAAATGTCGCCTGCTTTTTTAAAACATGTGTGAAATGGGAGATCAATTTTTTTTTTCCTTTTAGCTCATGGATCGATTCTCTGCTGGACTGAAAATTCTTCAGTCGTTGTGTGTAAAGTCTTGGCAAGAATGCAAATACTGTACATAAATAATTAACCGGCTTAATCCAGCCAGGACCAGCCGTGGGTTTCTTCATTTCTGGAATCCGTTTCTCCCGATTCACAGTCATACAGGATGACATGGAGCAAAAGGAGGAAAGAACCAACTCTTGAGCGGGCACCAGTCCATTACAGGGCACACTCACCCACAAACTTACAACAGAGGGGGAGAACATGCAGACTCCACACTCACTGTCATATATTCAAGGTTCAGGATGTTGTATCCAGACTCATTACACACGGGTTTTGCCCAAACGTTTCTCTACCTTTTATTCTTTCTCTTTTTTCCCACAAACCCCCAGTTCACCACACCCCCTTATTCCCATCCTGCCCCTTGTCTTTTAAGAAATCAACGATGTACAAAACTCTTAAAGAAACATGGGGTTCAATTCTGGACATAGCACAGGAGTTTGAGGAGCACAAAATCGCTCTGACTGACTTACAGTCTACTCACTGTAAAGTATTTTAGAAATCTGTTAAATACTGTAATTGCAAAAAAGAAAAGAAAATGAGGGGATAAATGGAAACTTTGATGATATTTTAGTGATTCACCACAATGGACGCTTCAGCAGATGATGACGTGCCTTTACTTTACCTGCAGCACCGGCCGTATTCCACTGCTGTGGCTGTGACTTGCAAATCTCTCACTCTGACTTTGGTCTTCACCCTCCTGTCGGGGCCTCTGGGACCCCAAAACATAAATTAAAAAAAAAAATAAATGGGACGCCTATGTCCCCTGTCATTTTGTCACTTCTAATGTTTCCTCTTAACAACACTGCCAATAGTCCTCTCACACCGAAAAGCGTGACAAAATGTCTACCAGGGCTGTGCCTTCAGACTGTAAGACCTACGGCGCCACCAGCTGTGTAGTGTTTTAGGGCGATAGACCCAGGCATGTGAAAAGGACTACATGATTGACGGATGGATGGAACGATAGATAGATATGGAAGGAACTGTATGATGGACGGATAGATATGAACTGGACTATGTGATAGAGAGATGGATGGATGGATGAATGAATAGATAGATATAAAAGGAACTATATGATGGATGGATGAATAGATAGGTAAGAAAAGAACCATGTGATGGATAAATGGATGGACGGATTGGTATGAAATGGACTATATGATGAATGGATGGATAGATAGATGGATATAAAAAGAGCTATATGATAGAGAGATGGATGGATGGATGGATATGAAAAAGGGCTATATGATAGAGAGATGGATGGATGGACAGATATGAAAGGCACTATATGAAGGATGAATTGATAGATATGAAATAGACTATGTGATGTATGGACAGTGTCACAAAAGAGTCCAAAAGACATTAAAAAAGTTTGGGGCAGCCACCCATATATTGTGCCCTGGCTGCAAATTGGTAATTTGTATGGAGTTCTTAAAAGATTTAAATCCAAAACACAACTGACTCAAGATAAGAAATATGGCGGCTTTAAAGGCCGAGACAGGAAGTGACATCATCCACGGGGCGGAACCGGAAGTGTCACCATCCATGGGCTCAGAAATGGAAGTGATGTCTTCCATGGGGCCTGAACCGTGTGGGATGTCCCGTGGATGGTCTGCAGAGGATTGAGAGAGAGAGTTAGTGCAACTCGCCACCCCCTGGTCTGACATGGAACTACTATTATTCAGGCCCTTTAGTTGCCTCCCACTCGCACGTGTGTGACAATAGATAGGTATGAAAGGGAGTATATGATGGATGGATAGATGCATAGATATACTGTATATGAAAGGGACTATATGATAGAGATGGACGGATAGACAGTTGTGAAAGGGACTGTATGATAGATAGATAAATATGAGAGAGAGAGAGAGAAAGAAAGAGAGCTTAGGAGTACACGCTGATAGAGCGCATTGCTGCATCCACCACATAAGAAACCAACTCAGGATCCCAGATTAGGACCCGAGTGCTGCCATGCAATGGGTGACACCTCAGCACCACACTAGTTCAGATGGAGTGGAACTAGTGTGAGGTTTTTTTATGGTGGCTGGAGTGGCAATTCTTCCACCAACCCCAAAGTTATTCCCTGAAGGTTGGAGGGCCTACATGCAGGGCTGGATGCAGATTAACGTCATACCCAAGACGGAGCAATTACAGGTTAAGGGCCTCAATGGAGTAGAGTTGCTTTTGGCGTTTATGGGATTCAAACCAGCAGCCTTCCGATTGCCAGATTGTGCAAATGAAGCAAAAACAAAAGCCTAAAGGGCAGGGCCACTGGCAGATGATCCCCATATAACTGCTGGCAAACACTTCCAAAAATTGCCTTACAAATCCTCAAGGGATCGATGTCTTTTCAGATGCGAGTCCAAGACAAGACTAAGGTAAAATGGCGGTTGAGTCATCATAAGGTGGAAGAGGTGGGCTCAGGTGACTGGAACCTGTAAGTAACATCAGACAGCAACTAGTCTGATTTGTATTCAGAAGAAGAGGAGAGGCATTAGGCGACAGGGCACACCCTCGACTCGGGGCGGAATTGACATTTGACGAGCCCTGAGGTTGTCTGCCAAGCGCACGTGTGTCACTAGCTACTGTAAATATGAAAAGGACTACGGTATATGACTGACAGACAGACAGAGAGATATGAAAGGCACTTGGATGCTGTGTAACTACCCTTCTCTGAGGTAGGACATATTGTTATTCTTATTCAAGTGTGACTTTTAGTACAGTTCCTAGGAGTAATTCTGAGATGCTTAGTAAATACGGACCCAGATTATTATTTTTTTCCCATCAAATATTTTTTTAAGCAGATGTTGTCTGAAGGAAACATAAATATACAGTGGTGTGAAAAACTATTTGCCCCCTTCCTGATTTCTATTTCTTTTGCATGTTTGTCACACAAATGTTTCTGATCATCAAACACATTTAACCATTAGTCAAATATAACACAAGTAAACACAAAATGCAGTTTTTAAATGATGGTTTTTATTATTTAGGGAGAAAAAAAAATCCAAACCTACACGGCCCTGTGTGAAAAAGTAATTGCCCCCTGAACCTAATAACTGGTTGGGCCACCCTTAGCAGCAATAACTGCAATCAAGCGTTTGCGATAACTTGCAATGAGTCTTTTACAGCGCTCTGGAGGAATTTTGGCCCACTCATCTTTGCAGAATTGTTGTAATTCAGCTTTATTTGAGGGTTTTCTAGCATGAACCGCCTTTTTAAGGTCATGCCATAGCATCTCAATTGGATTCAGGTCAGGACTTTGACTAGGCCACTCCAAAGTCTTCATTTTGTTTTTCTTCAGCCATTCAGAGGTGGATTTGCTGGTGTGTTTTGGGTCATTGTCCTGTTGCAGCACCCAAGATCGCTTCAGCTTGAGTTGACGAACAGATGGCC
>JANRMT010062817.1:19820963-19841584 GCA_026402145.1 Polypterus bichir lapradei
TAATGGTTACATGTGTTTGATGATCAGAAACATTTTGTGTGACAAACATGCAAAAGAATAAGAAATCAGGAAGGGGGCAAATAGTTTTTTTGTATTTGTGCCAGGTTCTTTAATGACCTAAAGTTTTTTTTTTTTTTTTTTCATAAGGCTCTTTATATCTTTTGTCTCATGTATGAATTTAATCAAAGATCCTGACATGAAAACTTACCTTTTCTTTCTTTTTTGATTTTATTCATTTTATTAAATCAAATAACATTCCATACAAATAAGTCAAGTTTTACAAAAATAGGTTCAAAACAAATCAAACCCCCACCCCTGAGAAAGAGAGCTAGGCCATCAGAGTAAAACTTTAAACTAGTAAAAATAAGTAAATGGATAAATTAATAAATGGATACAGATAAATGGAGTAAAAGAGGGGAGAGAACCTGCTTCCTCAATTTAAATGCTTATTCTAAAATGTTATTGATTAGATCCTGCCAGGTTTTGAAAAAGTTTTGTACAGATCATCTAAGTGTGAATTTGATATTTTCCAGCTTCAAATAATATAAAAAATCAGTTACCCAGCGACTTAGAATAGGAGAGTTAGGATTCTTCCAGTTGAGCAAGATAAGGCTACGTGCCAACAGTAAGTAAAGGCTATTACAGTTTGTTTGTCCTTCTCCACTTTAAGCCCACCAAACACATCTGTTAATGGGTTAGGAGGGATTGTGACACCAAGGCTGTCTGAATGGCATTTAAAGATGTTGGTCCAGAATGATGTTAATTTGGTGCAGGCCCAAAACATGTGACCCAGTGAGGCTGGAGCTCGATTGCAGCATTCGCAGGTTGTATTTTGCCCTGGAATCATTTTGGACAGTTTCAAACTAGAGAGATGCACACAATATATAATGTTGAGTTGAATAATTCTATGCTTTGCGCATATGGAGCTCGAGTGAATTCTGTGCATTGCTACCTTCCACTCTTTTTCTGAGATGTTGAGTGAGAGATCTTTTTCGCACTGTCCTCTTGGATCTTTGAAAGGGAGGGACTGTATAATGGTTTTATTTTACAGTATATACTCGAGTATTAGTCGGGTCTTGAAACACGAAAAAAGCGATCATAAAATCAGACCCCAACTTATACACCCGTTCAAAAATGTGACACTTAAATTTTGTAATTTTATTTTACATCTTCTTGCCTTCTCCAATGTCACACCAGTTTCTCAGACGCATCGAATTTTGTTGCAGCACCGCAGTTAACATTTTCTTTCGCTACTTCAATGACATTTAATTTAAAACCAGCTTCATATTTTCTTCTGATCGAACGCTCCATCGTAGATAAGGGATGCGCTTACGATAAAGGTGTATGAGGGTGTGAGATACAAAAAACACAAATCAGTGCAAACGTTGCTTCGGAATAGTTCGGGTATTACCGTGTGGTCACGTAGGCAAAACAGAGAGAGAGGGTTAGGAGCATACACTGATACAACGCATTGCTGCACCCACATAGAAGAAAAGGCCATGTGCTCCATGGTTACTCTCTCAAATGGGTGTTAGCATATCACAATCCCTTGTACCAATAGTGTGAGTTTTCTGCATTCGACATTTTAAAAAATACCAGAAATTATACGGTAAAATCAAGTTCCGACTTATCCACAGGAGAACTTGTCCTCGAGTATATACAGAAATGCTGTCTGAGTCCTTGAGACTGATTTATATTTTTTCTGGCATAGAGGGAGGTGGGAGGTGAGGGAAATTTGGCAGGTTCTGTTTAACAAAGTTTTAAATTTGAAGGTAATGAAAGAAATGTGTTGCTGGAAAGTTAAATTTGGAGTCTAATTGTTTTTAGGATGCAACGACATTGTCTATGTACAGATCTCTAACTGATTTAATCTCAAATGTTTTCCAGGCAGTAAAAACTGCATACGTTTGAGAGGGTGGGAAAAGGTGGTTCTCGTGCAGAGATGCCACAGATAAAAGCTTCTCTATCTTAAAATCCTTCCTACATTCGTTCATGTTCTGAGTGAGTGAAGCACAATTGGGTTGTTAGTATATTGACGATAAAACTTCATGGACATACACTGTACATAGATAGAGACACACACACACGCTATGTTTAGAACACACACCAGAATTACTAAAAAGAAAGAAAAATAAAAAAATTCTAACCTGGCAGTTCCAGTCCCATTATAAAGGCACTATAATGGCATCTTGCTGTTAATATAAAGGAGCCCCAGTCGTGTTTCTTGACACACTTCTGCTGAACGATTTGTCAGAAGAATTCCGCCTTCTGGATAAACCCTCTGCATTTATAGGGTGGAGGGCAGTTCCTTGTGGTGACTGCCAGGTGGCTCCTTCTCTTGGGGAACCACCCTCAAAACATACTGAACACAATCAAGGCATTGTAAGCAATGCAGATAATTTGCATAAATAACTCAAAAAGTAACAAATTTGACATAATATTTGAATTTGATCCCCAGCCAGAGGAAGAACCCTGCCTGAAATATAGCAGCCAACTCATTCTGTTGGCAACTCATGCCCAGGCTGATGTGACTTGTCACTGCCATTACTGTATTTTGTACAGTGAAGTAACAGCCAGGCATTGTGCTGAATGTTCGTTGCTCATTTTCATTCCAGTACTAGACACTGTTTTATTTTGTGCACCAGGTAATTCTCTTAAAGCAAGCCTGAAACAGCAGACGTTACAAAGTGTCTTCATATCTGGGATGACAGTATCAAGATAAAGGTCCGGTGAGGCAGATAGCAATACAAATGTAAAGAAAAAAAGCATCATTTAAAGTTTAAAATATGCCAATTCTTATGTAAAAATCTGGATTTTTATAATTACTGCTATAAAGACAAAGTTAAGATACCAACTAGATGTGAAAAAATAACAAGACTACAATATGCAGGCTTACAAGGCAATTCAGACTCCTTCTTCAGGGAAGATAAGGCCTGAGTTGCCTCAAAAGCTTCCATATTGTATTCGGTTCAGTTAGCCAATAAAAGGCATCTCATTGACTTCTCATTGCATCCATAATGGCTAACACAGTACAACACACTAGTACTACTCTGCTTGTACATATGTCTGGATTTTTGGCTTTCTTCCCTGTGTTTTCACCTCACTTTGGATTTGTGATCTTTGGGACTTTCTTATTTTTTAGGCCAGGAGTTCACAAAATCAGTCCTGGGGGTCGACTATGGCTGCAGGTTTTTGTTCCAGTCAGATTCATAGTCGGTGACTATGATAACACTGATCTCATTTTATTAGCTGATGTTTGTTTTTGCTTCTCTTATTTTACATTCAGAAAAGCACAGCAGCGTGATTTTTACATTTATAAGACATTTAATATTTCTGTTATTGGTAAAGATTTAAATGCTTAACTCTCTTTTGTTGATTTCATTATTTTTTGCCTGTTCTCTGTGCAGTTTTCCCCCTTCGTTGTATCTTATTAAAGACAATGAAATAATGAGCCGAGCAGACAGCCAGGCAAACAACTCTGAATAATCAAAGGCTGCAAATACTTTAGCGTCAGACCCATTAATCAGTAAATAATGGATTAATTAAACAATTAGAACACCTGGAAAAGTAGAATAAAATCAAGATAAAAATATTGTTACAAAGAAAAAAATACATCATTCCCATATAACTGCTTGGTTCATTTTAATATATATATATTGTAAAGAAAACAAAGAGACAGCATAAAAGTTTGGGGTTTCCGGCCCCGTATACTGTAAAAATATCAAAGCAAGGTCAAAATATATAAACATAAATTGTTCATAAGCGCAACGCCGATACTGGCGTCGGCGGCCATTTTATAAAGGAGGAGCCGGAAGTGGAGGAATACTGGGAAGGAACCGTGAGGGAAGATGGGATCAATGACGTCAGAAACAATGGCGGAGGAAGAGCGGAAGTAACGTGCTGCGGGAAAATGAGGCTTATGGTGGCGGAGCGTCTTTTGTTCTGCAAGAAAGCAAAGGAGAAAGGTTAGTACCCCGCCACTCCCTGCCGGCGAATCTCTTCTGAAGCGTGCTAAGGTCCGTCCGCAATCTCCTACTCGCGCGTGCGTGACAATATATATATATATATATATATATATATTCAAGGCATTCATAGTGTTACCCCGATCTACAAACTGTCAAGTAAACGAACCACACGCCGTGGCGCAGCGTTAGGGGCTTCGTCTCTAACGCTGACGTCCGAGGTTCGATTCCCAAGAGGGAGTGCAGTGAGTGTGTACACCTGATGAGCCCAGAATTAGGGCGAAACACGTGTCGTGTACTCTTTGCATTATTTGACAGTAAAACTATTTTCAACCATTCTATATATATATATATATATATATATATATATATATATTGTCAGGGATGCCAGGGACGACGACCCGGCCGGGACGCCCTGAAGGACCGGAAGAGGGTCTACGCCCGCCCTGGATCACGTGGGGGCCGCCACCCTGGTTGCTTTGGGGGCCACGGGTAGAGGGCTTGGAAGCCTAACCCTGTAGGGGCCCGTGGTCACCACCAGGGGGCACCCTAATGCTTTTGGAGCCCTGGACCTCAGCACTTCCGGGTGTGGCGGGGGGAAAGAGAAGAAGGGACACCCGGAGAGCTTCCGGGAGAACAGCTGGCACTTCCGCCACACAGGGGCGTGTCGGCGGGTGATTGCCGGGGAGCACCTGGAACACGTCTGGGTGTGGATAAAAGGGGCCGCCTCCCTTCATTCGAGGCTGGAGTCGGGTGGAAGCAGGACAAGGCAGAAGGAGCAAGAGTGGAGGCGGCCCGAAGAAAGGCAAGGTGTTGCTTGGCCAGGACTTTGGGGAGTTTTGTGTGTGCACATAAGACTTGTAAATATTTGTAAATAAATGTGTTTGTGGGTGAAAACAACATGTCCGCCTGTCTGTGTCCAGGCCATGTCCACAATATATATATATATATATATATATATATATATATATATATATATATAATATATATATATATAGTTACACACGTGCGCATGGGAATCAGCTGAAGGGCCTAAACACTAGTAATTCTATGCCAGGCCAGGGGGTGGCGGAGTGTACTAACTATCTCTCTCAGTCCCTTGCAGACATTTTCCGGGAAATCCCGTCTGTTGCCGGCCCCAAGGATGATGTCACTTCCGGGCACAAGGACACCACTCCCAGTTCCGGCATAGATGACGTCATTTCCCTTCCAGCCCTTTAAAACTGCTATCTTGCCTTAGTACAGGCAGTTCTGTTCTGGACTCTAAACTAAGCACATCGTGCTATTTAAAACTACTTTTTGCAGCCGATTCAGTTATACGGGTGGCTGCCCCAAATCTTTATGATGTCTCCGACTCATTCTTATTACAATATATATATATATTTTTTTTTTGCATAGTTTTACTGTCGAATAATGCAAAGAATACACGACACATGTTTCGCCCTAATTCTGGGCTCATCAGGCGTACACACTCACTGCACCCCCTCTCGGGGATCGAACCTCGGTTGTCAGCGTCGGAAGCGAAGCCTCTTAACGTTGCGCCACGGCGTGTGCTTCATTTATTTGACAGCATGTAGATCGGGGTAATGCTCGCGTACTCTTTGCATTATTTGACAATAAAACTATACAACATTCTATGATCTGCTTCTCGCAACTGAAGAGGGCACCATGGCAGATGTTTGCTGACTTGCAGACCAACCACAAGCATTACCTGGTAGGTAACCACCCATACAATCAGATTGTGATTCAGACTACAAATGCCATGAATATATATATATATATATATATATATACAGTTGTCACAAACTCAACTCAGAGTCATAGAAAGTTTTGGGGCAGCCACCTGTGTATTTGGTTTCCTGGCTGCAAAGTCGTTCAAATAGATACAGCACTGATGTGCACAAAACCGAGTCCAAAACAGAACTGAGGGAATAGGGAAAAGGTGGGGGCTTCTAAAGGGGAAGACAGGAAGTGAGGTCAAAGGGGTTGGGCTCAGGAAGGTCTTCAGCCATTGGTTCAAACCCAGACGTGACATCACAGGGGCCAGAGCTGGCAAGGTCTCCTTCCATTGGCTCGGTCCCGGAAGTGACGTCAAGAAGGCCAGGTGGAATCTTCCGTGAATGGTCTGCAGGAAAGCGAGGAAAAGAATCAGTGCACTCTGCCACATCCCGGTATGACTCGGAACTGCCCTTCCTCAAGCCCTTTAGCTGCCAACCATGCGCACGTGTGTGACACAGAACATAGTTTTCTAATTTCTATATTGTCACACAGAATCTGAGAAATAACAGTTGACTTAATTAGCTCAGGGAGTCCAATTAAAAACAGAAAGTGGCTGGAACAAAAACCTGCAGCCTCAGGGGGTCCCCCAGGACCGAGTTTGAAACCCCCTGGTTTAGGTAGATCCTTTATGCCTTTTTTGCTTTAGGGTGTTTTACTGTTTGATGGATCTTTTTTTGAAGGAATAAAGTTCTGTTCTTGTTTCTAGCCAGGGTTTGATGGTATTCCCCTCTACTGGTAACATTTGGAACTGCTTTTTGAGTCTTATGTGATTTGGGACTCCTAAGTTACAACAGGTAGCTAACTTTAGAAATTTTTTAAGGTTGTTTTATCCACTGAAGGATAGTCCAAACTCCACCATATTTATACAGTCACTTCAGTGATGTCATCAGTGTGACTCATGGAGACGCGGTGGCGCAGCGGTAGCAAATACAAAAACGTTTACTGTGTGGCGATTGGTTACGTGAAGGAAAATGGAAGGACTGGATTTGGGGGTTTGTATGTTTGACAGAGACAGTACAGCTAAAATAAATAGGGGGGAAAAAATAGAAGAAACTTTGGGAAAGGCAGTTCAAAGAGAGGCCCTTTTTCAGGTATGTTGGGTGTGCAGTGGGTGTCAAAAAGAAGAGGGTCAATATAATAAAGTACAATACACAGAACAGAACACAAGTCATCCTCAATACAATATGAGAGTACAATAGAAATCCTACAAGTATGGAGCAGAATTCAACAGGAGATGATATCACAAAGAGGATTTGGATTTGTTCAGAGTCCTGGAGACCTCGGCCATCAAGCTGCCTCCCCCTATTAGCCATTCCAAGCTGAGGTTAGCCAATCCAATGAAAGGACCCCTCTACCCGACGTTTCTTGCAATCCTCCATCATGATGGCAGTTCACACACAATTCCCATCCAATCGTGGAGTCTGAGGACATCTGCCACGAAGAATGGCATAAACTGCCCACATCCTGGTGTGCACAGCTTGTGGAGACGTACTTACTTACCAAGAAGATTCAAAGATGGGACTTCTACAGAGTACTGATAATTTAGGGTCCGACTTCTTATATGAATGAGAGACTTCAGAGTTTTTGATTTTTAACAGATGAGAAAACCTCTCTGAAAACACACATTCACTTTGTCATCCTGGGTTTTTGAGCAGAGAGTGATGGGAAAAATGATCAAATTTAACCATTTAAAATGGAATGTACAAGGTTCATAAAGCTGGTCAAAAGTGAAGTGGTCTGAATGCTTTCTGAATCCGCTGTAAGTTTCCACACACTGGAGACTGATAATGAAAGCCAATTTAGGACATATAGATAATGGAAGGTGCCATATATACGTAGATATAAGAAGTTTTCCATCAATGTTTATCCCTTCTTGTTCCTTCACCACTCAGGATTGTAGTTCTGTAATAATGCTAAAGGGACATAGGACTGGCAGTATTATGGGGTGGTGCAGGATTACAGGGAGATGGCCAGGACCCTTACCTGCTGGGTATGCTTCATAAAGGAAGGACCAGAGGAGAGGTATTTTCTAGATGGCAGCCCTCCTGGGTGGCATCAGTGCCTCAGATTCCTATAGGGCTCCATGGGAGTTGCAGTTTTGACACAGCCCTGTTGGGTTCCCTGGGTGGTGCAGGGACTGCAGAGCCCTAATTTGTCAGAAGTGCTTCCGGCCCACGCTAAAGGACCACCTAAGCTTCTCCTGGGTGCAGAATAAAAGGAGTCAGGAAGAAGAAGACAAAGCTCGCCAGTGGAAGATTGCAGGCAGAAAGAGAGAGAAGGAAAAGACAGTGCCATTATTGAGCCTGGCTACTGTGCTGGACAGATAGGAAACAATTTGAGAAGCGTTTCCCACAAGAAAAATAAAAACGTGTTGCTGAACTTGTGTCTTGCGTCGGTCTGTGTCGGGTTTGGGAAGCTGAGTGCCTTTCCGAAGGCCAACCACTCGAACACTGGACCAGCAGCCAGGCCAGTGGGCTGACATTTCCTGAACCTGAAGATCTAAGATCCCAGCAGTATAATATCCTGCAGCCCCTTCCAGTGGCCTCCATCCAACTTCTGTCACGTTTTAATGAATGACATGGCAAAAAAAGTAAAAAAAAAAACACTTTATTAGCAAATTAAATAGTGCCAAGGTACACTGGCGCAACTTGTGCTTCCCCAGCAGAGATAAGGAGCCGGCCTTGACTGTCAAATCATGAAATTACCTGAATATCACAATTTATCTGCCTGTTGCTCAATCTGCATGGAACAAAGAAGACATTTATGAGATGGGGTTCCATGCAATTCATGCCCTGGTTAAAAGAGTGCAGAACTTCTTGTGCATGCCATTACGCACGTACAGAACCAGGAAAGCTTGGAAGGAGTGGATTCTACGCTTTCTCATTCTGCCAAGTGTAGTACAATGTTGCCCCACAGGCCTCTGCTGCTGAAATATTATAATATTATAATAATGCGTGTGAGTCCTCATTAACTGGTTTGGCTGCATTTCCAAGTTTCTCCAAATTGTTGCATACGCATGGGTCAGAGTGACCATAAATATTCGCACATTCCCACATCACGTTTCCTTTTATAAATGCCGACACTTGCGTGGGACGTTCCGTATGCACAGTTCCAGCCTCTTTTTGTGCATACACAAGCTTTATAAATGAGGCTCCTGGTCCTTACACTGGTTCCCATGCTACAATCTGCAGATCCTCCTATGGTGTCTTTCCAGACGGATCCTTCCCAATAGTCATGACATCTTTCCTGCGATTTTTGTGGTCAGCCCTGCCACCTGCGCTGGTAGCGTATACAACAAACACCAAGATCCCAAAGTGCTCCCCTCTAGTGGTGGTAATAAACATAACACACACGCAAAATCAATTACAGACATAGCTGGACGTCTCTTATCCCAGTTTTCACGTCAATATGACCCCAGTTTTTGGGTAAAACTATTTTTGCCAAATAGCAAATGTGCCACTTCACTCGATTTCCAAAGAAAAATCCCCCAAATCCATTCCTGTTATTTTATTCATATTCACCCTCGTCTAACCAGGCCCTTGCTGTTAGTGACTTTGCTTTTCATTTCTGGAAGGTTAATTTCAGAATCTTCTTTAATATTATCCATCTCTCCCTCTCTCTCTCTTTTTATCCGTCTTTTATCTTCACTATTTTCAAGCGTGATTGTCTTCCAAGACAAGACTTCTTATTGTGCCAGTAAAATTATAGCCTCATTTTGGCGACTGATAATTCTAGCATGCGTGCGGCTTTGATCTTCTCTAAAGCTGACTGACGGGTCCATCTCTCAGTGGATGGGATGCACGGCAATCATCTCCTGCGCCGCGTTTCAAAAGCATTGATTTTTGTTCTTATGCAACTTTGAAAGCTTTTTCATCCAGCATCCCTAGTGTGTGCTTTTCTGCTAATAGAGATGATCTGCACATCAGCTTGGGCTCTCCAAGCACTCCATCAGCCATGAGTTTATGTTCATATTCTTCTGGACTTGTACTGCACTGAATTTCTTTGTAAACACAGAGGCTCTTTCCATTGAGTTCCCGTCTCAGGCAATCTGCTGATCTTTTGCCTAAAATGTCTTGAAGCAGGAGACTGTGGCCGATGCTTCTCTCCCTGCGGTGGCAGCCATTGTGGAGTCACATAGTGGGCTTCTTTTCCTTTCCTAAAAGTGTTAGGGGATCTTTCACATAAAGAAGACAGAGATTTAGAGGTGAGGCAGTCATACCTCACTCCATAATGACGACGGTGCCAGAGTTCTCTCCCTAATCTGGACATTGCCACTCAGGTGGCGCAGCAGAAGTGCTACTGCCTCGCAGCAAGATCATCTTGGGTTTGCATCCCTGTGTGATGGCACCATATAAATGTAATGAATTATTATTATTATTATTCTCTGTCTGACAGACCTCAGTTTGTGAGGGTCAAGGACTTTGTTTCTGATGCAGATGTGAACAACACTGGAGCATCACAAGGAACAGGCCTGTCTGCTTTTCTGCTATAAATATGCATTAGAACTTTAGAACAATCTGGAAGAGAACAGGCCATTCAGCCCAACAAAGCTCGCCAGTCCTATCCACTTCATTCTTCTAAAAAATACATCAAGTGTAATTTTAAAAGTCCCTAAAGTCTCACGGGCAGCACGGTGGCGCAGTGGTAGTGCTGCTGCCTCGCAGTAAGGAGACCTGGGTTCGCTTCCCAGGTCCTCCCTGCATGGAGTTTGCATGTTCTCCCCGCCGTCTGCGTGGCGGTGCTCCGGTTTCCTCTCACAGTCCAAAGACATGCAGGTTAGGTGCATTGGTGATCCTACATTGTGCTTGGTGTGTGTGTGCCCTTGGGGACTTGGGAGGTTGAGACAGGGGGTCATCCAGGGGACTTAGAAACTTTTTGACGTTGGAGGCATGGGGTCATCCAAAAAGCAGGGACTTAGAAAAAATTCGGCGTTTGAGGCATGGGGTCATCCTGGGGACTTAGAAAAAATTCGGCGTTGGAGGCATGGGGTCATCCAGGGGACTTAGAAACTGCCCAGGGATTTGTTTCCTGCCTTGCGCCCTATGTTGGCTGGGATTGGCTCCAGCAGACCCCCCGTGACCCTGTGTTAGGACATAGCGGGTTGGAGAATGACTGACTAAAGTCCCACTGTCTGCCACACCACTTGGTCACTTATTTCAAGTGTCTATCATTCTTTGTGTGAAGAAAAACTTCCTAAATTTACCCTTAACAACTTTTCAACTGTGTCCCCGTGTTCTTGATGAACTCATTTTAAAGTCACAGTCTTGACCCACTGCACTGATTCCCTTCATCATTTTAAACACTTCATTCAGGTCTCCTCTTAATCTCCTTTTGCTTAAACTGAAAAGGCTAAGCTCTGTAAAGGGCTACAGGGGAATCAGCCCAGTCACTCTTCTCTGGAACTTTCTCTTGTGCTGTTATGTCCTTTTCATAGCCTGGAAACCAAAACTGCACACAGGACTCCAGATGAGGCCTCACCAGTCTGTTATAAAGCTTCAGCGTCACCTCGTTGGACTTACACTCCACACATCAAGGCGCTATATGACCTGACACTCTGTTAGCCTTCTTCATGGCTTCTGTCTGGCACTTGATAGTTCTGAGTCCACTATGACTCCTAAATCCTTCTCATAAGGTGTACTGTCAATTTGCAGACCTCCCATTGTGTGTTCCAACCTAACATTTTTACTTCACACATATATTACTTTACATTTACTGACATTAAATTTCATCTTCCACAAATCAGCCCAAGCCTGTATGCTATCCAAGTCCTTCTGTAATGATATAACCCAGCGTTTCTCATCCTTTAAGTATTTGTGACCCGAGTTTTCATAACAGTTTTAATCGCGCCCCACCTAACATTTATTTGAAATGTAGATGCATATTTTATTATACCTACTTAACTTTTATCGACATTTATCGAACTCTATATTTATTGTTCTAGTATCAGAATGAAGTTTAAGTTAATTTGTTTTGGTTTCAACGGATGTTTTTTTCATATTTTTGATTCTTGTTTTCTTTTTTTCACATCTTCGTGCCCTGCTTTTTGTTACTTTGCGCCCCCCTAGGGGGACCAGCCCCACAGGTTGAGAACCACTGATATAATGGATTCCAAATTATCTGCCAATCCACTTATCTTTGTATCATCTGCAAACGTAACCAGTTTGTTACTTCCATCCATTCATCCATTATCCAACCCGCTATATCCTAACTACAGGGTCACGGGGGTCTGCCAATCCCAACCAACACAGGGCGCAAGGCAGGAACAAGTCCTGGGCAGGCTGCAGGGCACCGCAGGGCACACACACCAAGCACACACTAGGGACAATTTAGGATCGCCAATCCACCTAACCTGCATGTCTTTGGACGATGGGAAGTGAACCCAGGTCTCCTTACTGCGAGGCAGCAGTGCTATCACTGTACCACCGTGCCGCCCACGTCACAATAACGAGACATACTCTGATAAAGGTTTGGGGCAGCCACCCGTATATTCTGGTATCCTGGCTGCAAAGTCGTTTTTTCTCAAAATAAACAGCACTGATGTGCATACAAATCAGTCCAAAACAAGACTGAGGATTTAGGGAAAAGGGACAGGCTTTTAAAGGGGAAGACAGGAAGTGAGGTCATAAGGATCAGGCTCATGTTCTTTAGCCATTGGTTCGAGCCCGGATGTGACGTCACATGGGCCGGAGCCGGTAAGGTCTCCTTTCATTGGCTCGGTCCCGGAAGTGACGTCAAGAGAGCCAGATGGAATCTCCTGGGAATGGTCTACAGGAAAGAGAGAAAAACAGTCAGTGCACTCTGCCAGCTCCCGGCATGCCTCAGAACTGCCGTCACTCAAGCCCTTTAGCTGCCTCCCATGCGCACGTGTGTGACATTACATTCCTATCCAAATCATGTATATTTATTAAAAATAGCAGCAGCCCTAACACTGACCCCTGCTGGTCACCACACTTAACGTCAGCCAATACTGATGAGGTTCCTCACACCATCACCCTCTGCTTGCTGTACCTAAGCCAATTCTGCACCCATCTAAAAACATCACCCTGACCTCCCACTTCTTTTAGTTTGATGCCCAACCTCTTATTTGGCACCTCATCAAATGCTTTCTGAAAGTCCAGATAAATAATATCATCTGCTCCACTTTGATCGTATCCTTTTGTTCTCTTCTCATAGAATTCCAACATGTTAGTAAAACACGACCTCCCTCTTCTGAGCCCATGCTGACTGTTCATAATAACTCCTGTCCTTGTCGTCTGTTGCTCAGTCTTCTCTTTAATAATTCCTTCCATTCATTTTCCTGTGATGCATGATAAGCTTACTGGCCTACAGTTGCTTGGATCTGCCCGGTTACCCTTTTTTTTATTTAAATATAGCAGCAGGTCAAGTCACCTTCAGAAATTCTCAGATGATTCTGCACTTATGGGGTTCATTGATAAGGGGGATGAGACAGAGGAGGGGAGTCAGGGGAGAACTTTGAGAATTGTCTTCATCTTACCATCAGTAAAGCCAAGGAACTGCTTATTGACTTTCGCCAAGCCAAAGAGCCTCTATGTCTGGTCACTATTCAGGAAGCGGATGCGTGGGTGGGTTACTCATACAAGTACTTGGGGATCCACATCATTAAAAGATAGGACAACTCACAATTTATTTTTGTTGTTACTACACCATTTGCTTTAAATGGATGAAACCAACTACTGTGGTTTCTTGCAGGACTTGAGACCAGTACTGCTTTAGCATGAAGTGGTTAACATCTGAAGTTTCCACTTTAACTCACTTTGAATATTTATTTCTAAAAACGATAAGCTCCTGTCACACATGGGCACCAGAGGATCATGTTCCAGGCTCAGACAAGGTACGCAATTCCCTGCTGGTTTGGAGAGGTGGGCACCACTACTAACAGTGGTGTGTCTTTTCTCCTCTGTAGCTCCAAGAAGCTGCCTGTTAAGGGCAGCTAAGCCACTCCCACCTCCAGGTAAAACCCCGCCTCCTCCAGTCATTTGACAATATATACACAGCATTCCAGGGCTCCCAGCGTCTCAGTCTGAGGAACATAGTCCTTCATGATGGAGCTCCCCGACCCAGACCTGCTCAAGAGAGCTGCAAAGGCCACTGTCACGCCCGACTTCTGTTGTGTGCCTTCATTTTTGTTTATTAGACACTTAAAGGTGGCACCTACACTTTTCTTTGGGTCTTCTTGGCCTCATTTGTCCTTCACGTTGTGTTGTCTATAAATATGTCATCACCCTTGATGCCCTCAATTGGCCTGTTGTCAGTCAGTCAGTCAGTTTCCAACCCGCTATATTCTAACACAGGGTCACGGGGGTCTGCTGGAGCCAATCCCAGCCAGCACAGGGTGTAAGGCAGGAACAAACCCCGGGCAGGGTTGTGCTTATTATTTTTTTTTTACTTTTCATATACAAAGTCTAGGCAAAGTATTGTAATCGTCCAAAAATCTGATGTCAAGATTTTGATGAATCTCAATGTTTTAGACCTCCCTGAGCCCAAAAATACAATTTTTGGAATTCTGTGTGTCTGTCGGTCTGTCTGTGTATGTGTATGTAAACATGATGACTGGAGGACACTTTTACTTAGGTCAGCCAAATTTTGCATACAAGTATTAAGGTACAAAATGTAGATCTCTATCAGCTTTTGAGCTACTGTATTACCGCTAACCAGAAGTAGTACTTTTTTATTCATGCAGCTGCAGAGTCCTATTTATTCAACTTTACCTTTATAACAATTGTTCAATCTTCTTCTTCTTCATTTGGCTGCTCCCATTATGGGTTGCCACAGCAGATCATCTTCTTCCATATCTTCCTGTCCTCTTCATCTTTTTCTGTTATACCCATCATCTGCATGTCCTCCTTCACCACATCCATAAACCTTCTCTTAGGCCTTCCTCTTTTCCTCTTCCCTGGCAGCTCTATCCTTAACATCCTTCTCCCAATATACTCAGCATCTCTCCTCTGCACATGTCCAAAACAACGCAATCTCGCCTCTCTGACTTTGTCTCCCAACCATCCAAGCTGAGCTGACCCTTGAACCCCACAGGCATAACACAGTCCCAATAAGCACAAGAAACCGCAACACTTCCTTCTGGCACCATCACTCCTCCCAACAAGCTTCGTCCTCCTCTTTGCGACTCTGACCAATGAGTGGTGGTTGCTGGCCTCTTTTGTAGCCCACCCTGAAGTGCTCCATCTCCCATGAAGACCTGCGGGAAGCTGAGGCACCACCGTCAGCCAGGGAGGCTGCCACCAAACGTCCCGGGGGAGGTATTGAGCAGCCCATGGTAGCTCCGCCGGAACATATGTAGAAGGGGCGTCCCGGCCCTAACAGATAGATAGATAGCACGGGTTAGCTGCCGAACAGTCACTTGGCACACTAATAAGCTTGGCCTAGGGCACAAAACAACCTAACATCGGCACTGCTCTCAGTTTGTCACTCAGTCAATCAGGAAGATGAATCTGAAGCTGAAGATGTCTCTACAAAACATAAAAAAATTAAAATTAGAGAAAAAAAAACTACTGGCCGGGTGTGAACCACAATGCCTCTTACTTGTAGTCAGACATTTGTGCTGACAACTGACGACCAGCACTGAGACTGCCCTCTGACATTAGATGTGAAACATCACCACAGTTTTATAATTAAATTATTAGTTTTATATTTTATATTAGAATTAAATTAGCGAGTATGAACTAATATAGGCCTCAGGTCCATGACATTGATCCATTAGTGAAAACTGGTTATCTTTAGGCTTCTACGGATTGTGGAGAATTTCTTATTAGTCAGTCAATCAGGGAGATAAGGTTATATTTACTGTATGCTGTATAAAGACACACACTGTAGAAACATGCTGTGGATAGATGAGAAAGGCACTATATGATAGATAGATAGACATAGATAGATAAATATGAAAGGCACTATATGATAGATAGATAGATAGATAGGGAAGGCACTATATAATATAATAGATAGATGAGAAAGGCACTATATGATAGATAGATAGATAGATAGATAGATAGATGAGAAAGGCACTATATGATAGATAGATGGACAGATAGATAGATAGATAGATGTGAAAGGCACTATATGATAGATAGATAGATAGATAGATGAGAAAGGCACTATATGATAGATAGATAGATAGATAAGAAAGGCACTATATGATAGATAGATAGACATAGATAGATAAATATGAAAGGCACTATATGATGGATAGATGGACAGATAGATAGATAGATAGATAGATGTGAAAGGCACTATATGATAGATAGATAGATAGATAGATAAGAAAGGCACTATTTGATAGATAGATAGATAGATAGATAGATAAATATGAAAGGCACTATATGATAGATAGATAGATAGATAGATAGGGAAGGCACTATATAATAGATAGATATGAAAGGCACCATATGATAGATAGATAAGAAAGGCACTATATGATAGATAGATAGACAGATAAATAGATAGATAGATATGAAATGCACTATATGATAGATAGATAGATAGATAGGGAAGGCACTATATAACAGATAGATATATATGAAATGCACTATATGATAGATAGATAGATAGATATGAAAGGCACTATATGATAGATAGATAGATAGGGAAGGCACTATATAACAGATAGATAGATAGATAGATAGATATGAAAGGTGCTATATGATAGATAGATAGATAGATAGATAGATAGGGAAGGCACTATATAACAGATAGATAGATATGAAAGGCGCTATATGATAGATAGATAGATAGATAGGGAAGGTACTATATAACAGATAGATAGATAGATATGAAATTCACTATATGATGGATAGATAGATAGATAGATAGATAGATATGAAAGGCACTATATGATAGATAGATATATAGAGTGAAGGGCACTATATGATAGATAGATAGATAGATAGATATGAAAGGCACTATATAATAGATTGTCCATCTGCCTGGGTGTGTAGTCGCCAGCGAGTCTCACAGGGCTGGTGCATAGGGAGCATATAAGTTTCCTCTGAAGCAGAGAAGGGTGGGTAAAGGGACGAAGCAGCAGGGAGATACCACCAAAGTGCCCCCTAAGTGTTGTGCCTGTGAACGCTGATCCCTGACCTCTTCCGTAGTGCCGCCTCTTCAGACAGCTGAGCCTTTGTGTGAGATTTAATGTGTTTGTGATTAGTAGACCAGTGGTGTGCCTTGGGATGTTTCCGGTTACAAGTGTGCCACCACAGAAAACATGTTGGGAAACACTAGATTATGTATTTATGGACTAATTGGAAGATCCGTTTGGATACTTTTGGATGCTATGTGTTTAGCTTTTTCTAAATAAAAGTGCCCAACACTTTGCACCAGCCCCTTGCTGACTGTGTGCGTTCTCATGTGCCAGGCTCATCCCCGGGTGTGTTATCAATGGTTTCTGGTTCTGACCCAGACCGTCACACAGGGATGCTGAATAAAGATTGGTTTTGCCTTATATACAGTAAGTTATCATGTTGATCTTTCTTTATGAAAAGCGCTGGATCAACTAGCCACTGACTGACTGTTTTATAACACAAAGGGCATTGCCTTTTGTTTGTATTTGGAGGCAGGGTGATTGCAAAGCAAACTTTATGGCACAATTAATAGTTTTACACTGTACAGGCATGACTTTCAAAGAGAAAAACAACCCGTTATTCTTTTACAATAAAGTTTTCCACAGTAAACATGATTACAAAGGTATGGTACACGTGTCTCCGTACATTTTTTACAGCAGGGTTATAAAGTGACTTGTTGAGAACCCAACCAACTAGGAGCCTTGGGCGTGATGGTGCCAAGCATGGGGGTGTTAGCACCAAATGCATCCCTGCATGATCTTGTGCCAAGGTGATGCTCTCCTCTGTAGATCACGTAAATGATCTGAACTTTTGCAATGCTTGTTTAACGTTCTACGAAGTTTAAACAAACATGATAAGTTTATAAAGATTAATAATTTACTAGAAAAATTGGCCGTGCAGACCTTAACGCTTGTGTGATGTTGAGTTATTTAACCGTGGGCGGCTTATCAACCGGCTCTGCTTCTTCAGCGTCAGTGCAATAAAGGCGTGAAAGGGGAGTGACCGCCGCACAAACAAACATGGGCTCCTGTTCATAAAACAAAAGCATCAAGACGGGAGCCACGAAAGCCACAAGCGAGAGATTAAAGGCACCAGCAGTCGTATTAAGTGCAGAGAGTCACCTGAGCAGCAGACTTTCATCTTAGGCGGCCAGCAGGTAAGGAGATTTACTGTGTATGTCGTTAAAAGGAGCGTGCCAGTCTGATGTCACCTGCACAGATATTCTATTTTATGTGTCAGGTGCATGAACTGTAGCTAACTTTCAGAACTATGACGATCATATGAAATAACCATCAGATATAAAGCGTTGCTGAATTGTTAAAGTCATTGAGTAGCAGAGACAAGCGCTCCCTCCTCTCTTGTTCCAACTTTTGAAAAGTAAAAAAAAGCTTTTAATCCGCAGGAGTCCCGCCACTCAAACCCAACAAAACAGCAGCTTCGGCCAGTGCGGCAGACTTCACACCGCGACACACCTCGGGGGGCTCGGCAGAGGCAGCGCACAACCGTCGCCTTTCGACAGGCTGTCAGCTTTTTATTCATTCATTTATCTATTTACTCATTTCTTTATTGCACTTCACAAAACATTCTTCATTATAGTTTTGCAATATTTTACAATTTTGCTCTACTTTACAATTTTACTTTGTGAATTATTCCCAATAATTTATAAAGGCAAATTATTGCCAGATACATTGCTTTTCAGTGTTTTACAAGAAAATTGAATGAATTATAAGGAATTATTTCAGTTTTTTACTTTCATTCTGAATATCTAAACATTATAATTTTCAGGTAGGAAAATATATTATATTATATTATGCTATTTCATTTTCCAAACCCACATATCCAGAGTGTCATCAAGATATTATGTTAAATTATATTAAACAGTATTATATAAAATTGTTTTAAATTGTATCATATTATAGACAAATAGATAGATAGATAGATAATGAAAGACACTGTATAATAGATAGATAGATATGAAAGGCACTATAAGATAGATAGATAGATATGAAAGGCACTATATAATAGATAGATAGAGAGATATGAAAGGCACTATAAGATAGATAGATAATGAAAGGCACTATATAATGATAGATAGATATAAAAGGCACTATATAATAGATAGATAGATAGATATGAAAGGCACTGTATAATAGATAGACAGATAGATATGAAAGGCACTATATTATAGACAGATAATGAAAGACACTGTATAATAGATAGATAGATAGATAGATAGATATGAAAGGCACTATAAGATAGATAGATAGATAGATAATGAAAGGCACTATATAATGATAGATAGATATAAAAGGCACTATATAATAGATAAATAGATAGATATGAAAGGCACTGTATAATAGATAGACAGATAGATATGAAAGGCACTATATTATAGACAGATAATGAAAGACACTGTATAATAGATAGATAGATAGATATGAAAGGCACTATAAGATAGATAGATAGATAATGATAGATAGATAGATATGAAAGGCACTATATAATAGATAGATAGATAATGAAAGGCACTATATAATAGATAAATAGATAGATATGAAAGGCACTATATAATAGATAGACAGATAGATAGATATGAAAGGCACTATAAGATAGATAGATAGATAGATAATGATAGATAGATAGATATGAAAGGCACTATATAATAGATAGATAGAGAGATATGAAAGGCACTATAAGATAGATAGATAATGAAAGGCACTATATAATGATAGATATGAAAGGCACTATATAAAAGATAGACAGATAGCTATGAAAGGCACTATATTATAGACAAATAATGAAGGACACTGTATAATAGATAGATAGATAGATATGAAAGGCACTATATAATGATAGAGAGATATGAAAGGCACTATAAGATAGATAGATAGATAGATAGATATGAAAGGCACTATATAATAGATAGATAGAGAGATATGAAAGGCACTATAAAAAAGATAGATAATGAAAGGCACTATATAATGATAGATATGAAAGGCACTATATAATGGATAAATAGATAGATATGAAAGGCACTATATAATAGATAGACAGATAGATATGAAAGGCACTATATTATAGACAGATAATGAAAGACACTGTAAAATAGATAGATAGATAGATAGATAGATTGATAGATGTGAAAGGCGCTGTATGATAGATAAATAGATAGATTGATAAGGAAGGGCATCATACAATAGACCTCCACAGCAACTCCCCCTGTCGGCACCCAGAGAACTCTGCTGGGCTGCCCTACAGGATCACTATTCCCAACATGCCTTGCAGATACAGGAATAGGCACAGTGGTCCAGGAATGCTCTCATCCAGTATGTTGGTGGATCAGATGCTCTTGGGAGGCATATTCCTCTCCATCCATCCATTACGCAGGCCTCCCTATTAGGTAAGGGTATGGAGTTTATCCTGGCTGGAACGTCTGTCACAATAGAGAGATAGATAGTTAGATATGAATGGCACTATATAATAGATAGATAGTGTGGTAGTAATTACCGCCACCCCTGGATGACCCAAAACCTCAATGAGAAAGCAAAATTTATTACCACAATAGATAGATAGATAGATAAAGGAAAGGTGCTGTAATAATAGCTATATAGATAATCTATATATAATAGATATATAGATAAAAGGCACTATATTGGATAGATAAAAGGCAATATACAGCATAAAATAGACAGATAACTAAATGGACGGATAATTCATTTTAAAAATACATAATTTAAAATTATCTATCTATCTATCTATCTATCTATCTATCTATCTATCTATCTAT
>JANRMT010062817.1:19853724-19881557 GCA_026402145.1 Polypterus bichir lapradei
ATATATATATGTTGGATAATGAATGGATGGATATTCTGCCTTTCATATCTATCTATCTGTCCATCTTGGATAATGGATAGATACAGTAGATAGATATGAATTATATAATAGATAGATAGATAGATATGAAAGGCACTATATGATAGATAGGGGTGGCACAGTGGCGCAGTGGTAGCACTGCTTCCTTGCAGTTAGGAGACCTGGTTTTGCTTCCCAGGTCCTCCCTGCATGGAGTTTGCATGTTCTCCCCGTGTCTGCGTGGGTTTCCTCCCACAGTCCAAAGACATGCAGGTTAGATGGATTGGCGATTCTAAATTGGCCCTAGTGCATGCTTGGTGTGTGGGTGTGTTTGTGTGTGTCCTGCGGTGGGTTGGCGCCCTGCCCGGGATTGGTTCCTGCCTTGTGTCCTGTGTTGGCTGGGATTGGCTCCAGCGGACCCCCGTGACCCTGTGTTTGGATTCAGCGGGTTGGATAATGGATGGATGGTTGGACTATATGATAGATAGATAGATATGATATGAAAGGCACTATATAATAGATAGATAGATAGATCAGCATTTCTCAACCTTTAAGTATTTGCGACCCGAGTTTTCATAACAGTTTTAATCGCGCCCCCCCCTAACATTTTTTGAAATGTAGATGCATATTTTATTATACCTACTTAACTTTTATCGACATTTATCTAACTTTATATTTATGTTCTAGTATCAGAATGTAGTATAAGGTGATTTGTTTTGGTTTCAACAGATGTTTTTTTCATATTTTTATATTTTTCATATTTTTATATTTTTAAGATTCTTGTTTTCTTTTTTTCACATCTTCACGCCCCCCTTTTTGTTACTTCGTGCCCCCCTAGGGGGGCCCGCCCCACAGGTTGAGAACCACTGAGATAGATAGATAGATAGATAGATATGAAAGGCACTATATTTATATATTTTATTTTGCTTCTGATTTTGGCACTGAAGATAAAGATGGCAGACTCTTGGTTTGGCGTTTCATCTCCTGGTCACTATTTAAAATTCTGGTGGTGTCTCTGCTCAAACATCGCAATACACACACAGACTGTGAATCTAATTGGAGTAAAAACCTGCCGCACTGGGGACCCCTCAGACTGAAGAGCCCTAAACCTTTTCCTGTGTTCTTTGTTTTTTTTTTCCTGCTTGATGGAGACACTGTCCTGAGCTTGAACCTCATGCCTGATTGATGTCTGTATAGAGAATTAATGCCCTTCCTGCATCTATGCAGGGTTTCCTCTGGGTATTCTACTTCTTATTCTTCTTATAAAGAGCCAAACTTTTGTACTGCAGAAGAGGTCATCCACCCATAGCTCAGCATGTTCAGGCCCAGCCAGTACTTGGATAGGAGACCTTCTGGGAAAAGCTTGGGTTGCTGCTTGAAGATATATTGGCAAGGCCAACAGGGGGCAGTTTCCCTGTGGTCTGAATGTGGATCCCAATGCCCCAGTACAGCGACAGGGATACTGTGGTGTAAAAATGACGGTATCCTTTGGATGAGACATAAAACCGAGGGTCTTGACTCTCTGTGGTCATTAAAGATCACCCTTCATAAGGAGTAAGGTGTATACAGATGTTCTGGCTAAAGTGCCCGTCACAACCTCGTCCATTCTGGCCCCCTAATCATCTCCAGTCTCTAATTGGCTTATCTCTCTCATGACCTAACAGCTCATGTGTGGTGAGCATAGTGGCACAAAAATGGCTGCCGTCGCATCATCCAGGTGGATGCCACACAATAGTGGTGGTTGAAGTGGCTCCCCACTCACTGTGTGATGTGCATTAAGTAGTGAGAAAAATGCTATATGAATGAACAGAATTATTATTATTATAGATGAGCACATGAAGTTAATGTCTACCCCAATGTGGGTATAAACTATTCGGTCTTAATAAAGGACTGGCACGATTGGGTGACCTGATCTGTCTTAAGGTGGGACTTGTGCAGTTGTGGAGAGAATTGATGAAGAGTTTGCCACAGTTTGGGAGCAAAACCCAAAAGTAGACAATTTTGTATGGGGAACTGTAGGAAAATGGGAGAATTTTAACTTCCCCACCCAGGGATGCTAAATTAATATAGGAAATGTATAGAAATGAAAAAGGGATTGGTTGATATTAATTATCAGTTTTGTCTTTGGTAATCACTTCTAATTAATTTCATAATTTGGTACAGATGCCACTTTTTTTTTTCTTATTTTTCTCTGTTGGAAGATTTCCGGCCATTAGACTTATATCAGGTACATTGTATTGATAAAGACAAAAAAACAGAAATATTCTAAGTGCATATATATTGGCTTTGAAGACTGAATGAAAGACAGACGAGACAAACAAGCACATAACAAAGAGCAGGCTGGCTGTAGGAGTTTACAGACTACTTAAGAGTTCTTATTTATCTTGTGTGACCACAATGGGGTGCCATTGAGACCCAAACCTCAGACACAATGTCAGCCAACACAATTCCAGATTCAAATAAAATGTTTTTTTTTTTAATTTTTCACTGACAATTTAAACACAAACACCAGAAAAAATGCTTCCATTGCCAATAATGCTCTAGTGAGTGTGAACCACAGTCCCGACTCTGACTCCATAATGTGAGGCGGTGGGCTCCTTTTAAGCTGGACCCGGGAATGCTTCCAGTGCCACAGCATATCCTCTTGGAAGCACTTCTGTGTCATATGGAAACCAAGGTGGTCCTCCCCAGACAGTGCCCTCTAATGGCAACCCAGGGACCCCAAGAGGAATGAGCTTCCAGACTCCAATTATACAATACAAATTATTTTTGTATAGCCCAAAATCACACACGGAGTGCTGCAATGACCTTTAACAGGCCCCCCCAGCCTTGACTCTCTAAGAAGACAAGGAAAAACGTTTGTAGGGAAAAAAATAGAAGAAACCTTGGGAAAGGCAGTTTAAGAGAGAACCCTTTCCAGGTAGGTTGGGCGTGCAGTGGGTGTCAAACAAAAGGGGGTCAATACAACACAATACACAGATCAGAACACAAGTAATCCTCAATACAATATAATAGTGCAACAGAAATCTTACAAGTACAGAGCAGAATTCAACAGTAGATGATATCACGTAATACGATTTGGATTTGTTCAGAGTCCTGGAGACCTCGGCCATCAAGCTGCCTCCCCCTATTGGCCATTACACAGCTGAGTCATCGCTGGGCCCGCCAATCCGATGAAAGGACCCCTCTACCCCACGATTCTTGTGATCCTCCATCACAGATGACTTTACTTTAGGCAGGCAGAACAACCTGGCAGGTGGACCGCGGCACCAAGTGCCACATTTGAGTACCAAGAAGAGAAACAGAATAGGTGAGGGTTAGTATCCAATTCTAACTATCATGTTACTTATGTTTTAGTGCTAATGACCAACAACAGAGATGCAGTCTGTACAGATAATCAGCAGCTCTAGTCAGGGTGTGCTAACCTGAAGTAGCGAGTCTTCAGCCGGGATCTGAAAGCTGAGACTGAAGGGGCATCTCTTATAGTAGCAGGCAGAACATTCCACAATTAGGGGTCCCCCCTAACTAGAAGCTCGACCTCCTACTGTTATTTTATTAATCCTTCAGATCATAAGCAGACCGCCATCTTGAGATCTTAATGTGCGCTCTGGTTGGTAAGTCATGATAAGTTCAGATAAGTAAGCCAGGCCTTGGCCATTTCAGGCAACTCCCTCATACCCTTGCAAGTGTCCAAACTGGGACACCATGGGAAGACCACTACCATAAGAGGGATGGAACTGCTCATGGTCTCCGGCTTCTGCTAGTCCATCCTTTACATGACTTCAGCTGGGCAGGAAGCTGTTTCCTCAGCCAGCCAGTGTGCTTGTCTGTCCTTCCAGCTAGGCATGAAATTATCCTCCATTCCAGCTGGGATGCCTGTCCTTCCTCTTGAGCATTTACTGTACACTTGGCACAGATAAAAAGATTTACCATACCCTGTCTTTATGATGTGATGTCCGATATTATGTGGAGTTGTTTGTTGTTGTTGCTCCAGTTCAAGTGGAGAACTTTTCATGCATTGGATTGCACTCTTTGTCTTTGCTGTGTGGTCCTTTGTCTGTGGTGTGACATGACACTGCCTTCCTCGGCTCACTTTTAGGCTCTTTGCTGTGTTCTCTACAACTTCATAGGAATGCGTTGATCCTTCTGACACAAGAGTGTAGGTGCTGAAGTTTCCTTTTTTCTTCTCAGACTGGGCTCAGTCACTGGTATAGAGCTTGGCTTGGCAAGGTGGATCATAGAGCTGGTTCAGGACATCCTGCTCTGAGGTTGAATGGAGAGTTGCTTCCAGGCTGAAGAACGTTTGTGAGCTCTTTGCTTTTCCGAGAGTGGGTGTCCTCTCCCCACTAACAGAGCGACTCATCCGCTTTGAGCTCAGAGAGAGAACACGGCGTCAACATGCAGTCCCCCCAAAGAGAACAGATTCTCAGCTATGCCAAACAGAGAGAGGAGAGGAATACCCAGAGTTCAGAAGGAAGGAAGATGTAACCTCTGGTGATTAGATCAAAGTCCCTTCCAGTTATAGAACCAGTGCTTATAAGATGTCTTATTTTGTCCCTCTCATCCAGCCAGAGTTCAGGCTTTGGTAGCAAACCTAAGATGAATGTGTATTGGGGTGCCACTTTGTCTGAAGGAGTTTCTGCGTAGGTGTCCTCTCATCTCTGATTTGCACCTTAGTTATCAGATAAAGTACAGAGCTGACCACAGTGCTGGTAGAGCTGCCATTCAGCCGTTCACTCAGGCCCATCCACACAGGCGTTCAGATGTTGGTTAAATAACAACAACATTTTTTATATAGCACATATTCATACAAACAGTAGCTCAAAGTGCTTAAATGAACGCTCTCTGAGCGACCTCAGAGCTTAAGTTGCACTTTGTAGTGGTGCCTACTTGACTTCAATATGATGTTACATTTGTGTTTGTTTGCCTCTGGTAAACACCAACCTGCAGCCCAGATTGTAGTTTTGTGTGTTTACCTGTGGGGGTAGCAGTTATCAGGCAGTCCACAATGTTTTTAACCTGTGGAGTTTCATGTTCATCCTTCATTGAATTTGCAAAATATGGATCAGTTGGCTTTCTTAGACCTGAAGAAAGACCTCCTTGTATTAAAAATCCTCCTGATATGGCAAACAGCACCACCTGGTCTTGTCTTATCTTAGCTTATCTTATCTTGCCTTGTCCTATCTTATCATATCTTACCTTAGCTTAGCTTGTCTTATCTTATCTTATATTGGCTTATCTTATCTTAGCCTGGGCTATTCTTATTCTACATTAGCCCATCTTCTCTTCTCTTCTCTTCTCTTCTCTTCTCTTCTCTTCTCTCTCCATCACTACTGGGTTCACCCTCTGACTTCACAACGTATGTGTGTAACGTATGTGTGTAAGAAATGCAACAATTTCTGCATAAGTTTTTCAAATACTGTCGGATGTCAGTTTCGTGTTTTGGTTGCCTGCGGCAGCTGGTATAACACATTATTATGCGCAGGTCAACCAGTATGAGAGTCAGCGTTAAAGAGCACCTACTTGTCACCTTGAAATAAGCAAATATACAAAGAGTACTCGTGTATGCACTCACCCACTGGCAAAGGAGCTAAAGGTACGTTATTAGCACAAACCTACAAACTGCTTCAAATTCTCCATTATTATTATTATGATTATTATTATTATTATTTTGTTGATGGTGGCACGGTGGCGCAGTGGGTAGAGCTGCTGCCTCGCAGTTAGGAGACCCGGGTTCACTTCCCGGGTCCTTTCTGCGTAGAGTTTGCATGTTCTCCCCATGTCTGCGTGGGCTTCCTCCCACAGTCCAAAGATATGCAGGTTAGGTGCATAGACGATCCTAAATTGTCCCTGGTGTGTGCGCCCTGCCAGGGGTTTGTTTCCTGCCTTGTGCCCTGTGTTGGCTGGGATTGGCTCCAGCAGACCCCCCGTGACCCTGTAGTTAGGATATAGCGGGTTGGATAATGGATGGATGGATTATATATAAATAGTGGCAGATGGCCAGGACCCATGCCAGGTCAGAACGCCCCTTTGACACTGGATCCGGGGGAGCAGCCATGGGATATACACTACGTCCCCCTGAAGACTTGGTGGCAGCCCCCCTGGGTTGCATCATGACTAATATTTTGGAGCACCGGAACTAATTCCTGTTGGGCTCTGAGGCCACCACTGGGGAGAGCTGCACGGCCTAACGTACCTGTCTGGGCGGGAACACAGTCGCACCCGGAGGTGCAGCCGGAAGTAGGTCAGCGAGCACCTACAGCACTTCCGGGTGGGCTATAAAAGGAGCCGACAGTCACCACTCCGGGTGCCAGAGTCGGGAGGAGGAGGACAAAGCTGTCTTGGAGGAGTGGAGGAGAAAGAAGAGTGTTTTGTGGTGGTGATTTGCTTTGTGTTTTTGGGTGTGTTGCGACTGTGCTGGGCTTGTGGGACACGGGGAAGATGCTTAAAAAACTATTTGTTTATTTTTTATACGTGCGTCTGCTGTCAGTCTGTGTTGGGTCAATGCCTATATAGCCTTTACCACAATATATATAAATATATACACACACACACTAGGGAGTTACCCCCTGCTTGCTTTGCCTGCCAACACCCCTTTTCTGTGGTACACGCCAGCCACTTCGCATCTCTGCTGCTCGCGTTGTTAAGAGGGGGGCTGAACGCACCCCAAGGAGACATGGTTGCTCCTTCGAAACCCCCTCTTAAACGGTGATACAATGGGAAACAAATACAGTTTTTTTTTACCTCCTCTTTGCTCGATCAGCTGCTGGCTTGCTGCTGCTGTCGTGCCACATGATCTGCATCTCACACTGCGCTTTCAACATTTAAAAGCCTGTACAGCAGTTGTCCTACTCTTTGCCTTTTATTTCCGGCCCTGGGCGTCGTTAAATCTCTTGGCACAAAGTCTCGTCTTGCGGGACTCGAGTTCTTGATATTTTAGTTTATAATTTAAAAATGGAATAAGAATCTGAAAATCTAACAACATCACATTAAAGTTTGATAAATTCTGAAAAGAATGATACCAAATATATATTCGTAGGTTTTAAAATAAGCTTGATTTAAAGTGAGACAAAAAACGTGACATAAAAACGTCACATAAAATAGTTGCACTTTTAGGCTTAGGATTTTATATATAGAGAGTAGATATAATATACACATAATCATGGGACATAACCAGTCCTCCAGAACGTTAAATGAACGACATGTAAACATATTCTTCGTACTCATCTAAAATTTGGCAGAAATTAATGCCAAGAAAAAGTCATTTGCGAGTGGTGAAAGTCCAAGTGGACTGTCTGATTCAGTGCCATGAGCAGAAAAATGCCAGCTGTTTAATCTGAGCTCACCTGATGCTACAGAAGGCAGAAAGACGCTCAGTTCAGACATCCGTATGGGCAGGGCCTTAAGCATGCAGGTGGTGTGGCTTTGGGGCATACAGGATTTTTGCATCAAAGTTAAATCTGCTGTCTGAATAGGGATTGTGTGCCACTAAAAGCATAGAAGAATGGGCAATGCCCACTCTGTCCTACAGCATAGGGAGAAGACTTGAGGAGAATGAGCTGATGTATATGACGTTGTGACAATCCAGGTCGGCTTCATGATCCCAAGTTCGCCTGTGGGAGCCTATTGATCCTGGAACCTTCGATAATGCACCCGAGGATGAGCTGGGCAAGTGAGGTCACACACAGTCAACAAGGGGTTAGTACAAAGTGATTCAGTGCTTTTATTACAAAACAAAAAAAAAACAAACAACAGTGTCCAAAGTGAAGTACAAAAAGATCATCCCTAAATAAATAGTCTATAAAATCAGTGACAGTCTGTGACTTAAAATTCAATAAATAATCCAAAGATTAAACCGGAATAAAACACAGACATTGGGTCCTTACTCGTTCTCTTTTCACTGAGCCCGGTGCAACTTCCTCTCTCCTGTCTCCCCAGCTCACCCAGCACACTGCTCAGCCAGCAGAGACACCAGCAGCTGTGGTCCTCACGTCTGACCCCCATCTTAGCTGCCACCATCAGCATCTGCCAGATAGTTCAGAGTCAGCTGTCCTCTCCTCTTCATGCTCTCCTGGCATCCGTTAGATCCCTAAGGTGGACTCCATCACCATTCTACCCGCTCCACCAGTAAATCAGCCTGCTCTGTCAGGGCTACTGACCGCTCTTCCTCCTATCTCTGACAATGGCTGATCTCTGGCACCTCTCTCTTTTCCTCCTTTTTTTTCTATCTGTCGCTCTGCAGTTTTCTTTTAAAAGCCTGTGGGATACAGGCACGGTAGTCATGGCTCCAACATTAATAAGGGAAAGGGTCAATCCCACATCTACTTCCGGAGTCACTTCACTCTGTCATGCTACCTACACACCTCACTTGAAAATGCCAACACATTATTTATTGATTTAAAATGTCACATGCCACAGAACTGCTATCTCGGAGAAGTCCAGAAAAATTAGAAAGTGTAGGCAAATAAGGTATAGGTTTTGTATTTTTCATGGTATATATTCATTTGCTACAGAAAATTGCATTCCAAAAGTGAAACATTTTTTACAAATTTTAAAAATATATTGTCAATTCTTGCAGATTATGATATTGCAGAAAGGTACATGAGTGCAAATATAAATAAAATGGCTTAAACCTAAGAAGAAAAAAGATACGACAAGGTATGACAAGATAGGTTAAGGAAAGATACAATAAGGAAATGCAAGGAAAGATAAGGCCAGACAAGGCAAAAAAAGATAAGATAAAATAGGATAGGACAAGAAAGGAACGCAAAGCCAGGAAAAGCCAAGATAAGATAAGGAAAGGCAAGACAAGGTAAGGTAAGACAAGATAAGATAAGATGATAAAGAAAGATGAGCTAAGGTAAGGAAAGATAAGGCAGGGTAAGATGTGATAAGATAGGATGGGGAGAGACAAGAAAAGATAAGGTAAGACAAAGTAAGATAAGACAAGATAAAGTAAGGGAAGAGAAGAGAAAATAGGATAGGGTAGGATAAGATGAGATAGGACAAGACAAGATAAGGAGAGAGAAGATAAGATAAGAAATGATAAGACAAGACAAGACAAGATAAGATAAGACAAGACCAGGTAAGGTAAGATAGTGTAAGATATGATAAGATATGGTAAGATAAGACAAGATATTTCACAACAAGATATGATAAGATAAGAAAGACAAGGCAAGATAATACAAGAAAAGATAAAATACAATAAGATAGGTTAAGAAGGGAAAGGATAAGATAGATAAAGAAAGATTGGCTAAGGTAAGGAAAGATAAGGTAGGTAATAAGATAGGATAGGAAAAGACAATACAAGACAAGGTAAGATAAGATAAGAAAAGAGAAGATAGGATAGGGTAGGATAAGATAGGACAAGACAAGATAAGGAGACAGAAGAGAAGAGAAGATAGGACAAGATAGGATAAGACAGGATATATTTATTTTGTGTGTACAATAAAATATAATGAAATATAATAAATTAAAAAATAAAATTTGAAGCAAATCCATACATGCCACATATACACAAAAGAAATCTTTGCCTTTGGTTGGTAAAATAATAAGTTGCACTGAAGAAGTGGAGAGGGGGTTTTAATAAATAATGAAGCCGTCACAGTGATTGCACATTCAGCACCATTATAAATAGACTGCACACAGTTCGGCACGTATAAGCATATGAGTATGTGTGATGTACTGTACCTGAGCTTCAGTTCAAGGTAATCGCTGTGTGTGTTCAAAAACCTCAATGCTCTCAGGTTCTTTAACCGGGTGGTGCGGGCATACAGGGCTCTGAAGCACTTACCAGATGGCAGAGGAATGAAAATGCTACAGCCAGGATGGGTCAGGTCTCTGCAGATGTTCCTGACTTTACAGCTGCAGCAGGTTCTGAAGATTTCTTCCAGTGATGGAGGCTGTGAGCCAGTGATCTTTTGGGCCATTTTGATGATGTGCTGGAGGATTTTCCTGTTCTCAGAGGTGCAACCAGAGTACTATGCTAAAATGCAGTATGTGATGCCAGACTCTATGGTGCACCTTTAGAAGCTGAATAGTAGCTTTTGTGGGAGTTGTGCTTTCTTGAAAGTCTTCAGAAAGTGAAGCCTCTGAAGACATTTTTTGGCCATTGCTGTCATGTTGATAGACCATAACAGATCTTGACTGAAATGGACTCCTAGCAATCCAAAGCTCTGAACTTTCTCCAGCCTCTCATCATTGCTGCTGATGGGGTAGTGACCATTGAGTCTCAGTCTCCTGAAGTCCACAGTCACCTCTCTTGTTTTCTTTGAGTCGAGAACAAGGTGATTGTCTCAGCTCCAGTTCTCCAGGTTCTGAACATCTTCTATGTAGTGTGTCTGGTTGTTATTAGAGATCAGGCCTATCATGGTGGTATCATCTGCAAACTTAATTATGATGTTGGAATCATAAGTGGGTTTGCACTCATATGTAAAAAGCGAGTATAGGAGAGGGCTCAGCACACAGCCTTGTGGTGCTCCAGTGCTCAGTGTTATAGAAGAGGAGGAGGAATGCTTACTCATGTGCATTCTCTGTGGTCTGCAGGTAAGAAAGCCCAGAATCCACTTGCATAGATGTGTATTGAGGTCAACAGATGCCATTGTAACGAGATAGTCAATGTGATTCACTTCACCTGCCAGCGGTTTTAATGTTGTGGTTTGAACAAAGTGTCAATTCCAGTTTTCTTCTACATGCAGATTAAGTGAACTGGAGTTTGTAAATTAATAGTCAATGTGTGTAAGAAACTGTGGCCTGTGATGGACTGGAGTCTCATGGTGGGTCTTGTATTGCTCAGAGAGGCTCCAACTCCTGAAAACACCGAATTGAAATGAGAAAGTTTAGAGAAAAGATCAAATGAGTCCTTTTATTTATTTATTTATTTTTTTTTTTTCAGATATCCCTTGGCAGTGACACGCTATCGGGACAGCGAGATGACAAGCAGTACCATCTATTGTCAAAATGACCCTTGGGAGCCAGTGGTGCACTTTGAAGACTACATCCGAAACAACGAGAACATTGTGAATGAGGTAGAGCAATTGTTTTTGGAACGTTTTAAAATCGTGTCCCCTTATTATCGAGTTTCTGTCCATTGGGTGCGTAAAGTAATAATTGACTAAATTATGGACTTTTCTTTTGCTATTGGATGAGTAAGGATATAAGGCTGTCTGACAGGCAAAGAAGACAAAATCCTCTTTCTTTAGAGTGAATAAGTACTGTAACTCCTGTGGACCCTCGGGCTCCAATGAATTCCTTCCCACCCAAAGGGCCGAAAACTCAAAAAAGGGGATCTCCTTAATAATGATTTGGTTGCTCCTGAGCAACAATGAGATCAGAAAGAAAAACAATGGAGACGTGTTCTTTTGTCTTCTGATTCTCAGATTTGTCTCATGAGACAAAATACCTCAAATTCTCTCAGGGGTCTCCTCTTGAGTTTGATGAGAGGATCTCAACAAAGTTGAAAGAAGTTCTAAGAAGGGCCTTTTATAATTTGAAAGTTCAGTGATACAGTCGTGGCCAAAATTTTGGAGAAGGACAAAAGTGTTGGTTTTCACAAAGTCTGCTGTTCAGTGTTTTTAGATCTTTTTGTCAGATGTTTCTATTGTATATTCTTGATGGTGACCTCATCAGACCATCTTCTGATGCAAGGAATCTTGGTGTCATTTTTCATTTCTCCCTTTCTTATTCCGCCTCATAAACCACATTAAGAAACCTTCTTACTTTCACCTCCGTAACATATCACGTGTTCGCTTATTCCTCTCCTTTTCTAATGGTGAGAAACTTGTCCATGTTTTTATCACATCCCACATCAATTATTGAATTTCTCTACTGGCAGGTGCCCCTTCTAATCTTATATCACAGCTCCAGTTGATTCAAAACTCTGCTGCAAGAGTCCTGACACAAACCAGCAACAGTGAGCACATCACACCCATCCTGCTCCATCTTCACTGGCTCCCTGTGTCTTACAGGATTGAATACAAAATTCTTTTAATAACCTACAAAGCTTTAAATGGCCTTGCACCGGACTACATCAGTGACCTTCTGAATCACTAGGCTCCTGTTCGGCTACTAAGGTCCTCTGATTGTGGCCATCTTGTTGTGCCCCACAGTAACCTGCACTCTATGGGTGACGGGGCCTTCAGCTCCATAAGCACCCAGACTTTGGAATGACATCCCGAAATTAATTAGATCAGCTGACTCCATTCATTCTTTTAAAAAACAACTTCAAACTCATCTAATTAGGAAGGCTTTTAACTTAACTTAACATTCTACCCTTTCCTTCAGTTTACCTCTCTGTCCAGGTGCTCAGGATAAATGTGTGTCTGTTACATCACAAATTAGGTTATTTGTTAGGTTTTTCTTTTAGTATTGAACTTAGTATTTTACTCTGGTTTATTGTCTTTTATTCTATTTAATGCTTTGTTATCTGTTTCATTGTTCTATTCAGAAAAACATTTGTATCTAATGTTACGTATACCTTTCTAGTTTTTTTTTCTCTAAGACTCTGTGAAGCGCCTTGAGCATTGGAAAGGTGCTATATAAATAAAATTTACTATTATTATTATTATTATTATTATTACTGAAGTAGCATTACAAGCATTTCATAAGTTTCAAAAGCTTTTATTGACAATGACATGAAGTTTATGCAAAGACTCCATATCTGCAGTGTTGGCCCTTCTTTCTTTTTTAAGACCTCTGCCATTCACCCTGGCATGCTGTCAGTCAACTTCTGAGCCAAATCCTGACTGATGGCAGCAGCCCATTCTTGCATAATCAATATTTGGAGTTTGTCACAATTGGTGGGTTTTTGTTTGTCCACCCGCCTTGTGAGGATTGACCACAAGTTCTCAATGGGATTAAGGTCTGGGGAGTTTTCTGGCCATGGACCCCAAATTTCAATGTTTTCTTCCCTGAGCCACTTATTTCTCACTGTTGCCTTGTGGCACTGTGCTCCATCATGCTGGCAAAGGCATTGTTGATCACCAAACTGTTCTTGGATGGTTAGGAGAATGTTTTGGCCCCGTTCTTTATTCATGGCTATGTTCTTAGGCAAAATTGTGAGTGAGCCCACTGCAACCCCATACATGAATGGTCTCAGGATGCTTTACTGTTGGCGTGACACAGGACTGATGGCATCGCTCTTCACCTTTTCTTTTCTTCGGATGCCCCAAACAAGAGAAGATCAGAAAAGATGACTTGACCCCAGCAGTCCTCATCAGTCCAATCCCTGTACCCTTTGCAGAATATCAGTCTGTCCCTGATGGTTTTCTTGGCTTCTTTGCTGCGCTTCTTGACACCCACCAGGCCATCCTCCAAAAGTCTTCACCTCACTCACACCTGCCTGCTGTCATTCCTGAGCATGCTCTGCCCTGCTGGTGCCCCGATCCCGAGCCATTATTCAACTTTAGGACAGGCTCCTGGCACTTGCTGGACTTTCTTAGGCACCCTGAAGCCTTCTTCACAACAGTTGAACCTCTCTCCTTGAGGTTCTTGATGATCTGTGTAAAAAGCAACAGACTCGACACACGTAAAAAGGTTTGGGGCAGCCACCCGTATAATATTCCTGGCTGCAAATGGTTTTTAAACAGTACAGAGCTGTTGACAATACTGAGTCCAAGACAGAACTGACGAGGGTTGGAAAAGATGGAGGCTTTAAGGCATCAGACCAGAAGTAATGTAGGGGAACTGGAAGTGATGTCCTTCTGACATCAGCCTGTGTGCCGGAAGTGACGTTCTTCTGGGCGCCGGAACCGTAAGTGACCTTCTTCTGGGTGCCAGAACCGGCATCATCATCACTGACTCAGATAGGCTGGTCGGTAGAGATAACAGGAGAAAGTTTAGTGTACCCTGCCACCCCCTAGCCTGGCATGGAATTAACTTTGCTTGGTCCACACAACGTCCCCCTACTTGCACGTGTGTGACATCTGATAAATGGTTGATTTAGGTGCAGCCTTACTAGCAGCAATATCATTGTGCAAAGCAATAATTGGTACTTTTGTGGCAGGGCTGAAAAGTATTGGAAATAGGTTTTTGGAATGAAGTTCATTTTCATGGCAAAGAGGGACTTTGCATTAATTAATTGCAATCCATCTGATCACTCATTCTGGAGTAGATGCAAAACGCCATCCTAAAAACAGAAGCAGCAAACTTTGTGAAAAATAATCTTTGTGTCATTTGCAAAACTGTTGGCCACGACTGTACATGTTGAAGTGGTAACAGATCACTTTTCCATGATTACAGAGCTGTAGTCCTTGTGTCTGAATAATGCAATCCACATCTCTTAATTTTTATTACTGTGCTCCAATTAAAGCCCACTCATTCTAGATGAAGAAGGCAGGCAGTGCGGCATCGTGGGTAAGACTTAAGACTTCAAAGCCTGAGGTTGTGCATTCAAATCCCACTACTGACACCAATGTGGCCACGTGAAATTCACTTCATGTCCCTGTGCTCCAATTGGAAAAACAAAAGAGACGTAACCAATCATATCTCAAATGTTGTAAGTCACACAGGATGTCCAATAATAAGTTAATTATTATTATTAGTTAAATAGCACATGCTTTTCAAATCATATTATCAATTTTGACTCCTTTTACCTCAGTCGTATCTCATGTCTCGTTTTCATCTAACGCTGTCTTAGGAGAAACATCTGTGACAAAGTCAATTCCCAAATGAATCCCTTTTGAGTTTCACGGGCCATCATAGATCAGTCATTCAGCGGTAATGTTTTTCCAATGGGCAAGTCTTGTAACAGATGCTCTCTTCCTCTTCCTCATGTGTTTGTTGTCTCCACAGGATTTGGTTGCCTGGGTAACCGTCGGCTTCCTGCATATCCCCCACTCGGAAGACATCCCAAACACGGCCACCCCCGGGAATGCAGTTGGATTCTTTCTGCGTCCCTTTAACTTCTTCGATGAGGACCCCTCGGTGGCTTCCAAGAGCACGGTCATTGTCCGGCCACATAAAGACAGCTTCACGAAACTAAACACACAGCGGTGGACGCCTGAAGTTGTGGGCCACTGTGTGTCCGACAAGCCATTTTACTACAATGGCACTTATTATGAAGTTTAGGAGGGCTAAAGTTTGGGCTGGTGCTGTGTGTTTGTACTCTTTTTCTTGTTTTATATATTTTGTTTACATTTTTACAGTACGATTTGCATTGGGCCTACAAGTTTAGGTTTTGTTTGTCTGGAGAGAAAAAAATCATGAACATGGCACTGGACTTCTCAGTTCGTAACATCACTAAAGATGGCATCTTCTCCTCAGGCGTCCATCATTTGCGTGGGAGGCTGATGTGAGTGAGGCCTGAGAAATGTAGTAGCGTCCCTGTCATTTGGTGTATACATCCTTTCGTTAAGTTGTTTTTGAAGTCTAATGGAAGCTTTTGTTTTCACGCAATATAAGCTTCTCCTCTACTGCTAATAAAAATGTTCTTACAAAATAATTAATTTGTAACAACAATATAATTTTACTCCTTCTTTTTTGGAGTCACTATGGCAATGCTCTGCTTTGCCAAAGATAATATAAATCGTTTATTAAAATATTGTTCCGCAAATCTCCGTACCATTTAAATATGCAATTAAAAATACAAATGAAGAAATGGCTCTGTGCAGTTAGCTACGTCAAGAAGGGATCCTACTCTGTTGGGTTCTTGACAAAGGCCGTTGACGTAAAAATTGCTCCAGGGGCACCGTACAATGGCTGACCCCCGCCCAAGGGTCATGTGAAAAGATAATTTCCCCTCGGGGATTCATTCAGTATATCAAATCAAATTTGAAATAGTGTTGAGCTGTCAAAATTCACCAAAGTGTTTTTTTCACGTGAGTATGCTTTGTTCGCCGATGACCGTGTACACCGAATATTTTCCTGGTTGTCTTAGACAAATATTTTTCCCAGAGCCACATGATGCCTTACCAGGCCAGCATGTCATCACAGAGCTGTAGCTGCCAATGTTGGAAGGGACGGCCCCAATACCCCAAAAACTAATACTAAAAGCTAATTGATGTGTCGGTATATTTGTATCTTAAAGGTAATGTCACTTTGTATGGACTTGTATGTGACCTGTGTGTAATACATGACCCTACCCCTTTAATGGTATTACCCAGAGTGCTGTGCAGTTGATACAAACAGGAAGGAGTGAAGAATCCACGTACTTTAGTGATGCGCTTGCTTGGTAGCAGCGGCAGTGAGCGAGCAGAAGTGTCAAGGTTTGAGAGAGTTGAGCATCTGCTACCATACCTGTGTGGGTCCAGCCTTAGGGAATTCTTGCTTCCTATCTGCCACTCACTGCCAGACATTTCACTGCTCTGATATTTAAATGAATTAATTTAATCTCAGGGAAACACGGTGGTGCAGTGGTTAGCACTGCTGCCTCACAGCTCAGGTCACATTTTTGGTCCCAATAATCGGTGCAGCACAGTTGGCGGATGCTTCCCTTGGCATCTGGGACACTGAAAAGTCCACCACACCATTATAATCCACTCAAAACAGTTCCGTCTTTTCCTTTCAGGTTGAATTTAATGCATGCCGCTAAGTTCAGCAAAGATCCCAAAACATTTCTTAAATTTTTCCAAACTCAAGTGAAAACAAATTCAGAGGGGTTCACTCATCACTAATAAAAAGCAAACATTCTAAAAGGTGGTCAACTTTGGGGTGGCACTGTGACACAGTGGAAGTACTGCTGCCTTGCAGTAAGGAGAACTGGGTTCACGTCCCATGTCCTCCCTGCCTGGAGTTTGCACGTTCTCCCCGTGTCTGGGTGGGTATCCATGTCCAAAGACATGCAGGTTATGTGTATTGGTGACAATGATTTGTCCTTGGTGTGTGTTTGCCCTGCGCCTTATGCTAGCTGGGAAAGGCTGCAGCGCCCCGCATGACCACTAGGGGGCGTTTCAGCTCCCCAAACCTCAGACACAATTTCACAAACGTAAGTTTAAATAAAAAGTTTATTAGCAAAGGTACCTTTCCAAAAGACTTTGACAAAGGCATAAACACAACACAATTCTTATTTTCTTCTTTCTCCTTCCTCTCCTCCAGATGAGCTGTGTCCTCTTTCACCCGACTCCAATTCTCATGGACGAGGTTGAGTAGCTTCTTTTAACTTGAACCCGGGAGTACTTTCAGTGTTAGGATATAGCCCCTTGGCAGCACTTCAAAAAAGTAGCCCACATAAAATATGGATTACTAATCCTGGGAGCTCCCCCTGCTGGCCCTCACGGAAACCAAAAGTTCTGCACCATGGGACTACAGGTCCCAGCATGCCTTGTGGGTGTCCGTGTGAGAATCCTAGCCTGGGGATGCTGCCATCTAGTGTAGTCTTGATAGGTTGTATCCCCCTGTCTTTGCATCACACTGGACTCCTGGCTGGGTATTGTTCTTTGCACCATTCTGGCCAGGATACCTGCCCATGAGTATATATATAATATATATATATTATGATAGGGTTGGCACCCTGCCCGGGATTGGATTCCTGCCTTGTGCCCTGTGTTGGCTGGGATTGGCTCCAGCAGACCCCCGTGACCCTGTGTTTGGATTCAGCGGGTTGGAAAATGGATGGATGGATGGATATTATGATAGCACAGGGGGCATCAGCAAGCCCCAACCCCAGCATGAACACACAAAAGAATCCCAGGTTCAAATAAAGACACAATCCCACAAGTTGCAAAACCACAATCACAATATTCTCTCTCCTTTCAATATTTCTCACCTCCTTTAGTAGAGTATTGCTTACGTTCTCCCAGCTCCAACTCGCCTGGATACGGGAGTGCAGTCCCTTTTATTCAGGACCTTGGAGTACTGCTGGTGCCAGGGCCACTGTCCGATGGAAGTACTTCCGAGTCATACAGAAGCACCACTTATTAGGGAGCGCATCTCCCTGCAGCAACCCCTTGCGGCACCCATGGTCCCCATCAGGGCTGTGTTGCCAGACTACATCTCCCAGCATTCCCTGCTGGTTCCTAAATGGACACCGATACAGACAGCTGCTTCCATCTCGTGTCCCTGGGGAATAATCTGTCCCCTGCAGCATCTTTTATTCCCATTGGGCTGTCTGTCCATCCCCTCCAGCCATTACTTCCGGGTCCGGCTTTCTCCTTTCTCCTGCCGGGATGCCCATCTATCCAATGTGGCATGTACAATATATATATATACCAGTAACAGCGCACTGCACAATAACATGCAGTGAATACACTTGATTTGAGCTTTCATAGTTTTCATACTCTGTCTCTGTAGCTTAGCATTTGTTTGCTCAGAGGCTGAAGTGCTTCTTTTCTCTACCCTAGCGGCCCGCTTCTTCTCTTCTTTCGTTGGCATCTTTTTGCGTTAAAACTGATTAAGTCAGTGTTTGTGTTGTGTATGTTTTTTCTTTAATTTTTCACTTAAACTGGCACTTAAGTCTTCAATCTGCCTCAAGAATGATTTAAAATATAAAGAGGCAGGGGAAGTGAAGGCGAAGGTGGTAGGGAATGAGAACTACGCCCATACACATGCGCTGCACGACTGCCCTGCTGGCCGCTACCGAGAGTTGCTACTACAATAAAATAAAATAAAAAATAGGAATAACCTTGGAGGTCAATCATCACCCCAAAAGCGGATAGTAGACGCCACGTAGTATATGTGTACCAAATTTCAGGTCGATAGGTCAAACGGTTTCTGAGCTGCAGGTGATTTAAACTCCTGGACAGACAAACGAATAGCCACAGTAGCGCATCATATATAAAGATATATATATATATATACTGTATATATATATATATATATATTGTCATAAAAATGAGTCCAAGACATTATAAATGTTTGGGGCAGCCACCCGTATATTGTTTTTTCCCAGCTGCAGAAGTGTTTTCTTGAATCAAATATTCACATATCACAGAGTCCAAAACAGAACTGGCTATAGTAGCCTAAGATGGAGACTTTAAAGGTCTTGAGAGGAACTGATGTCATCAAAGGGGCCGGAACCAGAAGTGACGTCATCAAAGGGGCCGGCTTCGGAAGTGACGTCTTCAGAGGCGCCGGAACCTTGCAGGATTTCCCGGGAAAGGTCTGTAGGGAACTGAGAAAGACAGTCAGCGCACTCCGCCGCCCACTGGTCGGATGTTTTATTACAATTACTCAAGCCCTTTAGCTGCCTCCTACTCGCACATTTGTGACAAAATATATATATATATATAATATACATATACACACACTCAAGGGGAAAAGGGAGTAGGGTGTAGCTATCGACCTTCCACTTGTTGTCGTATGCCTACATTTTTCAGTCTGCCGACTGACATCCTGCTGATTTATTCAAGCGTGTATTTCTACCATTTATTCCACAATCATGCACTGCCTTCTGCGTCACATCACATGGAACGTCACAGCAATGATGATCAGATTTGTTTTTTATTTTGCCATTAAAAGCCTTGTTTGTTCCTCGTGAACCGTTAATCAACAGCTTTACACTGAATAGTGAGAAAGCATCAGGAAAAAAACCTCTGAATCAGTGGAGCACATAAAACTGCATTTTTAGCACCAGGACAGCACACACCAAGCTTTTGATCAAAATCAATGTGGTTGGCGCTTTTGTGCCAAATCTCACTCCCTATGACTTTTTATTTTTTTGTTCCCAAAATTGAAAAATTGAGACTGAAGGGAAGATGGTTATGTGGAAGAAATCTGGGAAAAAGCATAGGAGGCTCTAGACACAGTAATGAGGCATGAGTACAGGAAGTGTTTCCAGGAATGGAAGAAGCGCGGGGACAAGTGTATTGCTTCCCAATTTACGTATACTGTATATATATAGAGTATAAGTACATATATAGCAAAATGAACAGATAAGTCATTTTGAGAAAAGTTGTGGTTAAAATTAAATCAAACACCCACCTCATAAAACTTTACAGAGTTTATGTAATCTGGTAACGCTTTTGTAAATGTAATACTGTTATGAATGCTTAGTAATATTCTATAGTAAAGCTTTCATGCTTTCAGCCATCTGTGAATAAACTTTCTTTTTTACAAACTTTTTGGGAGCATACTTGCTATTTTGTTTAAATTTAACACACCAGGAACACAAGCAATGGCGTCCTGCTACTTCAGAGTATAGATTGGTAATGCACTGTTGTACATATTGATAAGAACAGATGAGCAGACGGTGTGTGTCTTCTGGCTCTTTATTGACTAATGTGCAAGGCCTTGCCAATCCTACTACTGTGTGTCAACTCATAATCAGACATCAACAGCAGAACAGAAATGTACACCTATAATGAAGGCTAGCAGACTGTCAGGTCATATAGCGCCTTGATGTGTGGAGTACAAGTCCAAGGAGGTGATGATGAAACTTTATAACACACTGGTGGGGCCTCATCTGAAGTCCTGTGTGCAGTTTTGGTTTCCAGGCTATGAAAAGGACACAGCAGCACTTAGAAAAGGTCCAGAGAAGAGCAACTAGGCAGTAAATGTAAAGGATTATACATAGGAGATACAAATGTGAGGTTTGAATACACAATGTGAGGTCAGAAAATCAAAAGTACACCTCATGAGAAGGATTTAGGAGACATAGTGGACTCTAAGCTATTGACTTCCTGACAGTGTTCAGAAGCCATTAATAAGGCTAACAGAATGTCAGGTTATATAGCGCCCTGATGTGTGAAGTACAAGTCACAGGAGGTCCTGCTTAAACTTTATAACACACTGGTGAGGCCTCATCTGGAATCCTGTGTGCAGGACATAGCAGCACTAGAGAAGGTCCAGAGAAGAGCGACTAGGCTGATTCCAGGGCTACAGGGGATGAGTTATGAGGAAAGATTAAAAGAGCTGAGCCTTTACAATTTAAGAAAAAGGAGATTAAGAGGAGACCTGAGTGAAGAGTTTAAACTTATGAAGCGAATTAGTGGAGTGGATCGAGACCGTGATGTTAAAATGAGTTTTATCAATAACATGGGGACACAGTTAAAGGTAAATGTCACACATACATTAGGAAGTTTTTCTACACACAGAGAAACACAGACGCATGGAATGAATGACCACAGCCCTGCTGCCAGAAAATCTTGGGCCCCTGACAATTATGGCTGAGCACCTGGGCCCCCTGGCTCCATACTATGAGAATTTTACCTCCCCAAGCTGATTGAGTGACGTGCCTATGCTACACTCAAGCTTGACAAAAATCACATTGAAATTTCCTGAAACCGTAATTAAATTTATATCATATCGTATCGCATGTCTCATGATGTTTGGAGGGTCTGGTAGCTCTGAATTAAAGATAGATAGATAGATAGATAGATAGATAGATAGATAGATAGATACTTTATTAATCCCAAGGGGAAATTCACATACTCCAGCAGCAGCATACTGATAAAGAACAATATTAAATTAAACAGTGATAACAATGAAAGTATAACAGACAGACAATAACTTTGTATAATGATAACGTTTACCCCCCGGGTGGAACTGAAGAGTCGCATAGTGTGGTGGAGGAACGATCTCCTCAGTCTGTCAGTGGAGCAGGACGGTGACAGCAGTCTGTCTGAAGCTGCTCCTCTGTCTGGAGATGATCCTGTTCAGTGGATGCAGTGGATTCTCCATGATTGACAGGAGCCTGCTCAGCGCCCGTTGCTCTGCCACAGATGTCAAACTGCCCAGCTCCGTGCCTACAATAGAGCCTGCCTTCCTCACCAGTTTGTCCAGGCGTGAGGCGTCCCTCTTCTTTATGCTGCCTCCCCAGCACACCACCGCGTAGAAGAGGGCGCTCGCCACAACCATCTGATAGAACATCTGCAGCATCTTATTGCAGATGTTGAAGGACGCCAGCCTTCTAAGGAAATATAGTCGGCTCTGTCCTCTCTTACACAGATCATCAGTATTGGCAGTCCAGGCCAATTTATCATCCAGCTGCACTCCCAGGTATTTATAGGTCTGCACCCTCTGCACACAGTCACCTCTGATGATCACGGGGTCCATGAGGGGCCTCCTAAAATCCACCACCAGCTCCTTGGTTTTGCTGGTGTTCAGTTGTAGGTGGTTTGTGGCACACCATTTAACAAAGTCCTTCATTAGGTTCCTGTACTCCTCCTCCTGCCCACTTCTGATGCAGCCCACGATAACATTGTCGTTAGCGAACTTTTGCACGTGGCAGGACTCCGAGTTGTATTGGAAGTCCGATGTATGTTGGCTGAACAGGACCGGAGAAAGTACAGTCCCCTGCAGCGCTCCTGTGTTGCTGACCCCAATGTCAGACCTGCAGTTCCCAAGACGCACATACTGAGGTCTGTCTGTAAGATAGTCCACGATCCATGCCACCAAGTATGAATCTACTCCCATCTCTGTCCGCTTCTCCCTAAAGAGCAGGGGTTGGATGGTGTTAAAGGCGCTAGAGAAGTCCAGAAACATAATTCTTACAGCACAACTGCCTCTGTCCAAGTGGGAGAGGGATCGGTGTAGCATATAGATGATGGCATCCTCCGCTCCCACCTTCTCCTGGTATGCGAACTGGAAAGGGTCGAGGGCGTGGCGGACCTGTGGCCTCAGGTGGTGAAGCAGCAGCCGCTCCATGGTCTTCATCACACAACTAACAGAGTTGACGTATCTTTTTGCAATGTTTTTATTTCTGTATGTGTATCTCATGATATGATATCAACAATCACAGTGCCCACCTTCGGACCTTAACATTTGCCTCGTACACGTTCTGGACGTGAATCACTTCATCTTTCAAATGATGTGACAGATCCTTTGAATATTTTGCATCTAAATTTGCAGAAGAGGCTGAGATCTCCTCCGTGCTCATGCTCCTAAAGTTTAAAATTGGACAAAAAAGGCGACATATGTTGTTTAGGCTTTCAAAACACCTGGACAATTCTGAAATGAAGGAATCCATCCTAACGAGAAATGTGCCTCTTCTGAATGTTGGAATTCCTTATCATCTGCTCCTGCGTCAGATCCGTTGGACTCAATAAGACATCTTGGTCTCTTGTGACGCCAACCTGTTTTGAACGCTGCAGGGATTTCCATTTTATTTGCCAGAGAGCCCCCCACTGCTCGTAGGCCCCTGACAGGTGTCAAGGTTGCCTCTCCCTGGCGGTGGCTCTGATGACCAAGTAGTGTGGTAGACAGTAGGACTTTAGGGACTTTCAAAACTCAACTTTTTCGGAAGAGTTAAGTGGAAAGGACTGGCGAACTTTGTTGAGCTGAATGGTCTGTTCTTGTCTGAACTGTTCTTCTTCTTCTTCTTCTTTCGGCTGCTCCCGTTAGGGGTCACCACAGTGGATCATCTTCTTCCATGTCTTCCTGTTCTTGTCATCTTCTTCTATTACACCCATCACCTGCATGTCCTCTCTCACCACATTCATAAACCTTCTCTTACACCTTCCTCTTTTCCTCTAATACAAAGTATGGAAAACTCATACTAGCGTTTGTAATGTGAGCTTACCTGATCTTATATTTATGGAGATGGGTCACATGTAGTGTGACGACAGACATTTACAGACAGTGGAATTACAAAGTAATGTATAACAGAAAAATATTTGCTGATTAGATGGCATTCAGTTTCTTATCCCTGTAACATCCCACTGAGTGAAACTCAATGGCAGGTGGGCTGTAAACTGAGACTTTTTTGGTAGACATTTCAATGTAAGGTTATTATTCCCACTAATCATGGTGTCGGTTGGCGATAATAATGACCCTATAAATCCATAAACTTGTGCTATATGGTGCTGTATTCACTGTGCACTGTTTGCATTATGGCTGGCTCTGAGTCTGCAGGTGTGAATGTCATTGTACCGTGCAAACACGTCAAAAGGGTTTACCTTAATTTAGCAATTCCTGATTCTTCAGATGCAAAATCTGACTGAACTAGAATATGAAGTAGGTCTTTGGCAATAATACATTGGCTCAGAGTGACGCAATTTGCGCCCTTCTCTTAGCAGTAGGAGTATAGGCATTTGTCAGTTTTCTTAATTTAGAAAACTTCTCCGAACTTCACCGGGATTGAGAAGAGCTCATCAGCTTTCCTGACTCGCTAGGAGCTGCCAGAAGTAGCCGTTCAGGCAGAGATGGGCCTACACATTCCTGGAAAGACTGGACAACAAAGAACTAGTAAAACGATATCAGTCCGACAGAGATGGAAAAATTGGTGGAACAAATCTTGAACGTTACGTGATCGCTCCATCTACAAAGAGAAGCCATGTGCTGCAAGCCGAAATGAAAGTGTTAGAGACGCTGCGTGTAAAACGCAGCTTTGCAATGCCAAACTAACCATTTCTCAAGGTTCAAAGGCCCTGACAACATGTAAGGTAATACGCATTTATACATTTTTTCTGACGACTCCACGTGAGGTATTGCTAAAGCAGGCTGCATGTCCTTATAGCTGGAGTTGTTGGTTTGATTGACTTCAGAAGTGGTCATCCACATGAAGCCTGTCCGTGCCTGTCCACTACTTGGATGGGAGACCATCTAGGGAAAAGCTTGGGTTGCTGCTGGAAGAGGTGTTGGTGAGGCCAGCAGAGGGCACTTACCCTGTGGTCTGTGTGTGGATCCCAATGCCCCAGTGCAGTGACGGGGTCACTGTGCTGTAAAAATGGTGCTGTCCATCAGATGAGATGTAAAACTGAGGGTCCTGACTCTCTGTGGTCATTAAAGATCCCTGGGCATCCCAGGGTGTATCCTGATGCCCTGGCTAAATTGCCCTCCACGGTCGAGTCACTCTGACCCCCTAACATATCCCCGGTCTCTAATTGGCTAACTATCTCACCTCTTCACCACCTAACAGCTAATATGTAGTGAGTGTAGTGCTGCAAAATGGCTGCCGTCGCATCATCCAGGTGGATGCTACACAGAAATGGTGGTTGAAGTGTAAAGCAGAGTGTCATATAAATGTAAAGAATTAGTATTATCTATTATTATTGGTTCCGAATCAATAAACCAAGAACATTCTAGCATTTGTAGTGTATAGCCAGTCAGTCATTTTCCAAACCACTATATCTTAACACAGGGATCTACTGGAGACAATCCCAGCCAACATAGGGCACAAGGCAGGAACAAACCCCGGGCAGGGCGCCAGCCCACCGCAGGGCACACACACACCAAGCACACACTAGGGACAGTTTACGATCGCCAATGCACCTAACCTGCATGTATTTGCACTGTGGGAGGAAACCCACGCAGACATGGAAGCAAACCCAAGTCTCCTAACTGCGAGGCAGCAACGCTACCCACTGTGCCACCGTAATGTATAGCGAGTTTGACATATTTCAGTTAAACACAAGAGCTAATCTTCGTCAAATTACAAAATTAGATTAGAATATGGCTGTCAGGGTCAGCCTCAAAACTTGTGTAAATATAATCTACAGATGAACTCACAAATTGCCAGAGTCATGGAATTAAACTGCTTTTCTTTCTTTTTTATTTTTTGTGTTGTGCCGCAGATCTGATAGTATTATTAAAGGACCCGTAATAATCATCTTTTTTCTCTTCTTTATGATCTTTTCTTCAACAAATAAGCAATAAAACGAATATCTTGCCGGGCAGGCAATAAATAGAATGTTGTTAAGCAATAGGATTGCAAAGTCCACTTTCACTAATTCCACTTGCAGTCAGCGATTCCACTGAATGTGACCTCGGTGAGGAGTGAATGAGAAGTGAGCTTCTGTGTCTTTACGCCTAGTCAGTGCACTGCAGTCTTTTATCAGGTGGGAGATAAAATCGAAACATCAAGAAAAAAAAAAAGATTCAGAAGATCTTAAAGGGGTTAAATTCTTGTTTCATTGCCCTGTCTATTCCTACTGCTATTAATGCTAAGGGGAGTAAGTAAGTGAACCACACAAACGCTTTTTCTTTTTGTTATTTCAAGCCCCATTAATTTCATCTTTACTGCATTTTTTTTATCTTATAAACCGTTATCACCTTTCACAATAAAAAGAAACTGATAAAGACTGCCAAGTTCTCCTATATGCAGGCAAGCCTGATGAATGCACGGCAACATCAAGTGTAACCTCTTTGAATTCGGATGAACCCCCCAATCCTCCAGTCGGAGCGCATTCAGGTTTAATCAGAGGGTCTCCGGTAATCTGACAAACAGGACACACAGATCAAGTCATTTCCGGCTCTTCTCGGTTGCCATGGCTCTAACTCCAGTCCTTTTTGGCACTTCCAGTAAGAGCTGTTTAAATAAACACACAGTAGCTCTTTATGGGAAAGATTACTGAGACGGCATGAGCCCTTCGCCCTCCGGCTGATGGCAAACAACCTGACAGACCTGCGCTGGAAGGAGGGGAAGGAGAAAGAAGGATCAGCGCGCTCACAGTGAAAGCATTCAGGACTTGGCCGCTGATGAAGAGGCAATGAAAACCAGCAGACACCCCGGCCTTTTGAGGCTCTCTCGCGGAAGGATAACATTTGGTGGGTCTCTTATTAAAGAATAGCATCTGCCAATGTTTATAGTTTGCTTCTTCTGTGCAACAAGACCATAAAAATGCTTTTTTTGGCTTTTTGGGGGTCAACTTCAACAGCCCGAGAGCACTAAACTGACAGGGGTCCAAAGATGTGGTTAGTGCGTGGCCATGGACTCGCACAGAAAGTTTGGTAAAATTGACCCCCAAAGGACGGTTCACTTTAAAACGGGGCTAATGATGGCACACTAATATGTTAAATATTTTTTAAAAACTTGATCAGGAGACACTTATTGACTGTTATACCTGCCTTGCACTCTCCACCTTGCATTTTTTAACTTGCACTGCATTTTTATCACTGTTTAATTTAATATTGTTCTTTATCAGTATGCTGCTGCTGGAGTATGTGAATTTCCCCTTGGGGATTAATAAAGTATCTATCTATCTATCTATCTATCTATCTATCTATCTATCTATCTATCTATCTATCTATCTATCTATCTATCTATCTATGAAGACACATGTACCATATCTTTGTAATCATGTTTACTGTGGAAAATTTTATTATAAAAGAATAACGGGTTGTTTTTCTCTTTGAAAGTCATGCCTGTACAGCGTAAAATTATTAATTGTGCCATAAAGTTTGCTTTGCAATCACCCTGCCTCCAAATACAAACAACAGGCAATGCCCTTTGTGTTATAAAACAGTCAGTCAGTGGCTAGTTGATCCAGTGCTTTTCATAAAGAAAGATCAACACGATAACTTACTGTATATGAGGCAAAGCAAATCTTTATTCAGCATTTCTGTGTGATGGTCCGGGTCAGAACCCGAAACCACTGATAACACACCCAAGGATAAGCCTGGCACATGAGGACGCACACAGTGTTGGGCACTTTTATTTAGAAAAAGCTAAACACATAGCGTCCAAAAGTGAAGAGCTTCCAGTAAGTCCATAAATACATAATCCAGTGTTTCCCAACGTGTTTTCTGTGGTGGCACACTTGTAGCCAGAAACATCCCAAGGCACACCACTGGTCTACTAATCACAAACACATTAAATCTCACACACAGGCTCAGCTGTCTGAAAAGGTAACACTACGGGAGAAGTCAGGAATCAGCGTTCACAGGCACAACACTTAGGGGGCACTTTGGTGGTATTTCCCTGCTGCTTCACCCCTTCGCCCACCCTTCTCTGACTCAGAGGAAACTTATATGCCCACCATGCACCAGCCCTGTGAGACTCGCTGGCGACTGCACACCCTGACAGATGGACTATCTATCTATCTATCTATCTATCTATCTATCTATCTATCTATCTATCTATCTATCTATCTATCTATCTATCTATCTATCTATCTATCTATCTATCATATAGTGACTTTCATATCTATCTATCTATCTATCATATAGTGACTTTCATATCTATCTATCTATCTATCTATCTATCTATCTATCTATCTATCTAT
>JANRMT010062817.1:19889333-19932998 GCA_026402145.1 Polypterus bichir lapradei
TATTATTATTATTATTTTTATATATTATAGATAGATTGATGAGCATGGGAAAGGCGCCATATTAATAAAATGTATCATTATTATTATTATTATTATTATTATTTTTATATATTATAGATAGATAGATAAATAGATAGATAGATGAGCATGGGAAAGGTGCTATATAAATAACATAATATTATTATTATTATTATTATTATTATTATGTATTATAGATGGATAGATAGATTGATGAGCATGGAAAAGGTGCTATATAAATAAAATGTATTATTATTATTATTTTTATGTAATATAGATAGATAGATAGATAGATAGATAGATAGATAGATAGATAGATAGATAGATAGAGATGAAAAGACACTCTATAGTAGACTCTGTTACAAAGGCATATACAGGGTGTCCCAAAAGTCACTATACACTTCTAATAAATTCATAAAAATGACACAAGAAACTGAGTTCATTAATATTTCTAGCATCAACAAAGGAGTTGTTGCAGTTTTACTTGCTAGGCTTGCCATCACATTCTGATGCCTTGAAGACTGGTTGTATACCTCCACATGAGCGCCTCCATTTTCAATAACTTTTAGCCATCTTTGGACGCAAGCCAAAGATAGATAGATCGATAGATAGATAGATAGATAGATAGATAGATAGATAGATAGATAGATAGAAAAGGCACTATATAATAGATAGATAGATAGAGATGAAAGACACTCTATAGTAGATAGATAGATAGATAGATAGATAGATAGATAGATAGATAGATAGATAGATCATCTTTCCAATGTTCTCAGTGTTTAATGGAAAACAGTGCCATCGATATTTTTCCACTAATGTAATACAATCATAATCTGTTTAAAAATTCTTGAAATAATTCATTCCTCTATTTTTGCATTTTTAATCTCACCCTTGATGCTCACTGTGGGTCAGACCCTGTGTATATGGAGACCCTGGTGAGGTGTTCTGCTCCCTCTCGCCCACTCAGGTCTGCCAGTGGACAGTGTCTGGTGATGCCACCCCTGCGTGGTATCAGATCTCATCCCGGACTCTTTTCATGTGTAGCCCCTAGTCGGTGGATGATTGTTCCTTAATGTTTTTTTTTGCTCTGTAGATGTCTATCATATTTTTAATTGATCATTTTTATATATATATTTATATTTTTCGATATGCTAGCTTTACAGCTTTTTACTGTAGTGATCAGCTTTTGTAACGTGTCCTGCTTTACTTGTTCAGAACTGTCCCCAGAATGATGTTGCTCGATTACGTTGACCTCCTTTGTAAGTCGCTTTGGATAAAAGTCTTTGCTAAGCAAATGAATGTAAATGTACTGTTATGAGATATGGCCTGAGAAAGAGCAACACAAAGCAGTTTAATATTTTACCAGAGTGGAGAATGAGTAAGTGTATAATAAATCATATTTGACAAGTTTCACTTGATTGTAGAATCATGGAGGGCAGTATGGTGGCGTAGTGTTATCACTGCTGCCTCACATTGAGGAGACCTGGGGCTGGTGTCTCGGGTTCTCCCACCGCTGAGATTGCATGTTGTCCACATAATTTCCTCCCACAGTCCAAAGACATGCAGGTTAGGTGGACTGTCGATGCTAAATTGGCCTCCGATGTGTGTGTGTTCACCCTGCGATGGACTGGCGTCCTGCCTTGCACCCAGTGTTTGCTGGGATGAGCTCCAGCTGCCCCTTGACCGCACTCAGGAAAAATAGGGTTTGGAAATGGATGGAAGGATGGATGGATTTAGAATAATTGGAAACTCTAGCAGCAATCATCCATCCATTTCATGAATCCACATTCCCTATTATATTTTACTAATTTCTGTGACCACTAGGTGGTGCCTCTGAGATCCCCTGGGCACAACTTCTAACACACAATCTCAGTTCAAACACAAGTTAATTTATTCCATAAAGTACTTTTGACGGACTACTTTTAAATCAGTGCTTCAGTACAGCACAGCACTATGCTATCCTTCCTTCTGTCTCTCTATCAGTTCTTGTGTTTTCTCCTCCATGTCACTCCGGATGATCACTGTACAGTGACATGGAGGAGCTCCTTTTGGGCAGTAACCTGGAGCACTTCCAGTGTAATGATATTTCCTGCAGGAAGAACCTCCGGGTCAGGAAGAAGCTCTTTGGGAACAGGGGAGCCTATACCCAGCAGCACCCACTAGTGGAACCCAAGGACTCCAATTGTAATATGGGCCTGAAGGGGGGTCCAAATGCGAATCATACTAGAGGGATGCAGGGAACATCTGGTCCTGGGAGACAGTCTCCATCTGTCCTTTCTGTTATGGCTTTCCATCTGGGAAAGGTGCCACCAACCAACCCGGCAAGGATGCCCATCCCTGCACATCCAGTCAAAGATTTGGATACATCTGGAAATTTGACTTCAAAGCCGTAGCAGCCATTAGAAGCATTAGTGATGTCTTGGCTATATCTTTAAATCAATTTTAATGGCACATTGATGAAAAAAAGGTGTCACTTTCTGTCAATAACATTGAAAACTTTTGATTGGCTGTGTAAATTGTGAGGTCACAAATGAATGAAAAACACTTTGTAATGGAGAATAATGAAGAAGAGAATAGTAATAATTTATTACAGTATAGTCAGTCTGGCACAGTAGTGCAGTTTTCAGAGACAGAATGGGTTCAAATGCTACACCAAAACCATTGTCAATTTGGCGTTTGCACGTTCTCCCTGTGTCTGGTTGGAATTTCATCTAAAATCCCTAAAGATGAGATGTGCATGGGTTAACTGGTAAATTCAAACTGGTTCGTGCTTGGATGGGCACTGGGATGGACTGGCATCCAATTCCAGCTGGATTCCTCATTCACCCCCTGTGCTCAATAACACAGGGAAGGATAACAAAATGATGGGATGTGTTCCTTCACTGAATTTCAGTCTACACATTATTCCCTCCATTATCTGTTTATTTTTTATTCTTTTATTTTTAATGCAGGACCTGGAGCGCCCATACAAGATGGGCAGCAGGGGGCTGTTCCTTCTGCTGTGTATCCTGGAAGGAGTGGCTCATGGGAATGGGTGAGTGTTTCCCTCCCAAGGTTTTCGAAAAAGAGAATTGAACAACAGATTGACATTTTAATAAAAGACGGAAAAAGATGTGAAGAAAAAAAATGAGTTGAGTGAATGAAAGGCACTACATAAACAAAACTTATTATAATTATTAATGTTTAATGCATGCAGAAAATGAAGGTTTAACCACTAACCAGTAATCACGTATAAACAGTGTGGGAAATACCTCAGGGTAATCGGAGGTCCCGTTAGTGCTGAGGTGCTCTGAAGTCTCACTCTGTTACAAAGGCATATACAGGGTGTCCCAAAAGTCACTATACACTTCTAATAAATTCCTAAAAATGACACATGAAACTGAGTTCATTAATATTTCTAGCATCAACAAAGGAGTCGTTGCAGTTTTACTTGCTAGGCTTGCCATCACGTTCCGACGCCTTGAAGACTGGTTGTATACCTCCACATGAGCGCCTCCATTTTCAATAACTTTTACCCATCTTTGGACGCAAGCCTCTCCCGACGTTTTGCAGCATCTCTTCCCTGACCTCGCTGCAGGCTGTGCGGATTCTTTCCTCAAGCTGTGACAGGTTACGGGGCTTAGTAGCATACACCTTGCTTTTGATATAGCCCCACAAAAAATACGTCACAAGGTGTAAGGTCAGGGGAGCACGGAGCCCATTCAAGGGGACCCCTTCGACTGATCCATCGGTCGGGAAACTTGATGTTCAGGAAGTCTCTGACTAACCTGGCAAAGTGGGCTGGGGCTCCATCTTGTTGAATGGTTAAGGGAATGATACGCTTACAAAAACTGCAAAGTCTAAGTTGTCATATGCTGATGGCTTAAGTCTCTCCGAATGATAGCTGGAATGAAATAGAAAAAAGGAAGTGTATGGTGACTTTTGGGAAGCCCTGCATAATAAGTTAACTCTTGAGAATGCTATCACCAATCACGTCATACACGGTGTAAGCAGTAGGGGGTGCCTTAGATATAAGTACACATCCCACTCCTGGTTTCATCTATTTTATTTATAACTAGCTGTCCCCCGTGGCTCTGCCCACATAATAGTGAAACAGGACAAAACTTTAAAAATCAATAAAAAAATTTTAAAATGCTGCTGGAAGAAGCTCGTTGGGCACCTGGACGTCTTCTTGGTGCCCTATAAAAGGAGCTAGCCGCCGTCACCACTCAAGGACCAGAGTCGGGAGGAAGAAGACGAAGCTCTAGATGAGCAGTGGAGGCGGAAGGACTCGTGGAAAAGACACTGTGTTGTGCTCTTCTGCCATAGCTATGTGTGCTGGACTGTAAATAAACCGAGTGCTGTGTTGCAAAATCGTGTTCTGCCTTCAGGGATGGGGTGGCTGAACGTGCCCTGAAGCTTCACAGTGGCTTAAAAGTTTTGGCTAGGTGGTGGAAAATGAATGAATGTTGCTTTTAATATTTATTTTTAACAAAAGATCCCCATTACTGGAACAAACCTACAGTAGTGCTGAGGAGAGGACTTCAATTCCCAGCAGTCAGAAGGTGTTTGCAGGGTCCAGAAGGAGAAAGATTTGCTTGGTGCCCACTTTAAATAGTCTGAGCAGTCACACAGCAGTAAAGTGCCTTCCGTGCGTGTCACGAAAATGTGGTGACCCTGCTTGATGCTGGTCACAAGTACAAGGTGACACACAGTACTTATATCTGGGTATTAGGCAATTCATCAGCTTAAGATAGGCATATCATAAGAAACAGCATTCTCTTTCAAAGATATCAGGAACATCTCTCTATTATATTAAAAAAGATTTCCAGTGTGTCCACGTTATTCAGCCTTGACCACGCTCCTCCTCGCCACTCATCCAATCATTACTCCTACTGTGCACATCCTTTCTCCATACCACCCTGCGACACTCACAGTGCTAACTCGCCCTTTAACGCAGTTAGTTGTAATGGCAAGTCAGAAAAGCAAACTATCTATTCAGTCAGTTATTTTCCAACCCGCTATATCCTAACACAGGGTCACGAGGGTCTGCTAGAGCCAATCCCAGCCAACACAGGGCGCACACACCCACACACAACACACACTAGGGACAATTTAGGATCGCCAATGCACCTAATTGCATGTCTTTGGACTGTGGGAGGAAACCCACGCAGACACGGGGAGAACATGCAGGCTCCACGCAGGGAGGACCCGGGAAGCGAACCCAGGTCTCCTTACTCCTTGCTACCAATACGCCACTGTGCCGTCCATTATCTATTCAAGAACATTGAATTAGATCACGATGATAAAACAGTAGCAAGAGTTGATAAAGAACGTCAAAACAAAAAAAAAAGAAAATGAACAAAAAAGAGCTGCATATAATAAAAATCAAAAACAAAGAGAATCATCCAATAAACGAGAAAGAGAAAAATCTCCCAAACAATATGCAAACAGAATAGAATGTAAGTTAGAGGATAAAGTAATTTGTAATATTGTTTATGAGGAGGCGTCAATGTAATTTAATTTTTGATTTACTTTTTATCATGTTTAACTTTTTTACTTCTATTTTTACTTTCACTTTTTACTATGTTTTATTATTCATTTTATTTTAAAATAGACAGTTCTAGTATAATACTCAAATAACTGATTTTCTCTCTATAATAACTAAGCACCCCCTCATACTTTTCTATATGTTACCTCTTTAAATACAATCACTTTCTCTAATGGAGGCGCACCCTGACACTGCTCGAGCAGCTCAGCCAGGTGCCAAGCGAAGCGAGCAGGGGGCTGAACCCCCTAGTATTACTTATTATTCTTTATTATAATCTATATTTATATGTTTAAATTCTATCTCATATATTTATTGCCTAGACATCAGTGTTGAGTCAACAGTAAGGGGACATCGCCCCGCTCCCAATCACCATGGGGCATTTCGTACCAGATAAGATTTACTGTTACAAAAATATTTGATAAACATAAAGGTGATACAAGTCTCTGTGAGGCATTAAAAAAAATTAACTTTCAAAACAGTGAACACCTGAACGTTACGCCATATACACGCTTTCTAACTGTTTTGTTCTTCTTGTCACTTTTAATCCTCCAGCCACTGGTGCGAGAAGTCAGTGCCAGTACAAGACACAGAGATCCTGAGCCCGAGACTTGAACAAGAGATTACATGTGCCAGTCTTCACCAGTACAACATACAAGGCTGGTACATCGATGTCGAGAGGATGCGTCACCTGCACGGGAGCGATGATGGCATAGCCCAGTACTACCTGCAAAATGGACCCAATGCTACCTGCTACATGTATAAGTAAGACTCAAGGAAAATAAGGTCACGTAAAACATCACTGATATATTGATCTGGCGAGACCAATGTAAGAAAAGTGAGAATTTCACTTGGATAATTAGTCAGTTTTGTCTTTGGCAATGCTGGTAATTGAGTGAATAATTCGGTAAGGCTCCTACTTTATTTTTTTTACTGTCATCTGTAAGAGGTGGTCTCTGGCCATTAGACTTATTTCAAGGTAAGTGAAGCACACTTGTTTTAAGAAACATAATAGTGCAGTTTATTGGTAATCGGAAAGGTACTATATAAATAAAATGTATTATTATTGTTATTATTACTATTATTATTATTGTTGTTGTTATTATTGTAAACACAAGGCTTATAGAAATATGATAACTGCATATACTGTATATTGACATATAAATTGACTTGGTAAGCATACAAGTCCTAACACATACAGATCAGGGATTTCAGTCAGTCTAGCTAACCCATCAAGTCCTGAACAAGATCACGGGGGAACTGGTGGGACCTACCCGAGCCAGCACAGAGGCAGGGCACCAGCCCACCACAGGGCACACACACACACCAAGCACAATTTAGAATTGCCAGTGCACCTAACCTGCATGTCTTTGGACTGTGGGAGGAAACCAGAGCACCCGGAGGAAAGCCACGCAGTCACGGGGAGAACATGCAAACTCCACGCAGGGAGGACCAGGGAAGCGAACCCAGGTCTCCTAACTGTGAAGCGGCAGCGCTACCCACTGTGCCACCCCTGCTTTCTACACTTTTTTGTTAAATGCACACAATGGATCAATAATTAATCAGTGAAGTTAAAACTTTTAAAACATGCATAGAAATATTTAAATAAGAAAATGCAATATGATTAACATCCTGTAACATAAGTCAACAGTTATGAATATGATTGTGGTCACCATGCATTCATACAATGTCTATCTGGTTTTACTAGACCCCCAGAGATACAGTCCTATACACGGAACCGCACTGTCACAGAGTGCTGTGAGGGATGGAGTGGTCCTCGCTGCACTGAAGGTGGGTATCGTTTTCTTTTCACTTTGTTCAACAATTAACAGGCCAGGAAGACCAAGCAGCTTAACAATTGAAACGCAAATGCAAATTAGGGGAGGCTGCCTTAACTCGTGGTGTTCATAAGAAATGTAGTGATTCAGAATAATAGAACAATCTGTGCAAGAACAGATAATTTAGACCCAGTGAAGCTTGCCAGTTCTGTCCACTTTATTATTCTAAAAATGATATCAAGTCAAGTTTTGAAAGTCCCTAAAGTCCTACTGCCTACCACAATACTTGGTGTCTTATTCCAAGTGTCTGTGGTTCTCCGTGTAAAGAAAAACTTCCTAATGTTTGTGTGAAATTTACCCTTAACAAGTTTCCAACTGTGTCCCCGTGTTCTTTATGAACTCAATTTAAAGTCACATCTCAACTCACTGGACTAATTCCCTTCATAATTTTAAACACTTCAGTCAGGTCGCCTCTCGGTCTTCTTTTGCTTAAACTGCATAGGCTCAGCTCTTTTAATCTTTCCTCATAACTTGTCCCCTGTAGCCCTGGAATCAGCCCAGTCGCTTTTCTCTGGACCTTCTCTTGTGCTGCTATGTCCTTTTTGTAGCCTGGAGACCAAAACTGCACACAGGACTCCAGATGAGGCCTCACCAGTGTGTTATAACGCCTGAGCGTCAACTCCTTTGTTTTGTACTCCACACATCAAGGTGCTATATAACCTGACATCCTGTCAACCTTCTTAATGGCTTCAGTCTGGCAGTTAATAGTGACGATTCCACTACGACATTTGATTTTCAAACCATTGTGTATTCAAACCTCACATTTTTACTTCCCACATGTAATACTTTACATTTATTTCATGAAGTCGAAGTACATAATAAACAAGAACCTACCATATATACTCACGTATAAGCTGCGTCTTGAAACCCGAAAAATCGATTATAAAATCAGACCACGACTTATACGGCAGTTCAAAAATACGACATTTAATTTTTTTTTTTACATCTTCTTGCCTCCTCCAATCTCGCATCAGTTTCTCAGACACATTGAATTTTGTTGCAGCAGCGCAGTTACCAATTTCTTTCGTTACTTCAATGACGTTTATTTTAAAACCAGCTTCATATTTTCTTCTGATCGAGCGCTCCATCGTAGATAAGGGATGCTCTTACGATAAAGCCGTATGAGGGTGTGAGATACGAAAAACATAATCAGTGCAAACGTCGCTCAGGTATTATAGTTCAGGTATTACCTTGTGGTCAGGTAGGCACAATACATAGAAAAAAATAGGCCGTGTGCTCCATGGTTACTCTCTTAGGTACTCTCTTAGTATATCGTAATCTCTTGGACCAATAGCGTGAGTTTTCCGCATTCGACTTATATGGCTGACATTATAAAATAACAGAAATTATACGATAAAATCAAGCCCTGACTTATCCACGGGAGAACTTAAACACAAGTATATACGGTAAGTCAAATATTTGAGATATTATATTGTGTGCTTCAATTTAAATGTCTAAATATTCTCACTTGTGAAAGGAATTTATCATTTTTTGGCCCTGTGAGGTCCACAGAGACCTTGATTCCTAGTAGGATCAGAAATCAAAAATAACCTCATATTCATAATCACTGACCTTGAATTAGTCTAAATTGATACCCCAAGTGCTCACATTTGAAATTCGTCATTTACATTCTGAGTATGGCTCTTAAAGGGCTAGGACCACCGGTAAAGAGTAAAATTTCACACAAGCCCTATAACGCTCCAATACTCCTGCGAATCTAACAGCCAGTGAGCTCCAGTGGCCATGTGACATTAACAAGAGTAATAAATCTCTTCTTCTTCTTCTTTCGGCTGCTCCCGTTAGGGGTTGCCACAGCGGATCATCTACGTTGTCCGCATATTGACTTGGCAAAATTTTACACCGGATACCCTTCCTGATGTAACCTTCCCCATTTATCCGGGCTTGGAACTGGCACGAAGAAACACACTGGTTTGTGCATCCCCTGTGGCTGAGTTAACAAGAGTAATGAATCGATTAACTATTAAACATTCACATGCATTAAACCTCAGTTTAATCAGAATCCCTGAGTATGAAAATCCCAGAAAACATACATGAATCACTGGGATTCATTCAGGATAAGGCTGAAAAATGAAAGACAAATGGAAATCATATCACCCAGAATGGCTTCATCTCTCCTGGCAGCATCTCTCTCCCAGGTATACGTGTCCCCAAAGGTATTTTCATTCTAAAAACATCCCCGCTTTGGAAATTTTCAGCACATTGAAACTTTTTGATCCACCATTTGTTGGCCATTACTTTGATAACTTACAGGGAAGCCAAAGTGCTCACAAACACTAGAACTTACAGAGACATGAGGGTCTTTAACTTCTTTTTTGCTGTGGACTACAGCCACTGCTGTCTTCCATGAAGTACGCTAGTAATTCCTAATATTTTCTTGCTCCTGTATCTGGTTCCATGGTAAAGGGTGAAAGACTTCTCTTCAGTGGGGGAAGCACCTGCTCTTGCCATGGGATTGCTTGCTTAACACTTTGAACCCGAGGCACGAGTACATTTGTATCTCATTGAGCGGCAAGATGCGACAGATGAGAAAACTCGTATCTCAGTATACAGTCACTACAGATGCAGCCACCTTGTTGGCCATGTTTGCTTTCACATCTCACTTACCTACTAGATAGATAGATAGATAGATAGATAGATAGATAGATAGATAGATAGATAGATAGATAGATAGATAGATAGATAGATAGATATGGAAGGCACTATATAATAGATAGATAGATAGATACTTTATTAATCCCAAGAGGAAATTCACATATTCACATTTCTATAGTGCTGCCATCTGGTGGATAACCATAGAATTTTTTTTTTGGTGTCAACATCTTGCTGTGTTGTGTTATTGTGAGAAAGATATAAAGCTATCAATGTTTTGAAACAGCTAGGTTTGCTGCACGATGAATATTTTGAATATAATGGCAGTGACTGAGATAGTGACAGTCAACTAGAAGACGTGAAACCTATAGGCTCTGGTACTGATGCAGATAGCTTTTTCACATGATGTCCAACTTGTCACAACTGTCAGGTCAGCACCACAAAGACATTCTGCCACCAACTACCAAATGTATTGTGCGCAATGAGCATGGACGGCACAAAGAACCGTGATATATATGCGGCACATGTGCTTCTAAGCTTGCTCTTTGCCAGGTGCCATGCTTTTAGTTATGTTGCTGGTGAAAATTAAGTAATTAAACACTTCTTAAAATTTTTGACAGTTTTTGTTGATAATAAAAACATTGCTTTCTAATATATTTGTGTACATTTTTATGAGTATTGATAGAGTTCATTATTTATCATACAGTACAGGCCAAAAGTTTGGACACACCTCCTCATTCAATGTGTTTTCTTTATTTTCATGACCATTTCCAGCACTCTGTCACTCTCCTTCTTGGTCAAATAGCCCTTACACAGCCTGGAGGTGTGCTTGGGGTCATTGTCCTGTTGAAAAATAAATGATCGTCCAACTAACCTGACTTCTGCACAACACAACTGCTGGTCCCAACCCCATTGATAAAGCAAGAAATTCCACTAAATAACCCTGATAAGGCACACCTGTGAAGTGAAAACCATTTCAGGTGACTACCTGTTGAAGCTCATCGAGAGAATGCCAAGAGTGTGCAAAGCAGTAATCAGAGCAAAGGGGGGCTATTTTGAAGAAACTAGAATATAAAACATGTTTTCAGTTATTTCACCTTTTTTTGTTAAGTACATAACTCCACATGTGTTCATTCAAAGATTTGATGCCTTCAGTCATGAAAATAAAGAAAACACATTGAATGAGGAGGTGTGTCCAAACTTTTGGCCTGTACTGTATATGCATTCATCTCTGTTGCAGCATCCTGGTAATAAAAGGTCAATGTGTTAAATTTTTAAAACTCATCAGGTAATACAAGCAACACTTTATTTTATAAGCAAAACTTTATTTTCTTCCACTCCGTACAATATATGGTTGGATTCACCTCTCGCTTCAAACTAAGCAATTCATGCCAAACATTACAAAATGATACCACACATCGTATCACTCCTAGTGCACCCATGGCATCATTAGAGGGTCTTATGATTAGATCTCCTTTTGCAAGCTTCTGCTGAGGTAATGCATATTTTCTTATGATAATTTTGGGACTCAAAGGGCAAACCACAACTGTACCATGCATCCTAACCATTTATTTTGTTGTTGGGGCGTCACAGAGGGACCCCACGTCCCCAGTTTAACCTCTATCTATTTATCTATTTAGTCAGGTGTCAGGCTACAATTGTTTTCACAGTCATCGATCACAGACAGACCAAACCAGGATGGACTCCATGTGTCAATTTGCATTAATTGAGTAAGAGACAGTAAACAGAGTTTATAGTTGAAAAGGCTGTGGAGTGGGAAAAAGTTTTTTTTTCACTCATTTTAAGCATTAATGCAGTGGTTCTCAACCTGTGGGGCGGGCCCCCCTAGGGGGGCATGAAGTAAGAAAAAGAGGGGTGTGAAGATGTGAAAAAAAGAAAACAAGAATCAAAAATATGAAAAAATATCTGTTGAAACCAAAACAAATTAACTTAAACTACATTCTGATACCAGAACAATAAATATAGAGTTAGATAAATGTCGATAAAAGTTAAGTAGGTATAATAAAATACGCATCTACATTTCAAAAAAAATGTTGGGGGGGGGGGGGGGCGCGATTAAAACTGTTATAAACACTAGGGTGGCAAATACTTAAAGGTTAAGAAACGCTGCATTAATGTCCATCCATCCGCTGAATCCGAACACAGGGTCACGGGGGTCTGCTGGAGCCAATCCCAGCCAACACAGGGCACAAGGCAGGAACCAATCCTGGGCAGGGTGCCAACCCACCACAGGCATTAATGTCTTTAATTGCTAAAACATGCCTAAAGCTGAAGCAAAATGATTATGTATGAGTGTGGCCTTTATCTCAAATACAACCTGGATGGATGGCAGTGCTTCTCATCAAGGCTAGAGGTCCTCAGTTTTTCTGGCAAGGTCTCTGACTACAATTGCTGGGGTGGGACACAGACTGTCAATGGGCCCTGGTATTTTTTTTTTATCTTTTTCATCCTAACATGTAATATTTTGGGGAGATTGAGGCTTTGAAGAGTAGGGGCTGACACCCTTCCCATGTTGGCCTCTGGTCCCTTGACCAGTTCTGTCCATGTCCCACTTTTCTTCTCAATTCTTCCATTAGTTAATGTTTTATGCATGACAACAGTCTTACAGGACGTACCTCGTACTTTTACTCCCTCGGCCCACACTGACTCATCTTTACCAGTTCTACCCACTCATGCGGCAAGCCAAGCAGCTCAGCAAATCTGGTAAAAGAGTGATAGCTAGACAAAGTGCAATTAATCCTAAGTTGTTCCATGTTTTTCTAGTATGTGCTTTTATCACTATTGTATTGTGTGTGTCTAATCAATACGTGCATAAGATAAAGGAAACACACAGAACATAATTATTCAAAATCTATCATAGTCCATTCCCATATCACCACCCTCTTATCCATTTAATACAATTCATGTTTGAACAGACCAGAGCCTTCAAACCTGGTGAAATCCAACCCTGGACAGTCTATTGTAGGACTCATGCACGTGTCCATCTCACTGGGTCAATTTGAAATCTTTTTTAACCTGAAACATTTGACCTAGTGGGTGTGAGAGGAAAAATGGAGCACACAAAACCCCATATAAACATTGGAAGAACACGCAAATATCATACAGACCACTCCTGGACTTGGGATTCAAACCTGAAATGTTGGATCTACAAGGAAACATCACTATCTACTGCATCACCATACCAACATATAGAAGGTACTACTGTAAATATCTCATGTATCTCATATCTCGCTCATGTTCTTGAGGTTTTTACCCTTTTTTGTTGCCTGTGTTACTTAGGAGTTGGAGTCAGAGGACGCTGCTACTCAACATGGAGCTGCCAAGATTTTGTTGGTGCCCACAACCTTTCGCTGATGCAGATGGAAGAGTGTTGCAGCACCATGTGGGGTCACAGCTGGAGGAATGGCTCTGATGAATCGTGCTTTTCTTGCACCTACAGTTTTTTCATGGGTCAGTTATATTAAATTCAACTACTATTCAATGGTGGGCTGAGGAAGCATTGGTCAGATTTTCACTGTTGGCTCATAGTCTTTGCTCCGGTACATATAGCAAAGTAGTAAAATCTTCTTCTTCTTCTTTCGGCTGCTCTGTTAGGGGTTGCCACAGCAGATCATCTTCTTCCATATTGTTCTGTTACACCCATAACCTGCATGTCCTCTCTCACCACATCCATAAACCTTCTCTTAGGCCTTCCTCTTTTCCTCTTCCCTGGCAGCTCTTTCCTTAGCACCCTTCTCCCAATATACCCAGCATCTCTCCTCTGCACATGTCCAAACCAACGCAATCTCGCCTCTCTGACTTTGTCTCCCAACCGTCCAACCTGAGCTGACTTATAGCAAAGTAGTAAAATGAATCTGCAAAATTGAATTTGCAGTGAAATTTGGTGTTTTATTTCAAAAAAACAATTGCTGAGACAAAATTCATTTCTCCGTCAACAAAATTCGTACCATCTACTCAAGAAGAAAGATGCTTAGTCCTACTAGGAAACATTTACAGGCTTTAATTTCCCAAGCTTCTGCCTGTCATTTAGTTTTTAAATAACAATCTCTAGTGAAAAAAAATTACCAAACTCATTTTCTGTCACGTGTAGACATTTTGTTGAGGCATTAGAGGTGTTCTGGTAGTTCGATACCCACTTTGCCATTATGACAATCTTTGGCAATTAAAATCTTAAAGAAGCATCAGAGACAGGAAATAACCTTGAAGCTCCTCAGCACTGGGAGAGTGCATATCCTCCAACTCTTGTGCAGTAATCAAGAAACACGAAAAGGTGGTTGCTAGGTAATGGCGGGGGGATTAGGCAGTGTGACAGTAGGGGTCGCTGTCGCTCCTCCAAACCCACAGACAACACGTCCAGACACCAGGTGAAAGTATCCGAAATAATTTTAATTTCTGCAATACTGTGCACAAAGCACCTCCACCTCCACAATACACAATAATAAGCAATAATAAACAATAATTAATACTAAATAAATCATCCTCTCCACCCAGCAGCTCTGTCGCACTTCCTCCCAACTCCGGCTCAGCTTGCTGGGTTTCCCAGAGTCTTTTAATAGTCCTCAACCCAGAAGTGCTTCTGTCCTTCAGTCCATGTAATTCCATAGCACTTCTGGATCAGATGAAAGCTCCTTTTTCTTCAGCCCGGAAGAACTTCATTTCTTCCGTCCCTGGTCTATATGGAAAATATAAATCCCTGTGCCTCCCTGCAGCATCCCCTGGTGGCCCCCACAGTATCCAGCAGGGCTGTGAAGCTGCACTCCATTGTCCATAATGCCCTGCGGAAATTCGGGGCACCTCCATGTTGCAGGGAGGACTCCAGCTAGCGGTGTGGGTGTGTTGGTCGGAATTAACTGCCGGCCATGTCTCACAGCAGCTTTACTTGTAGTGAGTTGTCATGTCAAAAAAGTACACTCATGGTGTGTGTTAGTACGTCTTTGTGTGGAAAATGTGCAGCATGCCTCGTTTTTTGATGAGAACGAGAAGCACAAATTGATTTCATCTGATAGATATTCAACAGATTACAAACATTACACAGCTGTGGAAAAGAACACAGGTCAACACAAAACATGAATGCAGGCAGCTTGCTGCACACATTAACAGACCTGAGTCTCCTCAGGACGTTCAGTCTACTCTGGCCCTTCATGTCCAGCACCACTGTGCAGCCATACCAGTCCAGTTTGCTGTGTATATAAACCTCACCTGGTACTTGTAGCTCTGCACTATTTCCACATCCTCCCCCTGAATAGTGATTGGTCTCAGAGGTTCTTTGGCATGCTGGAAGTTCATCACCAACTCTTTTGTGTTGCTGGTGGTTCTCCCTGAACCGAAAGACAGTCCTCCACTTTGCAAATGATGATAACAGCCTCGGTAATCCCAATCCTAAAGATGTATCAGAGACAGAAAATAACCTTGAAGCTCCACAGCACTTGGAGAGTGCATATCCTCATGCTCTTGTGCAGGAATGAAGAAACTTGAAAGGATGGTCAGTAGGTAGTGGTGGTGACAGGGTGGGATTAAGAAGTTTTCCATGTCATGAATTGTCCTAAGAAGAAAGCACAGTAATGTACATGATGGTGCGTGTTAGTGCATCTTTGTGTGGAAAATGTGCAGAATGCCTAATTTTTTGATGTGAACAAGAGGCATAAATTGAATTGATCTGATTACAACCATTACATAGTTGTGGAAAAGAGCACAGGTAAACACAAAATGTTGAACAAGGCTTTAGGGGGCAGTATTCCTTGTTTTAGATTAGATTAGATTAGATTAGATTAGATTAGATTAGATTAGACTAAATTAGATTAGATTAGATCCCAAAAGGGATATTTAGACGTAAACAGTAGCAAAAACATAAAAATCAAGGATACAGATACACAGGACAAATAATACAACCGATCAACCAATCAATGAATAAATGTTTATTGTGCAGAAATTGCAAAATAAACTTAGAGTATAAGCGTTTTTTGGGAGGTTGGGAAAAAGCATTCAATTACATGATAGTAGAGAGCAGAAAAGACCCCCAGAGCCCTTCATAGCACACTATGTGGGAATGAGCCTGTGGCTTCAAGTGCCCCAAGAGAGCACCTCATAGCATAGATGGAGGGGACTTTTTATGCTTTGGCGCCATCTTCTTTTCCTCAACAGCTTCCAACGTGACCATGGTTTGCCCTGTGATGGTGCAGATTTTCTTGATAAGTTTGTTCAGGCATTGCAGGTCTTTTGAGTTCAAGTTGCTTCCACAGGAGATTACAGCGTAGAATACCACACTGGCTACTATGGACTGGTAGAACATTTCCAGCAGTTTACTGCACACATCAAAAGACCTGAGTCTCCTTAGGAAGTCCAGTCTGCTCTGGCACTTCTTGTCCAGCACCTCTGTGTGGTCAGACCGATCCAGTTTGCTCTTTATGTGAACCCTCAGGTACTTGTAACTCTGTACCACTTCGACATCCTCCCAGTAAATGAGGCTCTTTGGCATGCTGGAAGTCCACCACCCGCACTGCAAGACAAAGTCCTCCACAAGTATACTGTACTCCAACTCCCCTCTGTTATTAATACAGCCTGTGATGGAGGAGTCATCTGAGAATTTCTGTAGCTAGCAAACACTGGTATTGTACTGAACGTCTGTGGTGTAGAGGGTACACAGGAAGGGAGACAGGGCAGTTCCCAGTGGTTCTCCAGCATTACACACCACCTTTTCTAACACACAGTCCCTCAGCCTCACAAATTGCTGTCTGTTGGTCAGGTTGTCCATGATCCAGGAGATTATAGAGGCATCAAGATGCATAGCCTTGAGCTTTTTCCCATTGATGAGGTAGAATGGTGTTAAAAGAACTGGAAAAATCACAGAACATTATCCTGACTGTGGTGCCATCTTTGTCCAAGAGGGAGAAGGCTCTGTGGAGCATGTAGATCAGAGCTTCCTCCACACCTATATATGTCTGACAGAGAAACTGACGAGGATCCAGATGTTCTGAAACCAGGGTTCATAGCTGTTTCTCAAAGGTCTTCATGATGTATGAAGTAATAGCAAGTGGTCTGAAGTTCTTAAGTTGGAGGGCACACAGGATGTTTTCCACAGCTGGAGAACATTCTTCAAACTCAGGGAATGTTTTACCACCCCACAAACCTTTAAAACCTTCAAAAACTCTTTTTAGCGAGACCACATTTTGCAACCATGAAATTGCCCAGGAAATGAATTTCCGTATCTTTTTCGCTCCTTCTCATTCATGCCGCTTATTCTCAGTAATCATTCTTTGTCTATTGCTTTCTCTCTCTTCATCCTGGGTTACAGATTCTCAGTCATCAATGGTTGTGAAGCCTCATTCCTCCTGGCTACTTGGAGCCACTCAAAACAAGCAAGCGTTTTCCACCTGTGCCACCTGGAGCAGCTCACACTTTCGCACCTTTGATGGACTGCACTTTAACTTCAGGGGTAGCTGTACCTATAACCTGGCATCATCTCAAGATGGCACATGGGCAATTTACATCTCCTCCACATCCTGCCAGCTCACAGGGGCCTGTGCTAAGGTATTCTTTGTGAAATTCAACCTCGTTTTAGTATCTAATTATGCATTGTCTTGGTAGAGTGACTGGGTGCTTAGTGTTGTTGCCTCAGAGCTGGTGGGCTCTAGGTCTAAATCCAGGCTGTGAGGGATCTGCATGTTCTCAAGTCAGCCTAATGTTATTCCCATCCTGTTGATGTTCAGGTTACGTTATGTTGTGGCTCAACAAAGTCCATGGTGTGTGAAACTGTGAGTGGCAGCAAGTAATAGTAATTATCGAGAATGGTAAAGTCAGGCGACGAAGCTTAATAGAAGGTCGTGTGGCCGCTATGGGGGCGTATCAGCACTCCAAACCCCCAGACACAATTGCACAACAACAGTCTCAGCTCAATTAAAGTGTTTTCAATTTAAACAAAACCTACCCCACAAAATAATAACTGGAAAATAACTTAATGTCAATAAAATTGAAGTGTTACTGGAAGGCCCAAACTCCCTATTCTCTAAGGCATCCATCTTCTCTGTTTCTATTGATGGTACACTTGTCAAACCTACTCCTGTTGTCAGACACCTTGGTGTTTTGTTTGATTCATCGCTTCACTTTGAGCTACACATTAGGTTTCTTTCCAAAACTTCCTTCTATCATCTCCGTCACATTGCCCGCCTCCGTCCATTTCTGTCCTTTAATGATGCTTGTACTGGTCTCGCTGAGTCTCCTGTTCAATTATCCAGCAAACTAAACACCTTCATGCAATAATTCTTGGAACCACGTAGTGATGTTGAGAATGTTAAGAGTTAAGAGGCTCCCAGTTCCGGATGAGAGTGCGCTGTGCGCAATTGTGTGCTTTTCAAAAAATATTCAGCCCTCAAAGAGTTAAAGAAAAAAACAGCATCACAGCTCTCCATTAATGGGTATTATAAAGTGCTCTCATCACATGCAATCGGGTACAAATCAAAAGCACAAGCTTTATCTAACCCTTGATGTTTTAACTTACCAGACAAATCTTCAATTTGCCGCCCAACTGCGTTTCTGGACAAGCGAACGTTGTTGAATTCCTGCATTTTCCCTGGGCACATTATTCCTGCGACTTTAGTGAGGTACTGTTTTATGAAGTCACCATCTGAGAAAGGTTTCCCGTGACGGGCAGTGAGTTGCGCGACCTCGTAACAGGGTAATGTGGCATTTTCTTGTGTTTTGTTAGCAAAGAAAAAATACTGTCGTTGAGCTTGCAGACTAGCTTCTATTTGATTAACTTTCTATTCTCCCTTGGCACCAGTGTAGGACGTGTAGGTTGGATGTTTGGTTTCGTAGTGTTGATGCCCATTATACTCTTTCATCACTGCAATAGTTTAATTGCAAATCAAACAGTCACACTTGCCCTTGACTTCTAGGAAGAAATATTAGATTTCTTACCGTGTCTGAAATTGTGTGCACTCACTTGCTATTGTGTGTTTCTTTGGTTCTGCCATTTTTGGTCACCTATGGCAACTTTTGGTGAAGAGAAATTCATGGATCTTAACTTTGCGGACAATGCTGTGATCTTCGCAGTCAATGGAGGCTCTGATCGGGGCACTCGAGAGACTGAGTGAGGAGTCTGAGTGTCTGGGCTTGCGAGTGTCCTGATAAAAACCAAAGAGCCAGACCTTTAATGATCTCTGGGGCACGGCCATCAGCAGTGTGTCTGTCTGTGGAGAGAGTGTTGACCTTGTTGAGAGGTTTACTTACCTTGGCAGTGACATTCATGTCTCTGGTGACACTTCCTATGAAGTCGGTAGATGAATTGGGAGAGCATGGGGGGTCATGAGGTCACTGGAAAGGGGTGTGTGGCACTCCCGATATCTCTGCAAAAGGACAAAGGTCCAAGTCTTTAGAGTCCTGGTGCTTCCTGTTTTGCTATATGGTTGCGAGACATGGATGCTATCCAGTGACCTGAGACGAAGACTGGACTCCTTTGGTACTGTGTCTCTACGGAAAATCCTTGGGTACCATTGGTTTGACTTCATGTCGAATGAGCGGTTGCTCATGGAGTCCCAAATGAGGCACATTACCTGCATTACGAGGGAGCGTCAGTTACGGCACTAAGGCCATGTGGCACGTTTCCCATAGGGTGATCCGGCTCGTACGATCCCCATTGTTGGGGACCCGAGCGGCTGGACCAGGCCAAGGGGTCGCCAACGTAACAACTGGCTGCGGCAGATAGAGGGTCATTTTCGGGAGGATGGGACTGGACCACATGTTTGCCTGGGGGGTTGCCAACCGGGATCCCGAGTTGTTTCGTTGTGTAGTGGATACGGCAACATGCTGTACCAGTGCATGCTCCCCAACTTGACTTGACTTGACCTGTAGCAAAATTGTTCTTTGGTTGCACTTGTTTGTGAAGACGCTGCCTTGATCAAGACAGTAGCTCCATCTTGTGTTAAACCTAAGAAGTACAATAAAGTTAAAAACAAGTTTTGTGTGTGGGCCATATTTCATTATATTCTTAGAATTTGCTGCAAATTAAAAATGGACGGACCGTAGTTGGCCCACGGGTCATAGTTTGGACACCCCTGTCCTAGCTCCATACACTGCTTGTCGCTCTCTCGGGTCCTCGAGCAGTAATCTCCTTACTGTCCCACGTACCAGACTCTCCACCCTGGGAGGCAGGTCCTTCAGTGTTATGGCCCCTCAACTCTGGAACTCTCTTCCTCAGTTTCTCTGAGATTGCTCCTCTTTCTTCACCTTTAAATCTCAACTCAAAACTTTCGTCTTCGATGAACTTTTGTTATCTGTGTGATTTATTTTTTCCCTCTGTATGTAAAACGACCTTGGGTTTGTGAAAGGCGCTCTATAAATGCAACTTATTATTATTATTATTTACTCACTCACCCCCTTGGAAGTACTTCCAGGTCAGACAGGGCCCAAAACAGTCCTTGTGCCATCAGCTTCCAACAGCTGCCCCTGGTGGTCTCCACAGAAACCGCCAAACAGGATCTTGAACTATCTCGTCGTGTGGTGGGTTCAGTAATGCGCTATACCAGTGCATGCCCGTCAGCCTGACCTGACCATTGCTATTTCACACATCTGTTTCCACCTATTCATGATTATCTAGTCGATGTGATGCCTGTTACTATATCTAAAGAAATCTGAGTTCTTTCTGGAACCTTCATGTGGATGGGTCTTTTGGGAGCCAAAATGGTTCCCCTAAAGCATCGCTCTGAAGAACTGCTCTGGCAGCTTTATGGAAGCTATGAGCATCACAATTAAACACAATTGGTCTGTTGTATAATTTTTTAGCCCTATTATGCATATCTGAAAAACACAATATTCTCCAGAAGGTGAGCATCTGATATTTTGTCAATAGGCTCTGAAGATGATGTTTGGCCTGGAGCTGATCACCATGCAAGGCAGAAATGTCTCAGTTAATGGAGTAGCAGTTCAAGAGAGGCAGCCGCGTTTACAAAACGGTAAGCTGTTATTTGTTACTCCGTTCCCTTTGTTGTACGTTAGACATGAAGCTTCCCTGGAAGAAGCTGGTTCAGTGGTTGGTGCTGCAGCCTCACATATCCAGTCTTCTGGGTTTAAGTCTTGTGCCTGGTGGTTGCCCATATGGAGTTTGCACGTTCTCCTTGTGTCCTGAGTGGCATCCATAAAGTTGTACCTGTTGGGTTAATGGGGTGCTCTAATTTTTTCCCCAATACAAGTGGGTACTGTGATGGACTGGCACCCTGTCTACAGTTGTGTCCCGTGCTGCTGAGACTGACTCCGATGCCCATGATCCTGAATTTGATTAACTGGGTATCTCTTCTGCACCCTCTCGGCAATATAAACTGCCCTGAAATAACTCCTCGTATTGTCTCTACTTCTGTCATATTAATTTTCTTTCTCTTAAGACATTAGTCAGCAGATATTCGAGTGAGATCATAAGGCCTCTTTAAATGGTGATGTTGTGCCCAGCACTCATTTTCTAGCAATGGCATGATGAAGATGAAATGATCTTAGAAAATCAACTCTTTCTTTCATGTTCTCATGTCTTCATCTTTCATGGGATAGGAATCAGCATTCGCTGGCTTGGAGATTTCATATTCATCGACACCGGGATGGGCATCAGGGTGAAATACAGCGGAGACACCACCATTTATGTGACAGTCACGGCAGACCAGAGGGGCAGAACCAGAGGACTATGTGGCATTTACAACGATGACATTCGAGGTAAGAGTATGAGGTGGAGGTGCCAAGGCATCCCGACTGGGATGGACAGTGACCCCCCTTACACTAGCCAGGTTAAGGTTAGCGATCTTTATCCTGGTCAGGTTAAACATTTAATGGATGGACTGGGCAAACATGGATGCCAGAGGCAGTTCATTCCGCCACATGATAGGTGGCAGTGTCCCTCCAGGCTGGTCCCAGTTAGGACTCCTGTAGAGTTACGTGGGAGTTGGAGTATAGAAGAGCAGACCTGTTGTGGTCTTTGGGTACCACAAGAGGGCACTGTTTGGGGGGGGGGTGACTGCCCTGGTTTCTGTATGTCACTGCAGTGCTCTGGATGACCACTGCAGTGACACTGGAAGCATTGCCAGGTCCGGTTAAAATAAGCCCTCGGGGAGTAGGATTCGGAAGGCAGTTAGAATTGGAGGGAGGAAGGAGTAGATGAACATTGTGTGTGTGTGTGTGTTCACTTGAAAAGGCTGGTGAAAATAAAAAAAAAATCTTCATTTGAACCCAGAGTTGTGTTGGGCGACATTGTGTCTGAGGTTTGGGGCCCATTGTTGACCCCGACTGGCTACAGAAGACTCCACTTACTGTTTGATCTCAGAGGAATAGCCCTGATATTTATTCTCAGCTGGTTAATGTCTGAGTGATCATTCATAATCGCTTACAAATTTATTCAGTCGCTCACAGAAAGACCCGACATTCAAACAAAATGATACTATAAGAGCACCCCAAACACCCAACACAGTGGCGTGGACACAAGTTTTAGTGTATTTCAAAGGTTTTACATTTTTTCCACCGTGTACAAAGGCTTCAAATCACACAATTCAGCCACGCAGCAATCCTTTTGTCTCTCCGCTGTTCCTCCAGTCTTCCGCCTCTTGACTCTGGCTCGCCATACTGAAGCAGGCTGCTCCTTTTATATAAAACAAGGTAGCATGTCTGGCATCCCGAGACTGTGGCTCAGGAGTATTTCAAGTACTTCTAGCCCCACACAGCAGAGCTCACTAATTCCTTCAGCAACCCCTGGTGGTACCCACAGAAGTGACCCGCACAACTACAGTTCCCATTATGCCCTGAGGGTAGCCGTAGAAGTACCACAACCCAGGTGGGCTGCCATCTAATGTGTGTGGAGAGACAATGACCCAAATACATTGTCTTCTCTTGTCCTTCTGTCACATTTGTCATTCGGCTGGGTAAGGATTCAAGTTTGACTTCAACTTGGATGCCAGACTCAGCGTGACGTCGCTTACAACTATAAAAATGAATTAAACCAAATCAATTACCAATTCGATTTAAAAGAGTTTCAAACAAAATTGCACTATTTCAGCGGTCTGTGTTGTTATTTATTTGTCACTTCCACTGTTGTTTCTTTGTCCCACGTCTAAGCGCAAAGCTGATGAGAATTCAACTGGCACCTCAAAGAAACGCCACTTAGGGTTAAAGATGGAACATTCTGAAGACAAAGCCCTCCACAACTTTCCGGTACTCTGACTCATCTCCATTATTAATGCAGCCTACAATGGACAAGTCATCTGAAACTTTCTGCAGGTGGCAAGCTCTGGTCTTGTGCTGGAAGTCTGTTGTGTAGAGGGGTGAACAGGAAGGTAGACAGGACAGTTCCCTGAGGTGCTCCGGCATTACACACCACCATATCTGACACACAGTCCCTCAGCCTCACAAACTGCTGTCTGTTGGCCAGGTAGTCCATGAGCTAGGAGAGTGTGGAGGCATCAAGATTCAAAGCCTTTATCTTTTTCACACAACATGATCCTGACTGTGTTGCCAGCCTTGTCCAAGTACGAGTTTTGCTCTGTGGCTCACATACATCAGTGCATCCTCATCACCTTCATGTGCCTGATAGGCAAACTGCAGAGGATCAAGATGTTCTGAAACCAGGATATTTTAGTATTCCAACGGGTGGCTCAACCTATTCTCCTAGCTTGTGGGATTTACCCAAATGGTAAAGTTTGATACCAGAATGCTAAAATAAGCATTCTACTGGATGCATACAGCAGATGATGGCAGCTGCACAATGTATAGTGAGAAGCAGATGAAGTAGCACATTATTACCTTCCAAGATGATCTGAATCAGGGACGTGTGGTCAGGGGAGGCAAGTGAGGCTCATGAAAAGTAAAAAAACTAATAATGATAACATAAAATAAATTTGTTCACTGGTCTGTGCTACGAATTTGTTTTCTGTATAAATTTTATCATTTTTATACTTAAAAAAATTGTGCATTTCCTGTTCAAATACAGGAGAGAAATGCAAGGTACGGCAGCGATTTCCCCGAGGGTGATCCAGCACGTAAGATCCTCATTGTTGGGGACCCGAGTGGCTGGACCAGGCCAAGGGGTCACCCACGAAACACCTGGCTGAGGCAGATAGAGGGTCATTTCCGGAGGGTGGGACTGGACAGCGTATCTGCCTGGGGGGTTTGCCAACCGGGATCCCGAGTTGTTTCGTTGTAGTAGGTGCGGCAACGCACTGTGCCAGTGCATGCTCCCCAACTTGACTTGACTTGTATGTCGCCAATATATGGTTTGCAGACACATTTATTGTACACCCCGACTGTCCACAGTCTGGCTAATATCTCTAATGAATGTGTGTGACGTATTTAGTCTTGCTTATCGGACATAAAACCGCAATGAGAAGGCACAAGGTGAGGCAGACAGTACCGTGCCGCACCAAAGACGGCGCATGTGAGCCCAACAGGTGCTTGTTGCTGCTGTTCTTTTACGCGGAGGAGCCAATAAGTTAGCGATATCAGAAATTCAAGCGCATTGCAGCAGTCCATTTATTTTTATTTTTTGTTCCAACTGACTGCCAAAATGGAAGATTATATATCTAAACTTAAAAATTTCTCAAAACTGGACTTTCAGCCAAAACAGGAAGTGATAAATAATGGAAGATCAACACCAGAGCTAAAAGGTTTGCTTCAAACTAAGGGACAAAAGACAACTCGCTCTTTTCAAACGGAGTGGTACACCCAAAAAGACTGGCTGTGTGACTGTCCTACAGCAAAGCGCCCTTACTGCTTTCTGTGAGTTTTTGTTCTCAACTTGTGACAATGTCTGGACTAACATGGGGTATTGTGATATGAAAAATTTACCAAGAAGCATGCAGTCAGTGAATAAGCTACCCTTTTGGGTTCATATATATGTAAATCTGACAAGAAGAAGTCAGTGTCTCACCAGCCATCAACCTCACCGCACGTCACTGATCTGAATACACATAGTTGTTGGATTCATGCCCACCACAGTGTCATTCTTTGTTTTATGTGAAGATACAGCACTCAGTCAACACAAGTTGGACCTTCCAGATGCCCATTGACAACTAATAACTGGTCTCCATTGAACTCCTTCTGTGACTTCTAAAAGCAGCTGGCTCCTCCAGTGATGGTTTACGTGTGTGGATACTTATGCAATTAGCAATTTCATGCTTAATATTTGTAATGAATTTAGACCACTTTTTAGAAATGTATTTTCCCTTTGATATTAAAGAGTCTTTTTCTCAGTCCGGGTGTTTCCCCGTGTAGTGGGTGCAGACTCGTGCTCTAATCTGCGCATGCTCAAAACCCCTTCGTTCAATGATAATTTTGTTGATAAAAGCTTTTGTTTAATGAAAACTAAATAAAAATGTGCCTTTAAAGACTAAAACTAAGATGAATTCTTTTAAAATCGTTGTTGACGAAAACTAAACAAAACAAAAATGATACAAACAGACAACTGGACAATGAGCGATGTGAAACTCTTTGCACATCTCTATTAAACACGACATTATGGTCCACCAACCAATAGGGAGCATGCGTGCAGTGGTGCCATTTTAAAAAGTTGTATGCATGCTTGTGATTGGATAACACTAGTTTGGGCGCTATCAGGAAATCATCACGTCAGCCAGAATCCTGCTCCGCACCGCTTCGCAATGTCGGCGGAAAAAGTGCTCATCAACATGGATCAACTTTAATTACAACACTGATGAAAATAAAACTCAATGGAAACCACGTGGAATGAAGCTCAGGGGAAAGAACACCACACACCTGAAGAAGTGTCTAGAAGTGCACCATCCTAAGATTCATGCGTTAACGTTAATGTAACGTTATCTAGGTGGCGACTTGCTCGACGCCAATACCGTTACCTCCGGCTCTCGCTTACCCTGCTAATACTAATGCATCAGGGGCGTCGGTTTGTTTTAGGTGTGCTGTTAGTAGATCTGTCACTGGTACATCAATGCTGTGTGTTCGAGAATTTAAGCATACAATTGTGGAAAATGTGCTTATTAATGAAAAAATAGTCGGGAGTGTGCTCTCCTCGACTTTCTCGTATACTGAGATAGAGGAAAAAGGTCCTCAGAACCACTTCCAGTTGTGTAATATTTCTCAAATATCCTCTCTTTGTTTCTCATCATAACTAATTGATTGTATCGATACACAATCATTTATCTCTATTTATAATTAAACTTTACATTAAAATATTTTCACACTTATGCATCACTTCGATTACGTGTAAAGTAAAAAGAGTTATAGTCATCTAAAAACATAGAAAAGTGTTAGTATTATATAATATTTGTTGCAATAAATTGCTATAGGTAAAACTGCATTTAGCTACATTTAATTATGATAATGATGGAGGAAATAAAAATAAATCATAAAATTACGAGTAAATGTATTACCAGGAACACGACGGGGACGTAGCAACTTATTGTTCCCATTATATCTTTATATTTACATAGCATGTTCAATGTTTACATGTTATTGTTAAAGTGATGATGTTTAAATTAAAATAAAATTAACAATAGTTATTGAAAGAATATGCGTTATATTGAATACAGTTCATTTATATTTCCATGATGCAAAAAAATTGGATGGTTGTTTAAATAAAATACTACTTCCGGTTGAGTAATTTTTCTCAAATTTCATATCTGTTTGCTTTCTTCTATTTAGAATTTGAATCATCTTTCTGTAATTTACTCGAATTTATAGTTTACTTATAGTTATAGTTTACTTGAAAATTCGAGAAAGTATTTAGTTAAAGTGCCACTTCCAAAAGTTAATAGGATTCCTTATTTTTGATATAAAGCAGGTGTACACAATGTCATTGACCGTTTGTCAAAACATTTTCGAATTATCGTGTTTACACACACACAGACATAATTTCTAACGTCAGGTCTAAAACGTCAAGATTCATCAAAATCTTGAGGTCGATTTTTTTACTATTTTTACTTCCACCCGATGATTTGACCGATCCTTCTTCATTTGCACATGAATGCACAATCAGCCAAGCATCCCAATCCACCTTGGAGCGTTGCATCCAAATCCACAAGTTCACCTGCACCAGCTTGGACCCTGCAACACTCCAGGACTCCTGATCATGTATTTAACATGTGCCACCCCACGAACTTCACTCATCACAGACACCAAAAGTGGTCTTACTGCAGTGCGGTAACAGAGTGGCGATGAATTTGTTGATTTGCTGTGTCAGAAAGTTTGAACATTTCTTCTTTTGTTTTGATTTAAAGATGACTTCACCACTATTGCTGGCACTATCGTGAAATATGCAGCAAGTTTTGGAAACTCTTGGCGTGTTCCAGGTGATCAGCTAGAGGTAAAGTCAATCTCCTACTGTCAACTGTTTATCTGCATTTGTATTTAATAACAAACTAGACAAAGTATGCACCATTGCCCAAGTATGTTTGTATAATGGGTTAAGGTATGAGAGCAAATATTTGTTTGGTTTTTTGAAATACCGTAGTTGACCCTTTTGTCATTGCTGGCTGTCACATCTGTCATGTCTGTAGCTTCTCCTTTTTGTACGGCTGCATCCTCAGTTGGCCCTGCCTCTTTCGCGTGGATAGTTGAAATGAAAGCATCAGTGGTTAACATAATACAGAGTAGAAAAATAAATAAGCATATCTCTATTATAATAAAAAAATCTTGGGTCGATACGTGATCTTCTCGGAAGACACTTTAACGTCCCACGAGACAAGGCAGTGAAACAAAAGGACAGATGCTGTACAGGCTTTTAAATGATCGACACGCAGCACAAGAAGTGGAACACGCAGCTCAGCAGCAGCAGCTGCAGCAAGCCAGAAGCTGATCTGTCCGCATCTCCTTAGCGTGCATTCAGCCCACCCCTCTGCACAACGCGAGTGGCAGAGACGCAAAGTGGCTGGAGCGTAGCGTGCCCCATTGTGGGTGAGCAAAGCGAGCAGGGATCAAAGCAACCCTAGTAATATTAATAAAAATCATAATATGCTCTAAACATAGAATGTTATTGTGAATCTCCACCTGTCTCTTCCCATCTCCCTATCAGGTTGCTTACAGAACGTGGCAGCCCAGCTGTATTTATTCATTTATGACCTGAGTTACCCGTTTAAATAAAATAAGGTCTATGGAATAAAACGTCACAGATCACAGTGGCACTTGCCAAACCTTTGGCTACACCTTTTTAATTAGTTTCAAAAGGAGATTGATTTTTTTTATTTTATTTGATATGGTATATGAGGGGCATTCAAAAATAAACAGGAATTTATCAGCTACCCTTTAATTATTGAATACAAACAAACCATCCATCCTCTTCCGCTTATTCGAGGTCGGGTCCCGGGGGCAGCAGCTTGAGCAGAGATGCTCAGACTTCCCTCTCCCCTGCCACTTCTTCTAGCTCTTCTGGGGGAATCCCGAGGCATTCCCAGGCCAGCCGGGAGACATAGTCCCTCTAGCATGTCCTGGGTCTTCCCCGGGGCCTCCTCCCGGTTGGATGTGCCCGGAACACCTCGCCAGGGAGGCATCCAGGAGGCATCCTGAACAGATGCCAAAGCCACCTCATCTGACTCCTCTCGATGCGGTCGAGCAGCGGCTCTACTCTGAGCTCCTCCCGGATGACTGAGCTTCTCACCCTATCTTTAAGGGAAAGCCCAGACACCCTGAATACAATGAAACGACTTACATAATATTTTCCTTTGTAGTCTCCAGCCACTTCAATACCCTTGTTCCAACGCTCTGGAAGCTTCTTAATCCTGGAAGAGTGCATGTCTTTTGCGTGCATGTTGACCAGTTCTTGCGCCAATAACCTCGTCAATAACGTCAATAACCTCGTCATTCGACTTGAATTTCTTCCCTCCTAAAAATTCCTTAAGTGGACCAAAGAGATAACAGTCCTTCTCTGAATGACTTGCACCGCTCATACACTCTAGACTGAGAGAGACACGCATCCCCAAACTGATTTTGAAGTCTTGAAAACATCTGAGATGGAATGACTCCTTTATTTGCCAAAAATGTAATAATAATTTGCTGTGTAGCACTACTGTGTACCTCCTGCTCCAACATATCGATTACAACTAACAGGAAGTGGAGGACAGCATCTAGCACAACTAACGACAAGTTCAGACATGGATGGTTTTGTCCAATGAGTCATGTCTACCTTGCACTCTTTATAAGAACAGAGCATGAAAAATCCTGTTTATAAATGAATGCCCCCTCATACTTTAATAACCCCCGAGGGGACATTGTCTTTTCGCCTGACCTTTGAAGGACAGAGTGCAGGGTCGGCTCCTGGAGCAATTTTCAGGTTAAGGAGCCTTGCTGAAGGGCCCTACAGAGTAGGACTGAGAGTATCACCTAAGCTCCGGACTTGCTCAGGGTGGCCACTTTGAATTCTTTTCTTCTTCCTCTTTCGGCTGCTCCCGTTAGGGGTTGCCACAGAAGATCATCTTCTTCCATATCTTTCTGTCCTCTGCATCTTGCTCTGTCATCCCCATCACCTGCATGTCCTCTCTCACCACATCCATAAACCTTCTCTTAGGCCTTCCTCTTTTCCTCTTCCCTGGCAGCTCTATCCTTAGCATCCTTCTCCCAATATACTCAGCATCTCTCCTCTGCACATGTCCAAATCTCGCCTCTCTGACTTTGTCTCCCATCCATCCAACCTAAGCTGACCCTCTAATGTCCTCATTTCTAATCCTGTCTATCCTCGTCAAACCCAATGCACATCTTAGCATCTTTAACTCTGCCACCTCTATCTCTGTCTCCTGCTTTCTGGTCAGTGCCACCGTCTCCAACCCATATAAAATAGCTGGTCTCACTACTGTCCTGTAGACCTGCCCTTTCACTCTTGCTGATACCCATCTGTCACAAATCACTCCTGACACTCTTCTCCACCCATTCCACCCAGCCTGCACTCTCTTTTTCACCTCTCTTCCACAATCCCCATTACTCTGTACTGTTGATTCCAAGTATTTAAACTCATCCACCTTTGCCAACTCTACTCCTTTCATCCTCACCATTCCACTGATTTAAAGAATTGTATTAAAAGAGCACTTCTATTGGGTGGCACGGTGGCGCTGCTGCCTCGCAGTTAGGAGACCCAGGTTCGCTTCCCGGGTCCTCCCTGTGAGGAGTTTGCATGTTCCCCCTGTGTCTGTGTGGGTTTCCTCCCACAGTCCAAAGACATGCAGGTTGGGTGGATTGGCGATTCCAAATTGACCCTAGTGTGTGTCCTGTGGTGGGTTGGCACCCTGCCTGGGATTGGCTCCAGCAGACCCCTGTGTTCGGATTCAGCAGGTTGGATACTGGATGGATGAAAACTTGTATTTCTACCATGACCTACTGTGTATGAGGGAGGAGCAAAAGCTTTAGATTCGACCCAAAATTTGATCTCTAGTTTTCAACAGATGTCAATGTTTTAGGGTCCCCGATACCAAAAATCTCGATGACGGGTGTGCATCTGTGTGTCACAGTTTCTTGAGGATGGTCTCGAGCTAAAACGGCTGGACAGAAAAATATCAAACTGAAAACTTCAGCCTGTTATGAGATGACGATGTGCTGATTAGTTTTTGAACCAAATCGTGCAAGAGAAAGAGGCACTCTAGAGGAACCCTCAAATACCGTAATTCTACAATTAACTATGAATTCTTCTCATCAGTTTCTATTGTAAAGACTTGTATGATCAGAAAGATCAGCATCAGAGCGGTAAATAATTAATGAAATGTTAGAGAATAGTTTGTGTAACTTGGTTTCTAGGGCGCAAAGCCGACTGTCTGCATTTTTTGATTAGGCTTTGTGCGTTGGGTCTATTGGGCTCTGAAACGTAGTTCATTTTTTTGAAATATGAATGCAGTTTGCAAAAATGATAAATCTAATCAATAACTTTGGGATTAGAAACCTAACAGGTACCTTCTTGCTATCCACAGGTCTGCAGTGACGCAGCAGAGGTGGGGCACACCTGTGACATTTCAGGACAGCGCACCCTGCGGCAGAAAGCGGAGGCCGTGTGCAACAGACTGCTGGAGGCTCCTTTCAGTCAGTGCCACTCCAAGGTAGCCGAGGGTGCGTTTGTAGATGTGAACAGGTCTACTGTATGTAAGGAGATGCTCAAGTGATGTTGTCCTTTCTGTTCTGGTCTCTGGTTGCTCTGCTACTCACAGGTGGACCCCATGGGTTATCTGGATGCCTGCTTGTACCTGTACTGCAGTGAAATGAGCCCCGGGAAAGAAAATGTCATCTGTGACACCTTTGCTAGCTATGCAAGGGAATGCGCCCAAAAGCACATCTTTATCAGCTGGAGAAATGCAGACTTCTGCGGTAAGGACAAGAGCATTGTATGGTAATCTGGAAAGGACTTACTTAGTGGGTTTTTCAGCATCAACTGACTTTCATTTTTTTAAACATGATAAACAGAGGGCGCCATGGTGGCGCAGTGGGTAGTGCTGCTGCCTTGCAGTTAGGAGACCCGGGTTCACTTCCCGGGTCCTCCCTGTGTGGAGTTTGCATGTTCTCCCCGTGTCTGTGTGGGTTTCCTCCCACAGTCCAAAGACATGCAGGTTAGGTACATTGGCGATTCTAAATTGCCTTGCGGTGGGCTGGCGCCCTGCCTGAGGTTTGTTTCCTGCCTTTGGATTGGCTCCCAACACAGGGCACAAAGCAGGAAACAAACCCCAGCCAGGGCGCCAGCCCACCCACACACACACACCAGGGACAATTTAGGATCGCCAGTGCACCTAACCTGCATGTCTTTGGACTGTGGGAGGAAAGCCACGCAGACACGGGGAGAACATGCAAACTCCATGCAGGGAGGACCTGGGAAGCGAACCCAGGCATCCTAACTGTGAGGCAGCAGTGCTAACCACTGCACCACCCCCATTCAAATATCATTACAAGAAATACAAGCATGATATGATATAACATAACATATCATTTTCAGACCTGCTTTATCCAATTCAGGAATGCTGGAAGTTTTAATATTCAGTTAAATGCGATTTCTCCTCCAGATCCTTCTTAAAGGTTTTTAAGGTTTCTGCTTCAGCTCCATGTCTCAGTAGTTTTGTTCCAGATTCTCAGAACTCTTTGAATAAAGAAGAGCTTCTTGGCTTTAGACTTAAATACAGTTTCCCTTAATTTTCCCTGGTATCCTCATGTGCGTAATTTGCCATTTAGTCAAAACAATTTCTCTGGGTCTATTTTATCAATGCCCTTGAGAATTTTGAAGACCGGGATTAGGTCTCTACATAGTCTCCTCTGCTCGTGACTAAACAGGTGAGACTACCAGAGAAGGACCTGTCCATAAGTCCTGGATTGGACTTGGCTGATCACCTCCTTCACGTCTTTCTTGTAACGTGGTGACCGGAACACTGCACAATACTCCAGATGTGCTCTTACTAGTACATTTCATAGCGTGATGTTCCTCAATTTATGTTCAACCGTTTTTTTATCTGCCATTTTAATTGCTTCTGCACATTGCTTCGATGATGGAAATACTGCGCCAACATAAACCCCAGTTTGCTTCCTGGAGCTCCGTGTCGCCCATCTTGTATCTATAGCTGATGTTCCTTTTGCCTACGTTTAGCACTTTTCTACATTAAACTGCATTTTCCAAGTGTTCGCCCAGTTCTGAAGATCATCCAGGTGTTTTTGAATTCTTTTTATTGCCCCCTAAGAGTTTGCCATTGCTCCAGTTTCACAAGTTTACCAAATATAGTGGAATCTGTGTCATTAATATAAATCAGAAAGAGTAACAGTCCAAGGACAGACCCCTGAGGGACCTCATTCTCCTCTTATCTGTTTTTTTTTTTGTCCTGTGGGCTAACCAACTTGAGATCGAGTTTTGAAGGGTTCCACTGATGCCTATAGCCTCTAGTCTTAGAATTAATCTTGGGTGGCCCGTATCAAGGGCTTTTTGAAAGTCAAATTCAATTAAAGTATGCTCTTTCCTTCTGTCTACTCTTCCACTAGCCTGCTCAAAAAAAATTTTGAATAATTTTGCAGGATTTGGTTACAGCAAATGAACTTCTCATCAAGGCAATGACTTTTTCTGTGTTTGCAGAGCGCCGCTGCAACAGGGGCCAGGTGTATTCTGACTGTCTCTCATCGTGCCCTCCAAGCTGTGCAGCCGTACGGACCCCTGAAGCAGGCCACTGTCGGGATGACTGCGTGAGTGGCTGTGAATGCCCACCTGGAACCTACCAGGACAGAGGGTCCTGCATTAAGAAGGAGGAGTGCCCCTGTTCTCACCGTCGAAAAAGATACAACCCGGGGGACACAATCCAGCAGAAATGCAACCAGTGGTAAGAAATCCTCTTTAACATCTGCGGAGAACTTTAAACTATTTTATTGTATTTTCAATTTTCTGTTCAAATGAATAAGGATTAATTTAAAACAATAAATGAATTTAAATTAAAAGGCGTTTCAAATTTTTTTAAAGTAAAGTAATGTAATGGTGCAATGGTGCTGTTACTATTTCAAACCAATTGTGTCATGATGATCTGGATTTTAAATTTTATTTTTATTATTTATTAAATTATTAAAAAGCCTTAGGTCACTAAAAATAATAGAGGTAGTGTTTTGGGTGGTCTTAGAGGTTCAATGAATTTTATGGTCTGAAATATTTAATGATTTTAGGACATTTGGGAGAAGCTAATTTTGTAGTACCTCTTCCAGAGGCGCCATTTTGGTTTTAGTGTCAGAACCGGCATTGTTTGCTTCTTTTAATGCTGGGTTGCCTGGTTATTGCTAGTCAAGACGTCCAGGGTTGTGTGACGCATGACGTTATTACCGTGATAGTGTGTGGAAAGCAGCCCGGACACAGACAGGCGGACACGTTTAAATCACCCAACACACGTTAATTGTCCATACTCATATTTACAAGGTGCAACACACAACCCCAAAGTCCCCAAAAGTCCAGGCCAACAACACAATGCCTCTCTCTTCAGGCCACCTCCTTGCCTCTCCACCAAGACCTTCTCTTCTCAACCTCCCGACTCCAGCCCTCATATGCCGGGAGTCGGCTCCTTTTATGATCACCCGGATGTGCTCCAGGTGCCTCCTGACAATCTTCCACCGGCACTCCCCAGTGTGGCGGAAGTACCAGCTCTGCACCCAGAAGCACTCCGGGTGTCCCCGATCCTCTTCCCCCCAGCACTTCAGGGTGTGGCAGAAATGCTGAGGTCTAGGGCTCCGTAGGCATCGGGGCACCCCTGGCGGTGACCATGGGCCCCTATGGGGCTGAGCTTCAAAGCTCTGTACCCGTGGTCCACAAAGTCACCAGGGCGGTCGTCGCGTGGTCTGGAGGAGGCGTAAGCCCTCCTCTGGTCCTCTTGGGCGTCCCGGCTGGGTACCACCCCCAGCCGCGCGCCACAAGTGTCATACACTCTTTTACTGTCTAAGTTGGTGACAAATTCTAAATTTAAAACACTAGTGTCATCGTTATTAAAGATCCCTCTGGCTACAAGTTGTTTTCTGTTCTTCAGCTTTGATCTACGTCATGTGTTTTTGGCTTAAGCTACATGAAATATTTTGGTCTTTGACTCTCCTGCTACGACTCTCGATTTATGATTTTGTCTCACTTCCTGGCCATTGTATTTCTGAATCTCATCCTCCAGGTTTTGGCATTGATGGCTCCTTATTGTTATTACTTTCCATCTCCTGACTGTATCCTACTTACAACTTCTGTTGATTGGTGCGGGAATTAGAGATTGGGACTCATGTCCGTGAAAGCAACTTCTTTTTGTGTAATGATTCATGTTTGCAAAACTTGAGTTTGTCGGTCTGTAGCTTCCTAAAGAATGTTTAAGACATGGTTTCAAGATGATTCGTTACACCTTACTTAACAATTAATCAGAATTCAGTTGTGCATTTATGAGCCTTGGGTGACATGGTGGCACAGTAAAATTGTCACCTCATTTGATTTTTGCTTTTCACCCTGCTCCACCATAACCTATCGTCTATGGGGGAGGAGCGAAAGCTTTAGATTCGTCAGAAATTTCAAACTCTGGTTTTCGATGGATCTCGACATTTTGGGGTCCCTCTGATACCAGAAACATTGATACCTCGATGATAGGTGTGTGTCTGTGTGTCACAGTTTCTTGAGGACTTTCTAGAGCTAAAACGACTGGACGGAAAAATACCAAACGTTGAAACTTCAGCCTGTTATGAGATGATGACGTGCTGATTAGTTTTTGAGCCAAATCGTGCAAGAGAAAGAGACACTCTAGAGGAACCCTCAAATAACTTAATTCTGCAATTTATTACGAATTCTTCTCTTTAATTGCTATTGTATTGACCTATTTTATGACCTGAAAGGTCAACATCAGAGTGATAAATAATTACTGAAATGTTATAGAGTAATTCGGATAACTTGGTTCCTGGGACGCAAAGCCTACTGATGTTCACGTTCATCATTTTAACATCTACAGCATTATCCTTTTTTTCCATTAAACAAACTCCTTTTGCATATCATATGTTTAATCATAATTTTATATTTTATTCTATATTTAATATTTTTGTTTTTTTCAGATTTGGTCAATGCAGCTAGTTTTGTTAAGCAGGCACTCACTCTGACCACATAGCCTTTACTATGTATTTGTATCTCCTTTCTTCGTCAGAGTAGCAGTAAAGTTTGTTAGGTTTTCTATCAATGAAATGTATTTTTTGAGTCTCTGTGTCACGACAAAAACCTTAGTAACTCATAACAGTACTTCTTCAATTCTTCTTTTTGAATTTTACTTTGATTTTTGATTTTGCTGGTAATTAAGGTGTAACAGCTGTCATGGCAATTTGAACACCTCAGTGGAGTTTTCTGCAGGTATTTTGGTTTCCTCCCACATCCCAGACACCTGCAGATCACTTCATTTGCAACATGAGTAAGTTAGTGTTGTTTGTGCCTTCCAGTGCTGCTGAGGTATACTCCGGTCACCCTTAAGTGTAGGATGAACGTTTTCAATACAGCTGAACGTGCAGTAATTGTTGTAATAACTCTTGATGAATAATTATAAGGTGTTAACCACATTTTTTTTCCTCAGTGTTTGCCAGGGTGGCCAGTGGCTTTGCTCTCAGGAGAAGTGCTCAGCTCAGTGCAGTATGCTGGGAGACTCTCACTACATCACCTTTGATCGCAAACGCTACACTTTCCATGGGGCCTGTGAATATTCCCTTGTGGAGGTAAGACTGCATTACAGAGAAAATATTAAGAGAAAATATGAATTTTTTGACAGCTTTCATAACATAGAAAGAAACATAACAGAACATCCTGAAACCTGCTTAACCACTAACCAGAGCCACATGATACCTGAAGTCTATTCTTTGCACCATCAAGTGTAAGGCAGGAGCTAACAGAGGATGGCGCACCAATTCAACTTAGAGGCTATTTGTGCACATGCAGCCATTTTAGACTCTCCAATTGACCAAATGTGAATGTTTTAGGAAACTGGGAGGACAACCTGAGGACTTGATGCAAGATCTGCAGAGCAGCAACATTAATCACTATTACGGTAAAAGAGCTGCCAAACCCTCCACCATTCACCCCAGTGATTCTTCTACATGGCATTTCTTTTATGCAGCTTTTGCCTCGGTTATAATCTGAAATCTAGAGTTTAAAGGTGTTGCTTTATATTAATTTGACATACTAGGCACATTTTATTTATTATCATATAAAAATCTTAAAATAAACACTGCATAATTAACTGAAGCAATCCCAGATTGTAGCACTGCTTCCAGAGGCCTTGGACAGTGGTCACTATGCATGCATGACCGCCCATCTTACCCTGATGCACCCATTACTAGAGCACTGGGTAAATCTGGACTCATTAGACCACAAGACCTTTCTCCAATGCTCCATAGTCCAATCTTTATGCTCCCTAGCAATACTGAAGTCATTTTTTCCGATTAGCACAAGGGTGGGCAAACTACAGCCCCATGCAGCCCACGATGTCAATTGGTGCAGCCCGCACACAAATTTAAAACCTTTGTGATTTTGTTAACAAAAATGACAAATTAAATACATAATCAGTGCGTGTTTTAGAACATGTGAACAAACGATCAAGCTCCTTTCTCATGTTGCATGTGTACAAGCAGAAACTTGTGTTTACAAAAATGGACTTTGAATTGCGTGTAACCATACACGTATACTGATGTTTCGATCGTACGTAGTCAGATGACTGGTTGCTATGTAAGCACACACATTCTTGCATGTGTGTTTGGATCGCTTTGGACTAATTCTGCTATTGTCATCCGAGCACTGCGTTACATTTCAAGCTTTGTTATCCCTAACAATGCTACTGTGAAAAAAACGTGAAATTGAAGATGAATGCCGTGTTTTTAACAAGAAATGGACATACAAGTATATTTTTTTTTTTTACAAACTAGGGGGTTCCGTCCCCTGCTCGCTTTGCTCGCCCACCCCTGGGTTTGGTTTACCGGATATACAATTTAAAGAGATTGTTATTTTCATGGGAATTGTTACATATGCATTATTTTCACTTTTACTTTTAAACTTTTGTAAAAACAATACTGTACTTGTCTTTTAAATCTCTTTATCGCAGGACGTATAACGCTGCTCGCGTTGTGAAGGGGGTGCGGCTGTACGCACGCTAAGGAGAAGCGGTCGGATTATCTGCTGGCTTGTTTCTGTTGCTGCTGCTGGCGAGCTGTGTGTTCTGCTTGTCGCGCTGCGAGTCAATCATTTAAAAACCTTTACAGCAGCTGTCCTTTTGCTACTTCACGTCTCTGTCGCTCGCGTTGTGAAGGGGGAGGCGGGTTTGGCTTTTCGCATGCTAAGGAGTAGTAGTCGGATCATATGCTGGCTTACTGCTGCTGGCGTGATGCGTCTTCTGCTTGTTGCTTGTTGTTGTTTTAAGAGCTGGGAGCACATGAAGCGTGTCTGCCAAAAACATTCCAACAACTGCCAGGTTAGATGTCCGTGAACTTGTTTTAAATGTTGTCTCACTGCCTTGTCTCGCGTGACGTCAAATTGTCTTCCGAGAAGATCACGTCTCATCTCCCTAGTCTCCCTTCCAGGATTTTTTTTTTATAATAGAGAGATGCTGAAAGTATAGTACCTGGGCCAAATATTCCAAGACAGTCTTGCAGTTTTTAAGAAGTTCACTTTGAAGAGACATTTTCACAAATCAATGTACAAAATGCAAGCTTTTGAGGCAACTGAAGAAGGGGCCTGAGTTGCCTCGAAAGCTTGCATGCTGTAATCTTTCTAGTTAGCCAATAAAAGGTGTCATTTTGCTTGACATCTCATTGCATCCATAATGACTAACACGGTACAACACCATACTACTACAAACTAAGCACAGTAAGTTTGGAAGTAATTTTTTAGAAAGTGAATTACAGCAAAAAGCTAATTTTATTTGCCACTTTCTTTGTGTACGTGTTATATAGTCATATGACTAATAAATGTGTTTTGGCATGAAAATAACATTCATTATAAAGCAAATTTCGATTTTTGTCACATGTGGCCTGCTAGAGACCTTACAGATGTCTATGTGGCCCTCGGAGAGAAATTTTGCCCACTAACAAGCCACATTAACAAGTTGTATTCTTGGAGCCGCACATCTGTATAGGTCTGTAATTTCTTATTGCACTGTGCAGGTGGAAATACTCTTATTTTCACTATTATACGGAGCCCTGAGTTCTCCTGTTGATTTTCTATGATTTGACTTCACCAAGCATTTTAGTCATCTCTGGCCATGATCTTTCATCTAATCACCACATTTCTTCTGTTCACTGCTATCCTTCCAAGGTTTAATAATGTGCCTGACTTTTTCTTAACCCAAGTCCTTTAATGTCAGCAATCTCCTCTGTTTTTTTTATTTTGCTTGATGTACTGTAGGTCAATAATTTACCCCTTCTGAAAAGCATCAATATCTTTTCCCGAAAGTTAAAGTAATTATTGTCAGCTGAAATATATGATACACTGCAATAATGATCCAGTCATTGGCTCTTAAGTATTTGCTCATTTAAATTCAAAGTACATCTGTTTTTTTATTGGTCAGGTAGTGTATATGCATAGAGTCACAGTATACCTGAAATAAGAGTTGTTATTCTGAATAAGGCTGCACACTCCCAAATTAGTAAATAATGGATTACTTAAACAATTAGAACGTCTAGAAAAGTAGAATGAAAATCAAGTTAAGTCAAGTCAGGTTGGGGAGCATGCACTGGTACAGTGCGTTGCTGCACCCACTACACAACGAAACAACTCGGGATGCCAGTTTGCAACCCCCCCAGGAAGACGCGCGGTCCAGTCCCACCCTCCAGAAATGACCCTCTATCTGCCGCAGCCAGGTGTTACGTGGGCGACCCCTTAGCTTGGTCCAGCCACTCGGGTCCCCAACAATGAGGATCTTACAAGCAGGATCACTCTCGGGAAAACGTGCCACATGGCCGTAGTGCCGTAAGTGACGCTCCCTCGCAATGCAGGTAATGTGCCTCATTCGGGACTCCATGAGCAACTGCTCATTCGACACAAAGTCAAACCAACGGTACCCAAGGATTTTCCGGAGAGACACAGTATCAAAGGAGTCCAGTCTCCATCTCAGGTCACTGGATAGCGTCCATGTCTCGCAACCATATAGCAAGACAGGAAGCATCAGGACTCTAAAGACTTGGACCTTCGTCCTTTTGTATAGATATCGGGAGCTCCACACACCCTTTTCCAGTGACCTCATGACCCCCCATGCTCTCCCAATCCGTCTACTTACTTCATAGGAAGAGTCACCAGAAACATGAATATCACTGCCAAGGTAAGTAAACCTCTGGATGAGGTCGACACTCTCTCTGCAGACATACACACTGCTGATGGCTGTGCCCAAGAGGTCACTAAAGTCCTGGATCTTGAAGATGATCAAGATCAAGATGACAATATTGTTAATAAGAAAAAAATACATTATTCCCATATAACTGCTTAATACATTTTAATAAAAGAATTTTAGCAAACTTACTTTTCTAATTTCTGTAGTACTAGGGTGTTGTACCGTGTTAGCCATTATGAATGTAGTGAAAAGTCAAGCAAAATGACACCTTTTATTGGCTAACTAAAAAGATTACAATATGCAAGCTTTACATCTCGCCTGAAGAAGGGGCCTGAGTTGCCTCAAAAGCTTGCATATTGTAATCTTTTTAGTTAGCCAATAAAAGGTGTCATTTTGCTTGACTTTTCACTACTTTTCTAATTTCTATATTGTTCCCAAAACACAGGATCTGGGAAATAACAGTTCACTTCATTAGCCCAGGAGTCCAATAGAAAACAGAAGCTGGTTGGAATAAAAATCTGCCACCGCAGTGGGTCCCCAGGATCGAGATCGAGAACCCCTGCACTAAGATATTGAAATGCAGCCTCTTTGTAAAGAGTCACTTTCAACGACATTTTTTTTTTTCAGGATTTCGTTGACAAGAAGCTGTCAATCACAGGCGAGAGTACAGAGTGCCGGAGTCAGGGGTCTGCCGGGTGCCTGAAGAGTTTGTCCATTAGAGTCAACCAGGATTTGATCAGAATAAAAACAACAGGTACAGAAAGTATAAGACTGTGTGTTTAACTTTATACAAATTGAGCCATAAAGGAAACTACAGTCAGTGGCTGACTGAATGATCTCAAGCTTTACAGCACTGCAAGAAAAGTCATCCTAACATAAGTTTCTGTGTTTGTGTTCACTATGTGTGCTCACTGTAGACTCCCCCATTTGAAATATTAAGCGGTAGCATCGCAGCATAATGGTTGGCACTGTTGCCTTGCAGCTCCACCATCTGATTCCTTGCCTGGTTGTTGTCACTATGGAGTGCATGCATTCAATGTCAATGTCCAATTTATTTATATAGCACATTTAAAACAACATAGGAATGCTGTGGCCAAAGTGCTTTACAATCAGGGAATAAAAGAAAACTTACAATTAACATAAATAACATAAATAGAAATAAAATAAATGATGTGGTGACTGGCCCGGACACAGACAGGCAGACACGTTCATTTTACCCACCACATGTTTATTTAGTGCACCACAAACCCCACAAGTCCCCAAAGTCCTGGCCACAACAATGCCTTGCTTCAGACCGCCTCCTTCTCTCCTCTCCAGCACAGTCCACTCCGCTCCCGACTCTCGCCATTGTCTGAAGGGAGGCGGCACCTTTTATAGCACCCGGATGTGCTCCAGGTGGGTTCCGGCAATCTTCCACGGACACGCCCCTGTGTGGCAAAAGTGCCGGCAGCATCCCCGGAACCACTCCGGGCGTCCCCTCTCTTCGTGCCCCCAGCACTTCCGGGTGTGGTGGAAGTGCAGAGGTCCAGGGCTCCAAAGGCATGGGGGCGCCCCCTGGCGGTGACAACGGGCCCCTACAGGGTAGAGCTTCAAGGCTCTTTACCCGTGGCCCCCAAAGGAACCAGGGCAGTCACCCCCACATGGTCTGGGGAAGACATAAGCCCTCCTTCAGTCTTCCTAGGCGTCCCGGCAGGGTCAGCGGCCCAGCCATCTCCAACAATGAACATAAATAAAATAAATAATAAATATTAGTAATGTTACATAATCACAATGAGGAAATCATCAGTATTACTGAAGGTCATGGAATGGAAGTGAATAGAAATGAGTCTTTAATCTCGTTTTGAATTGTAGTCGACTCCTTTATGTGATGAGGTAACGAGTTCCACAGGCGAGGAGCAGCAGCTGCACAAGCCCTGTCTGTCCCCCTTAGTTTTACACTTAGTACGAGGGACAATGAGGGACAACTGACCAGAAGATCTAAACACTCTGGATGGCTGGTGTAAAACGCACAATTCAGATAAATAGGCAGGAGCAAGCCCATGTAAAGATTTAAAAACTAGCAACAAGATTTTAAAATCAATTTGAAAACTGACAAGCAGCCAGTGTAAAGAAGCTAATATTGGAGAAACACAGAATTAGACTTTCTTGCCCCAACCAGGAAGCGAGCAGCAGCATTTTGGACCAGCTGTAACCTGCGTATCAGGGATTTGCTAATCCCAGAATACAGCGAGTTGCAGTAATCCAGGCGAGAAAAGATAAAAGCACGAGTGGCTTTCTCAAGATCTCGAGAAGATAAAAAAGGCTTGATCTTACCTAATAGACGAAGCTGGAATAAGCAACTCTTGACTACAGAATTTACTTGTTTCTCAAAAGAGAGGTTACTGTCAAAGATAACACCAAGATTGCGGATTTGAGGTTTGCAAAAGACAGAGAAAGAGCCGAGAAGTCCAAGACCAATTTGGGCTTTAGTTGATGGATCCACTATAAGCGCCTCCATTTTATTTTGATTCAGATCAAGAAAATTAGTAGCCATTCAGGATCTTAGTTCAGAAAGACAGTTGATTTATTGCAGAGTGTTCGTGTACAGCTTGTGTTCGTGTGACTCCAGTTTAATCCTACATCCACAATGCATGCAGATCCTTAGACTGGCCATTGTAAACTGGCACTGTATGAACAGTGAAGGGTGTGGTGTGTATGGCAAAGGGCATTGTAATGGACTGGCATTCCATCAGGATTTGATCCCAACCTTGTTCCAGATCCTGCTGGAATAGACTTCAGCACACAGTGACCGCCACTAAAGGTAGTGAGTGGATTGTGAGAAAAGATGGAGATCTTTTACATAATTTCATTTTTGCTTTGGATTCATGCAACACAAATCTACAAAGTAAAAAGCATAATTCCACTGATCTTTCCAAATAAATCGCAAATCATAACATTTACAATCCCACTACTTCAATTTAGGATCAAAGTGATAAGAGCGTGTACTGACAGCAGTGTGCACAACTGTAAATGAGGCGCCAGCCTATCACAGGACCCACTTGCTCACACAGGACCAATGGAGAATTATTGATCAACCTAAAGTGCAAGTCCTTGGGTTAAAAATTGGATGACCTGGGGTCTCCAGCCGAGGACGCTTGCTCCCTGAAAAAGCGTTCTTTTTTTTTTTTTCAAACTGCAGGACATACTTGAATCTATATATAATATATGTTACGGCCAAAACCCAAAGTTCATCCAGTTCCCGAATTGGCCGGCCGTTTGGCATTTTGGCTGTGAGGTGTGGCCAAAGTCCAAATTACTACAAATAACCAGCGTTAATGCTGCTTTGGCTGGCCATTTCGCAAAGTGCCAAGAACTCCCTGGCCAAAATTCAATGTGCTGATGTAAGTCTGTCCACTCAAGGTATGAAGATGCTTAAAATTTTCAGATGCAGATTCAGAATTGAGTTTTTGCGTTCTGCACGAGAAACTGCTCAAGGAAGGTCTTGTTCAGAAAGCGGACGCCACTTGAGACAGCCTTCCCCTCGCCCAAACACTAACCTTAAGGTCAATAAAATAGGTCCCTGATGTTAAGTCACTATTTTAGGGCTAAAATGATAACAATGTCACACACGTGTGAATAGGATGCAGCTGAAGGGCTTGGAGATGAATGGTAATACATCTACCCAGGGGATGTCGGGGTGCACTGACGCTCTTTCTAAGTTCCCTGCAGACCTTTATTACCTGTATTACCATTCATCTCCAAGCCCTTCAGCTGCCTCCTATTCACACGTGTGTGACAATACCTAATCTTAATTATTGTGAAACAACCAAGTGGTGTCCGCCTTCTGAACAAGAGCTGCCAAGGCTACACTCAATGTAATTGCACTACTAAGTGCGCAACAAATTGCTGCTCATGCCTTTTTTCTTCCAACTTTGGCCAATCACCCCATGCC
>JANRMT010062817.1:19942998-19961549 GCA_026402145.1 Polypterus bichir lapradei
TACTGGGCTCTCAGGTGGCATCATCAAGACAATGCCAAGATGAATACTAGACATGAGGTGGCTGGCTGTTGCTGGTTTGAACTGGAGAGATGAGCTTGTTGACCAGTTACTAGAAGTTCTTTCTTTACGTTTTCAAATTCTCTGCCATGATGCTGTTACTACGTAGAATGCACATCTATACATTTCACCGATGTTAACTCTGCTCACACCTACTACAACTCCAAGATCCTGCATATTGAACGGCGTTATTAGAGCACTGTAGATGATGCATTACGCAAAAAAAAGTTCACAAAGTTTTGTGACAGTGTCACAGGCAGCACCATCATAAGGTACAAAAGCAGAATTAACAAATGTTCTTTCCAATTTGGTGATCCTGGACTGGTAATTCTTGTCTGTGAGTGAAATTAAACAGATGAAATGTCACAGCATGTCTGACATGTTAGGTCTTGTGAGAGCTTTGAATAGAAACGGCGTGATGGATGAGTAGCCTTTGTGCACAGGTGCACAGCTAGCGAGGATCTCTTAGCACTGTGCAAAGTCAGCATATGTTACTTGACTAGGAAATTAGTGAGACAAACGGAGGTCTTTTTGAAAATGGGTCAGGACACATCCATTGGGGCTGATTTATAGGACTGCCATGGAAAAAATCTGGAACATCTGGTCACCCAGTATCTACTGTAGTACATATATTAGTGATACACAGCCTGCCCATCTACAACAATGATGTCTGTTTTCTAATATGTCTGTACACAACATGTGTTGGTCCAAATTATTTTTATTTATTAGTAACATTAATTATTTCTTGATACATTTTAAATGAATATAGTTACCAGGTTTTCTCCAGCTCACTCTTTTATTTAATGGATAAACATTTTGTAGTTTTCAGCGTTTAGGAAGGTCCGTAGTATGCAATGATTTTTGTCGAGGGTTGATATACAGTATGTGATGTCTTTGATAAATGTGAACTGGTCCAGAGAATTTATTACAACAGCAACAACAATGTATTCCTTGTATAGCCCACTCTAGGAATGCCTCAATGGCCTTGTTTTTTGATAGCCCCCCTAGCCGTGACTCCCTAAAGAGACAAGAAAGAAACTCAAAATAATCTTATAGGAACACAAAGTGGAAGAAACCTTGGGAAGGGCAATTATGAGGCTTCAGGCCTTCTCCTTCTAGCGTCACTTCTCTTTCTGTAATATCCAACTCATTTATAATTTCTAATTCATATTTTCTGTAGCTGTTTATCAGCTTCTTCATCGATAAAAATGTCAAGAACATTTGCAAGCAGATCCCAATGCCTATGTATCCTGATGAATAGTGGTGAGTGAAATGGATGTTTCACTTCACAGAAAAATTTGCAAAATTAATTGCATTTTGCATCCTGCCACATTGTTGCCATTCACAGAAGAAGAAAAGGTGTACAGCTCCTGTCTGGAAGTTTTAAAATGCATTCATTCTGCATACATCTACAGTACTTGTCATTTAGTATTTAAATGCACGTTTCTAATGAAAAAATAAAAATACCGAAGTGTGCATATTCTCAACTAGGATAAGGCAGTTTCAGTGCTATGGTAAAGAAAGGGGCATTTTTAGGAACAACAACTTTCTGTATGAAAACACAGTCATGTGCACAATGGTGTGTTTCAGTGTGTCTTCGTAAGAAAAATATCCAGCATGTCACATTGTTAAAAAATGCACTGCACTCAATGAGAAGCAAAAATAGAATTTATTTTACCCATGTGGTACAGATTGCAGGTCAAATCAAATTCCGTTAGAACGAACTCCACTTTAATGAAATCCTAGTTTTTTTAACACATTTTATTGGGAATAGTGTCCCCCAAGGTAGGGACCATATTGCCCTGTTGCACCTCCTGGTCGCACCCACAGAACTCAACAGGGCTATGATCCCGAACTCCAGTTCCCATGATGCCCTGAACCCCAGAATCTGAATGGGATGCTGCCCTCTAGCGTATAGGTGCACAAAGTACCCGGATGCTGATGTCTCTCCTGGTCCTCCAATCATACTGGCCTCCCTGCCAGCTAAGGATTCTTGTGCCCATCCAGTCAGAGAATCTGTCCTTCTGTTTTCTTTTCCCCATGGTATCCCATGAGGGGAAGCCCATTCATCTCCTGCAGCACTCACAATAGATAGATAAATAGATTTGAAAGGCACTCTATAATAGATAGATAGAAAAGGCACTGTATAATGTGTTTACTGCGGTGGGCTGGCGCCATGCCCGGGGTTTCTTTCCTGCCTTGCACCCTGTGTTGGCTGGGATTGGCTCCAGCAGACCCCCCGTGACCCTGTAGTTAGGATATAGTAGGTTGGATAATGGATGGATGGATAATGTGTTTACACAGGCCTTTAATGACCTCTTGTGCACAGCCATAAGCAGTGTGTCTGTCTGCGGTGAGAGTGTTGACCTCGTCGAGAGGTTTACTTACCTTGGCAGTGACATTCATGTCTCTGGTGACTATTCCTATGAAGTCAGTAGACGGGTGTGAGGCGCTCCCGATATCTCTGCAAAAGGACGACTGTCCAAGTCTTTAGAGTGCTGGTGCTTCCTGTCTTGCTATATGGTTGCCAGACATGGACGCTATCCAGTGACCTGAGACGAAGACTGGACTCCTTTGGTATTGAGTCTCTCTGGAACATCCTTGGGTACTGTTGGTTTGACTTTGTGTTGCTCATGGAGTCCCGAATGAGGCACATTACCTGCATTGTGAGGGAGCGTCAGTTACGGCACTACGGCCATGTGGTGTGACTCCCGGAGGGTGATCCAACTCGTAAGATCCTCATTGTTGGGGACCCGAGTGGCTGCGGGGTCGCCCACGTAACACCTGGCTGCAGCAGATAGAGGGTCATTTCCGCAAGGTGGGACTGGACCACCGCGTGTCTGCCTGGGGGGTTGCAAACCGGGATCACAAGTTGTTTCGTCGTGTAGTGGCTGCGGCAACACGCTGTACCGGTGCACGCTCCCCGACTTGACTTGACTGACACATGTGTGTGCACAATGGTGTATTTTAATATGTCTTTGTATAAAAAATATGCAGTATATCACTTTGTTAAACAATGTATTGCACTCAATGAGAAGTTAAATAGAATTTATTTTACCCATGTGGTACAGATTACAGGTTAAATCAAATTCCGTTAGAACAAACTCCACTTTAATGAAATCCTAGTTTTTTTTAACACATTTTATTGGGAATAATGTCCCCCAAGGTAGGAACCATATCGCCCTGTAGCACCTCCTGGTCGCACTCACAGAATTTAACAGGGCTATGATCCGGAACTCCAGCTCCCTTGATGCCCTGAACCCCAGCATCTGAATGGGATGCTGCCCTCTAGCGTATAGGTGCACAAAGTACCCGGATGCTGGTGTCTCTCCTGGTCCTCCAGTCATACTGGCCTCTATGCTGGCTAAGGATTCTTGTGCCCATTCAGCCAGTGAGTCTGTCCTTCTGTTTTCTTTTCCCCATGGTATCCCATGAGGGGAAGCCCATTCATCTCCTGCAGCACTCACAATAGATAGATAAATAGATTTGAAAGGCACTCTATAATAGATAGATAGAAAAGGCTAATATGTCTTTGTATTAAAAATATGCAGTATATCACATTGTTAAACAATGTATTGCACTCAATGAGAAGTTAAATAGAACTGATTTTACCCATGTGGTACAGATTGCAGTTCAAATTCCGTTAAAATGAACTCCGTTTTAACAAAATCCTAGTTTTAGCAATTTGCTTTCATTGTTGACCAATTTCCTATACATCTTATGTTACAGTAAAGTATGTTTTATCTGCAAAATTCATTACAACGTAGAAAACCATACAAAGTTCTTCTGGCGTTGGCTCCAAAAATCATGATTCAGGTGCTCTGCTGGACAGCCCATTGGACTGTGTCTGCAGTTGTATGGATACCCTTGTGCGGCAGAGCAGAGCTCGAGATGGGTCATTGTAGACCGTAGACATTGTCGGCGGATTTAGGGGTGAGAGAGCTCTCGGTCAAATTCAACTTGCTCACTCTGGAGGTTTGCTCAGCCAGCACGTTGACCAGATTGAGGATTCAATTTAACCTTGTCCTTCAGCAACAGTGCTGACTACTGAGCTTCCCTCGTGTTTATGCCACTTGACCAGGTTCCAATATGTTTTGTAAATTTGCCCAGATTTCACCCTATAAACACCTGTACATAATAATAATCTTTGAATTTTGTACTTGAAAATGTATGCATTCAATGATTCTTATTTTTGAATGTGACCTTCATTTCCTCAAACTTTTTATCATCATCTTTTTTATGTAAAATGTTTCCAGGTTAAAAAAAAAAGGTGACTCACAAAAAAAAACAACTGGCAGTCAGAGAGAGACAGTCGATCCATTAGGTGATGTAGGCGGCTCGTCACTGTCAAGGGAAACTTCAAACAGGAGACAAATTTGGAGTTGAAGTTGCAAAGAATGTTTCTCTGTTTTAAGAAAGATGAGTCCACGGAGTTCGGCCGAGTGGGTTCACGTGGAAGAAGCAGAAGCATTGTAGGTGGCCTGTTCAAAGCAGCTCTCTGCTCTGGCATGACAGGCAAGCGAGACGCACCAGCTTGTCATGAGACTCTTCTCTGCAGATGGTTGGGTTCATAATGTTGGATCCTTACATGGTCAAATCCTTTCAGCTCAAATTTTTTGTGTAATCAGTGTTCCTCTGTCAGATTAGCCTCTTCTCTGCTCATGATGTCCACTTGACCTCTTTGTTTCTGCCCTTATGACCTCCGTGTTCCTTCTCTGCGCAGGTGAGAGGCCTCTGTGGAACATTCAACTGGAACCAGAATGATGATTTCACAACACCCGAAGGTGACGTGGAAAACAGTATCTCTGCCTTCACTAACAGGTTTAAGATTGCTCCTGACTGTCCGGCTCTTAGCAGCTTCAACTTTGACCCCTGTGGGATCTTTGCACAGCGTCGCCAGTTTGCAGAAGAAGTGTGTGCTGTGATCCGTAGCCCTGCTTTTGAGGTACCAGACAATCATATCTAGAAAAACATCAATTTTCACTCCAACCACTTTTAGTGCTATAGCAGAGGAGGTTGTTAATCAGTTTCAGCGGCTTTAATGTTCATGAAATTAACAACAGGGGCACTAGAGGGGCAACAATGAGACGACCCCCAAAAACAGGAATGAATGGTTTAACAGGTGGAGGCTACTGACATTTTTCCCTCCGCAATCTTTTCTGACTATTTTTTCACTCGTTTTGCATTTGGCTATGGTCAGTGTCACTACTGGTACCATGAAGCGATACCTGAACCCTACAGAGGTGGCACAGGTAGTCCAACTTCTCCAGGATGGCACATCAATACGTGTCTCCCATTTCCAGAAGGTTTGCTGTGTCTCCCAGCACAGTCTTAAGGGCATGCAGGAGATTCCAGGAGACAGGCAGTGCTGGACAGGGCCCCTCGTAGAAGGTCCTTAACCCATCAGCAGGACTGGCATCTGCTCCTTTGGGCAAAGAGGAACAGGATGAGCACTGCCAGAACCCTACAAAATGACCTCCAGCAGGCCACTGGTGTGAATGTCTCTGACCAGACAATCAGAAAAAGACTTCATGAGGGTGGCCTGAGGGCCCGATGTCCTCTGGTGGGCCCTGTGCTCACTGCCCAGCACTGTGGAACTCGATTGGCATTTGCCATAGAATACAAGAATTGGCAGGTCAACCACTGGCGGGCACTCTGTGCTTTTCACAGATGAGAGCAGGTTCACCCTGAGCACATGTGACAGACGTGAAAGGGTCTGGAGGAGCCGTGGAGAATGTTATGCCGTCTGTGACATCGTTCAACATGACCACTTTGGTGGTGGGTCGGTGATGGTCTGTGGAGGCATATCCATGGAGGGATGCACAGACCTCTACAGGTTAGACAACGGCACCTTGACTGCCATGAGGTATCGGGATGAAATCCTTGGACCCATTGTCAGACCCTATGCTGGTGCAGTGGGTCCTGGGTTCCTCCTCGTGAACGACAATGCCTCCTGGCCTCATGTGGCGAGAGTATGTAGGAAGGAATTGATACCATTGACTGGTCCCCACGCTCACTTGCCTGACTGCAATCCAATAGAACACCTCTGGGTAGGACTTTATGTTTCGGTCCATCCGACGCCTCAGGCTGTCCAAGAGCTCAGTGATGCCCTGGTCCAGATCTGGGAGGAGATCCCCCAGGACACCATTCGTCATCTCATTAGAATGTTGTCAGGCCTGCATACAAGCATGTGGGGGCCATACAAACTACTGAGTGCGATTTGAAGTCGGCAAAGTGGACGAGCATGCCTGCCACATCATTTTTTCACTTTAATTTTCGGGGTGTCTTTGAATTCAGCCCTCTGTAGGATGATCATTTTCATTTCCATCAAACGATGTGCCGTCCTTTCGTTCCTAACACATTACCATATCAGTCCATAGCAGTAGAGATAGCCAGCAGGGTTTTTTTTCCCCATTAAGAGCTGATGTATTTTCAAAGTGTTCCTACATATATACAGTATATATTATAAATTAATATGAAGCAAAAGGTGACAAAAAGACATACCCTGATTTGCAAGAGTTAAGGTGAAGTATTTGCACCATTTACTATGTTATTGTCTCCTTTGTTTTTAGGTCTGCCATGACCAAGTTGAGTGGGAGCCGTACTATCAGCTGTGTCTATACGATGTTTGCAGTTGCCCACCTGGAAAGCAGTGTGTCTGTAGTGCCATTGCTGCCTATTCCAGACAATGTGCTCAGGAGGGCACTGTAGTCCACTGGAGAAACCACACATTCTGCCGTAAGTACAGTTCACTGACTACAGTCCGTAAAACCATTAAAAATATGTACTTGTACCAAATAAAATGATGACAGGTGGGAGTCAGCTCTGGATGATGTGGCCAGTAGTTATTTACTCTTAGACACTCTGCTAACAGCTTGTCACGTCTGGACTCCTGCAAATGTCTTCTGGTGGGAGTGCCATTATGTACCACCAAACTGCTGCAGATGATTCAAAATGCAGTGGAATGTCTGATGTTCAGCCAGCCAACGTGGGCACATGTCACTCCTTTCTTCATGTCACTACATTGACACCCTGTAGTAGCAGATATTAAGTTCAAATCCTTGATGCTTTTCTATAGGATTGTCAATGGATCAGCTCCTTTATTTATGGAGACACTTCTGATGCTCAACCACTTAGATCTGCTGATGATTGGCAGCTGGTGATGCCACCTCTGTGTGGTATCAAATCTCAATCCAGACTCTTTTCATGTGCAGCTCCTACTAATGAAATGAGCTGCTCACCTCCATTCAAAATTCTGACTCGGTGTGTTTGAGAAGTGTTGGAAGACCCTCTTGATTGTTGAATTTCACTCTAACTGATTGATATTTACTGTTGGATTTTGTCACTTGGGAGTTGTAACAAGCTTATGTTTTTCTTCTGAGCTTTTCACTTGTGATGATCAATTTTGTACCCTTGAACTGTAATACTTGTTCCCAAACAGTCCCCAGACTGATTATTGTATTTCAGAAAGAATTTCAGCAATGGCTGAGGGTCAGATATGTCATTTTTGCTTTTTTGGTTTATTTTTTGTGTTAAACTGCAGATTATTTAGTTTCTGTATATCTATATGTCAATGCATATTCTGCTATGTTCTATATGTTTTGTGGGTGGTCCTCTAAGACAGGGGTGTCGAACTCCAGACCTGGAGGGCCTTTTCATTCTAACCATCTTCTTAATTAGTGACCAGTTTTTGATGCTAATTAACTTCTTTATCCTTAGTTTTAATTAGCTTGACTCAGGCCCCTTAGATGTTTTTTTCCTTAATTAGCAGCCGGACAGTAATGAGACATAAAACAAGCAGGACGTGACCAGCTCACCTGTACCCATCAAACAAAATCTGAAAATAAAGATGAAGGTCTCAGTAAGGTTGATCCCTCAGGTTACCAAAACATTTTAAGATTTCTTAGAAAAAAACAGAATATCAACAGTTTTGGAAATGTCTGCTGTGGCAAAAAGAGAGCCAAAAGAAAGCCATGGAATTGAATAACGGGGCTAATTAACAGCAAGAATCAACTTCTCATTAAGGAACTGGCTGGAGTTTGAAGCCCCAATTTAGCTGGTCATCTGTTGGCTCGTTTCATGTCTCATTTTTGTTTGGCTGTCATTTAAAGAGGAAAAGAATCAATTCAGAAGACTTAATCCTTAAAAACAGGGCTATTAAAATAGAGGGAAAAGAAGTTAATTAGCAGTGAAAACTAGACACTGATTAGGAAAAGGCTTCGAAAGAAAACCTGCACCCACTGCGGCCCTCCAGGCCTGGAGTTTGACACCAGTGCTTTAAGAGATGGCCCACCTGCCCATCACCTCAAGAGACTGCCCTCAGCACTACAAAAGCTGAGGAATTCCCACAGTCCCTTGCGGTTCATTGTGAGTGTGCTCATGCTGTGTTGAATTCCTCCAGTGCTATTCTGTGCTTTGTGTTCTACTGGATTTTTATGACCTTTCGCTCTGCATTTTGAATTTGCCTCTTTGATTTTTAGATTGGGACATGTTCACTTTTAGGATTACGTTATGACGGCATTGCTTTCTATGTCTTTGTGCTCTTCAGAGCTTACTTTTGTTAACAGAGCTTTTGTAAAGATAAAGATCTTTCATTTTGTAAAGATTTTTTCATTGTGTTTTTTCTAACCTGCTGGGGTTTGATGGTTATTTCTCCCTCTAGTGGGCAGTTTGTGGAACTTTTTGTGCTTAAGAACTGTTTCAGTCATAACACTGATGTTTATTTGATTATGTAGACCTCTTTTGTAAGTCACTTTGGATAAAAGAAACTGCTAAGCAAATAAATGTAAATGTAAAAGCTACCTGCTCAAGTAATCCATACACTTTGGCAATACACCTCAACAGATGGGCAGTGCAAAAAGTTGTGGTCAGTTAAAAATGATTGATTGAGCTCACAAAAACATAACGTGAGATAGCTTGATAGATGTAAGTGAAATAAAAGGAAGGGCAATATATGAATAAAATGTATTATTATTATTTGATAGACAGTCACATGATGCCTTACATCACCACTCCTGTGCTTATAAGATGGCAGCAGACATCCCTTGGCATCCTAGTTTTAGATCTCATTACTGAAAATCATCATTCTTAGTGGAAGCTAAAATGGCAAAGGGATCTTTTGGTTTTTGAATATTTTTGTCAAGTTTGGCTCTAGCTTAGCTTAGCTTTTCTCTTTTTTTTAATTCTGACTCTTGGCTGCTCCCATTTTTACTACATTATTTCACAGTCTTACTTCTACTTGGGCGGCGCAGTGGTAGCGCTGCCGCCTCGCAGTAAGGAGACCTGGGTTCGCTTCCTGGAGTTTGCATGTTCTCCCCATGTCTGCGTGGGTTTCCTCCCACAGTCCAATGACATGCAGGTTAGGTGCATTGGTGATCCGAAATTGTCCCTGGTGTGTGCTTGGTGTGGGTGTGTCCTACGGTGGGCTGGTGCCCTGCCCTGGATTTGTCCCTGCCTTGAGCCCTGTGTTGGCTGAGATTGGCTCCAGCAGACCCCCGTGACCCCTGTGTTAGGATATGGCGGGTTGGATAATGACTGACTGACTCACTGACTATTATAATGTATTGAGGATTACTTCTGCTCTGTGTTCTGTGTATTGTGTTGTATTTACCTCCTTTTTTTTGACACCCACTGCACGCCCAGCCTACCTGGCAAGGGGTCTCTCTTTGAGCTGCCTTTCTCAAGGTTTCTTCCATTTTTTCCTTACAAGTTTTTTTTTGGGAGTTTTTTCTTGTCTTCTTAGAGAGTCGAGGCTGGGGGGCTGTCAAAAGGCAGGGCCAGTGTGTGATTTTGGGCTATGCAAAAAATAAATTGTATTTGTATTGTATAGACGTTTGATTTAGAACTCTGGGCTGCCATTTGACTGCACCTTTTTCTGTTATTTGTCATTTATTTGCCACCTTCTAAAGACAGTGTAACTCCTAGTAATTAAGAAACGTTTATAGGCTAATTATCTTCACCCTTATGTGTGGGTCATCCATGTCGAATACTGGTAAATGTGCACTATGGAGGTTTTTATTTTAATAATCTCACACTTCTTTTTAAATTCCAGCATTGCAGTGCAGTGGAGGCCAGGTGTACAGCGAGTGTTCTCAGCCATGTCGATCATCTTGTGAAGAAATCCAGCATCCAAGTAGCTGTCAGGTGGTGGAAGATTGTGTGCCAGGCTGTGCCTGTCCAGAAGGGCTGGTGCTGGACAGTACCGGGCAGTGTGTGCCCATCGATATGTGTTCTTGTATGCATGGAGACACCATCTACCAACCGGGCAGCAGTATAAAACGCCTCTGCAATACTTGGTATGTGCCTCTAATTTAGTGGAAAAAATAGTGGAAGCAGCATGAAAATTCTTCTAATTCTTCTACAACCCCAAATCAGAAAAAGTTGGGACGGTATGGAAAAATACAAATATATAAAAAAAAATTGTAGTGAGTCTTAAATGTTGTGAGCATCAGGGGGTGCACAGCTCGCTAAACACCTGACACAACAGGCACAGGCACAGGTGTTCACAAAACAAGACATTTTATTTGGCAGCTGTGGGAAACACTTCCAAAAAAGTAATTTCCCACCCTGTCCAAGTTCAGTCCCAAAGCTCAACAGCACACAGTACTTTATCGTTGTTCTCTCTCCCTCTCCCTGTCTCTTTCTTCCACCTCCACTCCTCCTCCAAGCTTTGTCCACTTCCTCCCAACTCTGGCTTCCGTTGTAATGGTTGGTGGCTCCTTTTATAGGGCACCTGGAAGTGCCTCCAGGTGTCCAGTGATCATCTTCTGGATGCACTTCACTTCTGGTGTGGTGGCAGTGCTGCTAAGGAGGGCTTAGTTGTTCCCCTTGCAGCCATTGGCCCTGGCAGTGTTAAGCTTCCATGCTCCAACCCCGTGGCACTGTAGCAAGCCAGGGGGGGCTGCCCTTTGTTGTTCCTGGGGGAGGTACTGACCTGTGTAAACTCCTTATCCTTAAGAAGACATCCGGGTCGGATAAGATTCTTCGCTGTCCATCACAATGTACTTTGACTTTTATTTCATTACAAACAGTGAGAACCCAAGAGATTTCCTGTTTTGTCTGGTCAACTTCATTTCATTTATTAATATACACCCATTTCTGCATTTCAGGCCAGCAAACATTCCAGAAAAAGTTGGGATGGTAAAGCATTCACCACTTTGTAATGTCACCTTTCCTTCTCACAACACTTAAAAAACATTTTGCCATTGAAGATACCAAGCGGTGAAGCATTTGTCCAATTCTTCCTGCAAACACGTCTTAAGGTGTGCAGCAGTACAGGACCGTCGTTGTCGCATTTTTGGTTTTAAAATCCTCCACACATTCTCTGTTGGGGACAGCTGAGGACTGCAGGCAGGCCAGTTCAGTACCTGTACCCTCTTCTTCCACCATTGTGCCTTTGCCATGTGTGCAGAATGTGGCTTTGCATTGTCTTGTTGAAAAATGCATGGACATCCCTGGAACAGAAGGCAGCATATGTTGCTCTAAAATGTCAATGTACTTTTGTGCATTAATGCTGCCATTACAGAAGTGCCAAGGGCATTGACACAACCCGATAGCATGACAAACCCTGGCTTTATGACTTGATGCTGATAGCAGTCTGGATGGTCCTTCTCGTCTTTGGAGAAGAGCACACAGTGTCCGTTTCTTCCAAAAAAGAATGGGAATACTGATTTGTCTGACCACAATGCACAATTCCACTGTGTGATGGTCCATCCCAGATGCCTCCGAGCCCAGAGAAGTTGACACCTCTTCTGGTTAACATAAGGCTGCTTTTCTGCACTGTAAAGTTTTAAGTGGCATTTTTGAATGTAACTCCGCATTGTAGGGCTTGACAACAGTTTGCCAAAGTAATCAGGCCTCACCCATGTGGTTCTATCAGCTATTAATGAGTGAAAGTTCTTGATGCAGTGTCTGCCTTCTGAAGGGTCGGAGGTCACGGGTGTTCATCTTAGCCTTACACCCTTGCCCTTCAAGATTCCTTGAATCATTTAATGATATTATGCACTGTAGAGGGAGAAATATGCAAGTTCCTTCCAATATTCCATAGAAGAACGCTGCTTTTAAACAATTCAATCATTTCCTCACGCATTTGTTGACAATCTGGAGTTCCCCTGCCCATCACCACATCACCTGTTTGTCATCACTGGCCCTAAATTTTCCCTGTCCCAACTATTTTGGAATGTGTTGCAGGCCTGAAATGCTGGAATAGATGAATATTAAAAAATGAAATGAAGTCGACCAGACAAAACAGTTCACAAAGGGAGGCACGGTGGCACAGTGGTAGCGCTGCTGCGTCACAGTAAGGAGATGTGGGTTCGCTTCCCGGGTTCTCCCTACATGGAGTTTGCATGCTCTCCCCGTGTCTGCATGGGTTTCCTCCCACAGTCCAAAGACATGCAGGTTAGGTGCATTGGCGATCCTAACTTTCCCTAGTGTGTGTGTCCTGCGGTGGGCTGGGACCACGTCCGGGGTTTGTTTCCTGCCTTGCACCCTGTGTTGGCTGGGATTGGCTCCAGCAGACCCCCATGACCCTGTGTTAGGGTATAGCGGGTTGGATAATGACTGACTGACTATTATATTGTATTGAGGATTTGTGAGTGTTGTATTGTATTTACCTCCTTTTTTGACACCCAACCTACCTGGAAAGGGGTCTCTCTTGGAGCTGCCTTTCCCAAGGTTTCTTCCATTTTTTTCTTCCTGTGCTGGCTGGGATTGGTCCAGCAGACCCCTGTGACCCTGTGTTAGGATATAGCGCATTGGATAATGGATGAATGGGTTCACACAGTCTGCAATGAAATAAAAGTTAAAGTAAATGTGTTGTGTTTTTTTTTTTTTGCATTTTCTATATTGTCCTAACTTTTTATGATTTGGGGTTGTAATTGTCAATTCTTCTTCAAATTCTTTCATTGTCTACCACAGGTTATGCTGTGAAGTTTTTTGAAATGGTTGCTCTCCTGCTGATTTATGAGCAAAGTTGTTATATTCTTTGATTCTACGTAGAAATAAAGCCATGCAGCTATTTACGCAGTGTTTTATATTGTGAATAAAAGTTGTCTTCAGAAAGTCGAGCTTCTGGATTTAGGTCAGAGCTGTTAGGGGAACGAGCTGCCCCCTCTTTGAGTCGCCAAGGACACACCAGTGGTAGGAGATATGTGATGAAATCACCCTACGGCCTGTTTGCAGTATCCACAGGATAGGTTGATTTCATTGAATTTCTCTACCACATGGCTTCCTCTGAACAGCGGCCAGTCTGCACTTTTAGAAATCGGCTTGATTAAATAAAACACTCCGTACACTGTGGACCTAAATACTCATACTGGCTCAGCAGTCAGAGTCTGTGACTCATTCTCACTCGCTTTGCTTTCTATTCATTCATTTCTTTTTTTTGTTTTTGGTTTTAGTCTTTGTGAAAATGGCACGTGGAACTGCACCAGTCTTCAGTGTCCCGATATGGCTGTTTGCCCAGGGAATCTCGTCTATTCCTACAAGTCTTGTCTGAGGACATGTGATAATATGGAGTCCCCACACAACTGCTCAGAGGCATTTGATGGCTGCGTGTGTCCAGAAGGCACTGTACTCTTGGTAAGTTCTCCTAATAGGTGTAACCAGTAGGGGGCGCTACTGAGCCCCAAACCCCAGACACAATCACACCCACACTCATCACTAATTCTAGTAAAGTCCTGTTTTATTAACCTTTAAAGTGTCACATACTTGGGGGTTAATGCACCCCTGGACACCAAATACTTTTTAGCTGCAATTTTTAAGTAAACGTCACAATTCACCAAGAAAATGTGAAATTCTAATGGAACACATTTTTTTTTTTCATGGAAACAGCATCACAATTACTGCAACACTGATCAATTTACACCAGTGGTTCTCAACCTGTGGGGTGGGCCCCCCTAGGGGGGCGTGAAGATGTGGGGATTCCTCCCAACGGGACGACACACAGAAGAGCGTCCGAAAAACAACCGCAGGCTCCCAGCGCTCTAGCAGTTTGCCGCAAAAGCGAATCCGAAGAGATTGCGGTCATGCTATAAACACCTGCCAGCGATGGGTGATGCAAGGCACATTGTAAATGCAGGGCACAGGATTATTTGACCACTAACCTGGCACCCCCGACCTTGCCTGACTGCTGTGTCTGTGTATAGCAGAGTGGCAGATCCCACTGCAATAAATAACCGTGCTGTTCCTGTTTTAAGATGAATAAAGCTGGTTTTGCTAAAGCAGTGGTTCTCAACCTGTGGGGCGGGCCAACCCTAGGGGGGCGCGAAGTAACAAAAAGGGGGGCGCGAAGATGTGAAAAATAGAAAACAAGAACCAAAAATATGAAAAAAACATCTGTTGAAACCAAAACAAATTAACTTAAACTACATTCTGATACTAGAACAATAAATATAGAGTTAGATAAATGTCGATAAAAGTTAAGTAGGTATAATAAAATATGCATCTACATTTCAAAAAAAATGTTAGGGGGGGCGCAATTAAAACTGTTATGAAAACTCGGGTCGCAAATACTTAAAGGCTGAGAAACGCTGATGTACACACTGCCAATGGGCTGTAAAAACTATAAAAAAGACTACCGCAACAATCTATTATTATGTGTACAAAGTGCAACTGACGCCATTGATGAAATTCAGTAAATCACTGAGCCAACTGTGCTTGAACTGACTGCACACAAACACACAGAGGTGAACGCTGATGATTATAACAACAACAACAACATTTATTTCTATAGCACATTTTCATACAAAAAATGTAGCTCAAAGTGCTTTACATAATTAAGAATAGAAAAATAAAAGACAAAGTAAGAATTAGAATAAGACAACACTAATTAACATAGAATAAGAATAAGGTCTGATGGCTAGGGAGGACAGAAAAAACCAAAAAAAAACTCCAGACAGATGGAGAAAAAAAAAAATAAAATCTGCAGGGGTTCAGAGGCCACGAGACCGCCAAGTCCCCCACTGGGCATTCTACCTTACATAAATGAAACAGTCCTCTTTATATTTAGGATTCTCTTGGAAGGACTTGAAGATGGTGGTCATGTAGACTTCTGGCTTTTAATCCATCAATGTAGAAACATCACAGTGCTTTGATTAGGTGGTGATGGCACAGGTCGCCACCACAGAAAACTGGGAAAAGAAACAGAAGAGAGAGTAGGGGTCAGTACGGATTTTAGAGCCACCATGAATAGTTATTATAATGAACTGAATATACAGAGTTTCAGGATTAAATGAAGGTGAAGTTATCAGAAGGCCATGTTAAAGTAATGTGTTTTCAGCAGTGTTTTAATGTGCTCCACCGTATCAGCCTGGCGAATTCCTATTGGCAGACTATTCCAGATTTTAGGTGCATAACAGCAGAAGGCAGCCCGCCTCACCACTTCTTTTAAGTTTTGCTCTTGGAATTCTAAGCAGACACTCATTTAAGGATCAGGCCAGTCTAGTGCAGCGGCTGAATCCCAAGGACAGTGATACTGCAGTGCTGTAGGGGGTGCCAGTGGTCATGAGCTGGTTGCTCAACAAATTATCATCTCTGGCATGCTGGCAAATTGCATTGGGAAACAACTATAGCCATTTGCGGCATTCAACGAATGTACGTTGTCGGATATACTTGACTCCGGCATGCTGGGAAATTGCACTGGGAACCGACTATAGCCGGTTGTGGCGTTCAATGAATGTAAGTCACCGAATATACTCGACTCCAGCGTGCTGGCAAATTGCATTGGGAAGCAACTGTTGCCCGTTGCAGCAGTTTAAGGGTTAACAGACAGAATACGCCTATCAAAGTACAAATAGCCCAGAACACAGTCCTTTACCCTCCATGCTCCTCTCGTTATGCCTCGTCCACATCCTCCTGGCTCTGATTGTCTAGCCATGATGACACGGTTCCTATAATTTTTGACCCTGAATGGTCAGAAAAGAGTCTGACAAAGTAGGGACCATAACTCCCTGCAGTGGTCCCTGGTGGCACCTGTGGAACCCAAATGGGCTGTGTACCAGAACTGCAATTCTTCATGATGCTGTGCAGGTATCCACATCCCAGGGATGATGCTGCCCTCTGGTGTATCGGTGGACACAGTACCTGGATGCTGTTGTTTCTCCTAGTTCTCCCAATATTCTGGCTTCCCTGCTGGGTAAGGATTCTTGTTCCCATCCAGTCAAAGAGCCTGTCCTTCCATTTTCTTTTATCATGGTGTCCTACCTGGGCAAGGAATCGCCCGTCCAACTCCAGTGGAACTCACATAGGATACTTTCTGAATAAATGGATAGGCTCCTGTCGTGAGATTGATGCTGCCTTTGTGATCTCTAGTCTGAGTTTAGATCAGACTTACGTGTAACTCCACTCGTGGCTGCCAGTATTTAGTGAATAATGTCATGTCTCCTGTGTTTTTGCATTCTTTGTTATTTTGTTGACATTGCAGTTGTTGCAGTTTCATGAGGTTTTCTAAAAATGATTAAAATCTAAATTAACCACTTAAGTGGGTGGCATAATACTTGTAGATGGAGGGGAAGTGAAACTTGATGACTGCGGTTGCTGATCTCATCTCCTGAGTATGTCAGATTGCTCAAGCAGAAATCACAGGGTATGTCAAATTTCACAACTACGTAATGACTTTCCAGCACACTTTCACATTTCCAAAGTATCACGTGTTCACACCTTTTTCTAACAGCCAATAAAGTGCTGCTGGACAGAGCCAGTGCTGTATGAATTCGTAACAGGCGCTACAAACTCAGCCACAATCTCGGCCATGTTTTACTTTTTTTCAATTCTGTCATGGTACATAAAACATGAGACTTTAGACAAAAGAGTCGCTCGTCTATTTACGAAGTCCAAATTCAAACCTCTTTGATTTTGTTAGAGCATGTCTGGTAGTCTGTTAGGACTGAGTCACTGGGTATGTCAGACTGCACAACGCTGCTCCGACTTGCTGAAATTGTGTAAATGAAGTCTGTGACTGAACATTGTTGGACAAGTCTTGTAATTCTAGATCCGTGGGATAGCCCTGCTTCATGCCCGGGGGAGCCAGAGGGATGAACTGTCCCCATATTGTAGAAACCTGACCCAGAAGTGCATCCTTTTGGACTTTGAATATTTAATTGAAAGTCTTTTGTATTCAATGACTGCCTGAAGTCTGAACCCACGGCCATCTCCAAGTGCTGGGTTTCCACTCAACTGATGCTTTGCCAGGCCTTTACTGCAACTGGCTTCAAGTGCTGCTTGTTCGTTGGACTTTCTGCCATCAGTTTTGTCTTCAGTAATTGAGTTGCATGTCCAGTTGGGTTGAGGTCAGTTCACTGACTTATCCAGTCCCACTTCTTTGCCTTGAAAAGCACTTTGTTTGCTGTCTCAGTGTGTTTTGGCTCCTTGTCCATCTGTACTGTGAGGTGTCGTCCTGCCAGTTTTGCAGCATTTGTCTGAATCTCAGCAGACAGTATGGCCGCCCTGGACACTTCAGAATTCATCCTGCTACTTCTGCCAGCAGTCACATCATCAATAAACACCAGTGACTGACTTCCAGTGGCGGCCACACTTGCCCAGGCCATAACACGGCCTCTGCCATGTTTCACAGATGATGTGGTATGCTACAGATCATGAGTTGTTTCTTCTCTTCTCCATACTCTTCTCTTTCCAACATTCTGGTTACATATTGATCTTAATTTAATTTGTCCAAAGGAAACTGTTCTAAAATTGGATTGATTTTTAATATATTTTCTTCTAAAGTCTAATCTGTCCTTCCTCTGCTTGAGGTTTACCAGTGGTCCGCACCTTGTGGTAAACCTTCTGTCTTTACTTTCATGAAGTCTTCTCTTAATTGTACACTTTGGCAATGATGTGTTCTTGGTTTGGGTAAATGTTGTGAAGGGGTTCTTCTTCACCAAGGACAGAATTCTGCTGTCATCCGGCACAGTTGTCTTCCATGGTTGTCCAGATCTTCTGCTGTTGCTGAGCTTGCCAGTGTGTTCCTTCTCTTTAAGAATGTACCAGATGGTTGATTTGACCAGGGGCCTCATGTATAAATGGTGTGTATGCACAAAAAATGTTGCGTATGCCAGTTTCCACGCACACTTCAAGATGTATAAAAACTAAACTTGGTGTAAAGCTGCACACATTTTCACAGCAGCCTCACACCATGCATACGCACGTTTCCCTTTCTTTCTCAGATTACCATCCATTTATCAAATACACTGAAATTATTTGCATATTGTTTACAAATTTAAAGCACTTGATTGTAATCAATCTGTAACAATATACGGATGCACGGAATGGCCAAACTGTTCCAACTATCATGGCCGCTTTAGCGTTGTTAGAAGACATCGCAAATGGAAGAGTTAGAAGAGAGCACATATTTGCAGATCATACTGATTACCTGTCCAATGATGATGACTGGCTTCCAAGTTGATTTACAATACTAAGATACAGTGCATCCGGAAAGTATTCACAGCACATCACTTTTTCCACATTTTGTTATGTTACAGCCTTATTCCAAAATG
>JANRMT010062817.1:19998402-20021574 GCA_026402145.1 Polypterus bichir lapradei
TCTATCTATCTATCGTGCCTTTCACATTATCTATCTATCTATCTATCAATCTATCTATCTATCTATGAGGGAGTACCCAAAAATAACCAGAATTGAAAAAAAAAATTATAATTTTTACTTACTGAAACTTTAGTCTCCTTCAACGTGTTCTCCATGTGAATGAATGCACTCGTCCCAACGGTCTTCCCACTGGTGGAAACATTTTTGGAATTGCTGAAGAAGAAGGTTGTCCAAGGCCTGCAGCGATTTTTCTTTGACGCTTTCCTTTGAGTTCTTTTTTCATATGCTGCAACAAGAAAAAGTCGCTTGTAGCAAAGATCCAGTGAGTAGGGAAGGTGGCAAGAACGCCAAGACACACAAGTCAATGCAGAAGTCTCTTCAATAGTCCAATGACGATCTTCATAAAGTGCATTGTGGACTTTTTCAAGATTTTCTTCATTCCTAATTGTGGCAGGTTGGCCAGATCTCGGTTGATCTTCAAGTGAAATTTCCCTTTGTTTGAAACGTGAAAACCACTCGTAGACCGTAAAGCTTCCTCTTAAAAAGCCATTTCAGGCATCACTACAGTTTCAGCAGCTGTTTTCTCTGTGAAAACAAAATGTAACACAGACTCGCTGTTCTTTATGATGACCCATCAGAAAAATTGCACAACACATTTAATACGCACCAAGAAAAACCGCCATGGAATACCGTACAAACAATACAGAGCAACTAAGTCCAGATTGAGCACCAGGTACAGATTCTGGTTATTTTTTGGGTACCTTCTAGTATCTATCTTATTGTGAGTTTCATATCTGTCTGTCTGTCTGTCTGTCTGTCTGTCTTCCCATTGAAAGATGACAATTTCTGCCACTTGATCATAGTAAGGTAGAGCCATTCCAAATGACAGCAACATAAAAAATTAAGGAAGTGAAAACAATTAATCATTCATTCTTTCATTTTCTGCCACTTATCTGGGACTGGGTCACAGGGGCACCATTCTTTCCAGTGATGTCTGTACATCCCTTTCCCCAGCCACACTTGCCAGCTCATACTGGGCCACATAACTGCGCCCACCGCCTCCATCTGTCTGTCGATCTCACCATCCCTTTTCCCCTCACTCGTGGAAAAGACCTCAAGGTACTTAAACTCCTCCACTTGCGGCAGTAGCTCATCTCCCACTAGCAGAAGGCTGTCTACCTTTTTCCTACTATGGACCATGGCCTCAGATTTGAAGGTGCTGATCCTTATCCCTACCTCCCCACACTCCATCCTGATGCACGGTGAATTTCAAATCCCGAAGAAGCCAGTAGGACCATGTCATCTGCAGAAATGAAGGGATTGAAGTTCTGAGGCGCCCGACTGGACCCCATTCCCTCTGTGACTGCACCTTCATATTTTGTCCATGAAACTTGCAAACAGGATAGGAGACAAAGCATAGCCCTGGTGGAGTCCCACACCCACTGGAAATGGTGGCTGATGTTTTTTGTGAGTACGCGGACACAGCTCTCATCGTGAATATACAGGGACTGATTGTCCCTTAGTAAGGGCCTGAGAACCGCATACTCTTCCAACACTCCCCACAGAACCTGTTGAGGAACACAGTCATACACCTCTCTTAGTCCATGAAACACATGTAAACCAATTTGGTGTACTCCAATGCCCCCTCCACACTCCTCATGAAGGTAAATAGCTGGTCCACCATTCCACGGTCTGGACAGAATCCACATTGCTCCTAATGGATCTGAGGTTCCTCCTTTCCAGTAGCCTGGCATAAGCTTTTCCAGGGAGGCTGAGGAGTGTGACTCCCCTGATAGCTGGAGATTACCCTCCGGTCCCTCAGGGAAATGGGAGTTGATCCCCCATCAGCTTCTGTTGGCCTCCTCCACAGAGGTCCTGTCTGTTGGGATCAGGAGTTCCTCAAAGTGTTCCTTCCACCCCCACACTACATCTTCAGTCCAGGTCAGCACTTATGAACAACTGATTAGAAAAAAGAAATGTAATGAAAAGCATGTGTAATCAGTCAATTATAAAAAAATAACAAAAGTTGTAACAAGTTGCTCAAAAACACAAAAGTAGACTCCAAAGTAAGGAACTAAATTAAAGTCAAATTACCCTCCATAAGTTGGCCTTAGGGGTTCACAAAAAATTATCCATGGAAAACAAATACAAGAATAATGTAAAAAAAAGGTGTAAAAATTTAAATTATGCATTGTAAGCAACATAGAAGATAATCAGGAATCCCAACTGAGGGAATGAAAGATTCCTTATCTTGCCGGGATGATGTAATAGAATGACTATGGGAAATCAAGATGCAGCCCGGCCAAGCAGACCCCAGTTGGTATTAGGGACGGGTAATCTACGTTCTGAGGGAAATGGCTTTTTTTATTGACAATTCATCCCCTGGCACAAAATGTGTTCCTCTGGCTGGCTCCCAATTTAGACACCTGCAGGTCTGTTTGGGAGTTGGATTTTGGAAGGGGTGGCCGTGTAGGGGTCCTTGGGTGCTGTCAGAGGGTGCCCTGGAAAAGGAGCTTACGGGTTCCATATGGCTTCCATGTGGACCTAGAAGTGCTTCCGCAGGTTAATGTCTCAATCCCAAAAGCACTCCCAGGTTCAAGATAAAAGGGAGCCATCTCACTGTATCAGGGAGCCAGAGTTGGAAGGGAGTGAGTCAATGCTCGAGGAGGAGGAGGGGAAGGAGACAGAAGATATTGGTCTCCCATTTGATGATTGATGGATTAAAGCCTGAAATGATACTGTTCTTGATAAAATACTGTTTAATTGAACTTGTGACTGTCAGTGGTGGAGTTGTACAGGGTGAGGCAGAAGGGACGGACGTTTTTTACAAAATCACAAAATTGTTAATTTTTCTTACAAAGAAATTTATTGAAAGATTTGAGTTCATATTGAAATAGCATTTGACAATTTGCAGGGATGGAAATGCAGGTCTAAATGCAAAATACGCCTTACTGAACGATTACTGAGGCCAAGTTCAGAAGAATGCTTCTGAGCAGATCGACTTGGACTGCGCAGCAGGGCTAGTCCTACGCTTCCCACATTTTCAGGGGTTCGTGCCGTTCGTGTAGCCCCCGGCGGTCTTTTGTTCATTAGTGCACCTCGTATGCGAAGTGCTTTAACCCAACGTAGGATAGTGTTACGAGCGGGAACAGCTTTATTTCTGTGGATATTGAAATGGCAATGAAACTCACGCTGAACTGCAGTAATAGATTGGTTGATCTTGACAAAACAGTCGTATGCAAAAACGCGGTGTTCTATCGTCCACGGCTCCATGGCTTCAACTAAAAAGAAAATAAAAAAATGCTAAGACTTTGCGAACCTAACGCCACCTACCGCACATCTGTCACTCCACCTAGTGGTGAGTTCTAGCCATTTCAAAGACGTCCGTTCTTTCTGCCTCACCCTGTATCTGGTGTTAAGGCTTGTTGGTGCCCCCTTGTGGTCACAACATATATATAAATAATCAAATAGATATCAAATGAAATGAGAAGTGAAGTAAAATCACACCTTTTATTAACCAACTGAACAGATTACAATACGCAAGTTTTTAAAGTAGCTCAGGCCCCTTCTTCAAACAAGTTGTAGTCAAGAAGTCGAGTCCAAAGTAAGTAACTACAGCAAAATTGAAGTGACTTATATAGGTTGGCCATAAGGATGCACAAACGATTATACAGGGAGATAAAAAACAAAAATTGAAACAAAAACAAGAATAATGCAAAGAAATTGTAAAGATTTACATCTATACATTGTGAGTACTGGAGAGGATGGTCTGCATGGGTCTGAGCTGCCTTGAAGGCTTGCATATTGGAATCTGAACAGTTGGCCTAATAAAAGGTGTCATTTTGCTTCACTTCTCATTGCATCCATAATGGCTAACATGGTACATCACCCTACTACTACATATAACGCTGACTATATAAATTAAGAAAAATGAGGTAACAGAAATGAACTTACACAAATAATGCATAAAAATAACAAAAAAAAAATATATATATATATATATAATATACACATCTCTCTATTATATAAAAAATATCCTGAGACGAGATGAGACTTTTTAATCTCAGATGAGACGTGATTTTTTCAGAGAGACACTTTCACGTCCCGCGAGACAAGACTTTGTGCCAAGAGATTTAACCACGCCCGGGGCCGGAAATAAAAGACAAAGAGTAGATGACAAAGTAGAACGTCATAAAGAATTCAAAAACGTTCATGTGATACACATGCAGAGCAGGTTAGAGATAAGGAAAGTACCAAAATTCAAAAGTCTCAAAAAATGATAGTAAAAATCGCATTAGCGCAAACAAACTATTATTATTACTCGGTGAAATAACGGAACAGCGAAAAGAGATCAAATGTATTGTTCAGATTTAAACTTTAAATTGGAGACTTGTAGATCGTCTAATTCGTGTTGCCATCAGGGAAAAGTTGTATTTCTAACCAATGAAGAGGCGTATCTGCGAGAATTAAAAGATTTGTTGTTTGGTGTAAGTCAAATCCACATACGAGAGCGGCAGAGGTGTGAAGTTGCTGGCGCATAACGCAAGGCCGGGGGGTTGGCAAGTGAAGCGAGCAGGGGGCCCTAGTAATATATATTGACAAATACAGCTCCAGGTCACACTTAGAAAATATATCTGTCCCAGTTGAGTTTCAAGGCAAAGGTTTTAAAACAAAAAACTAATTATTTTGCTAGGAACATCGCCAGGTTTCAGACTACACGATGCAGATAAACAACACTCAGGTTGCCATTATTCTTATTGGAGTTCCCTTTAAGGGTGTCTGTGCTGACAGGATGGTCTGTTGGAAGTCCAACTCCCAGGCAAACATGAAGGGGTCTGCAATGCAGGTTGGGAGCATGTACTGATGTACTGATACAGTGCGTTGCCTCACCCACCACACGATGCACCACCTCAGGATCCCAAATTAGGACCTGAACGCAGTCGTGCAACGTGTGATACCTCAGCACCACACCAGTTTGAATGGAATGGAACAGTGTGAGGTTTTTTAACAGAGGCTGGAGTTTTCCCTGCAAGTTGAAGGACCTCCTTGCAGGGCTGGATGCAGGATAACATCATAGCCAGGACGGGGTAATTGCAGGTTAAGGGTCCTACGGCCATCTAAATTCCAGCAGGAATCCTCTACCATTATATTTTACTGGCCCGGCAATGTACAGGGCTACTCAATACTCCAGATGGGTCTTTGGCATCCAGACCAAATAATGTGCTGTATCTTCTGGTGTCCTGCAGGGATATGAAACGTTCTGCCATTTCCAGCACCATCACTCTCTCTTTTGCACTACTCGGACAACTAAAATGGTTGCAGACAGCATGATAGCATTCAACATGCCGTTATTGTAACAAACTGTGGAAAAATGTGTCATTAGTACATTGTGTATCAGTGATGCCTGGATGGTAAATACATTATATTCTTTTTTTTCTACACAGATGGAAACTGTATCAAACCAATCAATTGTCCATGCGACTGGGAACAGACTGTTTTCCCCTCAGGAGCCACCATCATCCAGAACTGTCAGAACTGGTAAATCGAAAAGGGGCTGTCTGTGAATTACTTTGCTTTTCTGCACATGAAATTAACGTAGATTACAATCTAATGTTAGAAACGTTTTTATTATATCATTTAGAAGAAGAAATGGACTCAATCATTCAATTATAATCTCCATTTTAGTGTTGAAAAGAGCAGCATATATGATATAATGTGTTAGTAACATTAAGTATAATGAAGTTACTTACACACATATATATATATAGTGAGAAGAGGAAAGAGAACATGCAGAACGATTTGGGGCATGATCATGACCCCCGTATAATGTGCAACAAAGAAATAAAAATTGTTTTATAGAGTTATTAGTAAAGTCTATAGACCAACACAGAACTGAACTGAAATGGCAGATTCCTGATTTGTAAGGGGTGGGTTATGGTGGGCAGGCAATGTAAATGATTTCAGCAGTGCAGTGGGTGTTACTTTTCCATTGTGCAGATGGAGAAAGAGGGATGGCATTAGCACACAGCGCCAGTTCCTGGTTTGGCAGGTAATTACCATCACCAGCGCCCTTAAGCTGCCTCCCATGCACATGTGCGTGACAACAGTCAGTCAATCATTTTCTGTCCCGCTTAGTCCTGAACAGGGTCGCGGTTGGAGTGCTGAAACCTATCTCAGCAAACCCTGCACAGAGCTCCAGTCCATTGCAAGGCGAATACACACACACACACACATGCCAACTACATAGGGCCCATTTAGGATCGCCTATTGACCTAACCTTGCCTTTGGACGGTGGAAGGAAACTGGAGCCCCTAGAGGAAAACCACACAGACACGGAGAACATGCAAACCTCATGCAGGGAGGACAGGACGCAAACCCTGGTCTCCTTACTGCGAGGCAGCAGAGTTACCACTGCGCCACCATGCCACCTCGGTGACAACTGTATTTACTAAAAAAAGCAGCATGTTTGACCTTTTGTAATATGCATGATGTAAAGCCCAGAAGTAATATAATAAATAAACTGTATTAACTGGAGTAGCACCATCTTCGTCAGCAGTGATATATCAGTAATTCAATTATGTGAACGCATAGCTGCATTTTGTGTTTTTGCTTGTGTAAGCTGCCCATAGGGGAACAGATGGGTGTGTTCATGGCCCCCATATTCTAACGCGGGCCCCTAAGCCAGGATCTCTGGCGGGCCCTTCACCTAGGGCTAAGGAAAACGTGATACCCAATAGGATTTAAAATAAAATAAGTGATGTTAATGATGTGAAAACATAAGAAGTATTATGCACATTTATTAAATATATTTATAAAGTTAAGATCCTAATGAAAAACTTACAACAGTATCAAAAATTATTGCAAAATCTGTTTTCTAGCTTTTTTTGACGCAAAATTTTCAGTGACCTCAATAAAATCAACATGTTTAGCTAAATCATTTTCGATACACAGAATTGCTGGATGATTAAGTCGTTTTTGACTAGTTGTACTTCTTTGCCATGTTTTTAATGAATTTGCCAACCTGCTAAACGATCATTCTGCTGAAGAAATAGTAACTAGGACTGTACAAAAATCGAAATTTTAACTTTAACTCTTTATATCTACAGAAATAAGTGACGTAAATGTTTAATTTTTTTGTGTAGTATTTCTTATTTAATTGTGTTTAAAACCATGTATAATTTGTTTAAGTTTATTCTTTATAATATTTATAAATAAAGAATATATAAAACGATATGACACCAAATCAGCAATTAATATGAACATTTTCCACCAGTGGATCAGAGATCTACGTTTTATTTGGATTCGTAAAATGTCAAAGCGAGAAAGTTTTAGAAAAATGTATGTAGAAATTTTTTTATCTGAAACTTTTTTTGATATTGTTTTTAGTTTTCAAAATATTTTATGCTGAAGTTGACACTCAACGCTGTAGGATCAATTCTTGCTTTCTGTTCATACGTTTTGTTTGTGCATAATATCTACACATCCCGCACCGGGCCCCCTGGCTAGAGCCCTGTTAGACCCCCCATGGGTGTGTTGAGTTTGGGAAAAGGAGACGGACAGCACAGCTCTTGGAGAAACAAAATGATTCTGTCAGTCTGTTAATCCATTGTGAACATTCCAGCCCGGATCACAGACAGACGCTAAGGACACAAGTACCAAAGCACACGTGATTTTATTTATACAGTTCCAACAAACACCAACACGCTTTTACTTTCCTTTCATTTCTTCTTCGTTTTCTCTCTCTTTCTCTCTGTCTTACTTTCTCCTCCACTCTCCCTCCAGCAGGCTTCGTCCTCCTCCTCCCGACTCTGGCTCTCGGACTAGTGTCTGCTGGCCCCTTATATAGGGCACCCGGTAGTGCTCCAGGGGTCTGATGATGTGTTTCCAGCAGCACTTCTGAGTGTGATGGAAGAGCTGCTCTCCAGGGCTCAGCAGTAATTGTGGCATCCCCTGGTGGCCTCTGCGGATCCCCACCGGGCTCCACCAAACTCCATCTCCCATGAAGCCCTGCGGGAGTCTGAGGCACCGCTGCAACCCAAGGGAGCTGCCATCTAACGTTCCGGGGGAGGTAAAGCTCTGGCTACACTTGCTCACCCGGTGCTCCCAGCATGGAGATGTCCCGGGCGAGCAAGGTCCCTGGTCGTCCTCCACACCAGAATTGGTATGGTTGCTAAATAGTGAACTAAACGAAAATGTGCAAAAATGCTTTTGCCTAAAATTCAGGGAGTGGGACACTTCGGTTCAGGAGTCAGTGTTCTCTTTTGTTTCTGCCCCCATTGCGTCACACCAGTCCAGTGTCACCGATGTTATCCATCCATCCATCCATTATCCAACCCGCTATATCCTAACTACAGGGTCATGGGGGTCTGCTGGAGCCAATCCCTGCCAACATAGGGCACAAGGCAGGAAACAAACCCCGGGCAGGGCGCCAGTCCACCGCAGGGCACACACACACACACTAGGGACAATTTAGAATCGCCAATGCACCTCACCTGAATGTCTTTGGACTGTGGGAGGAAAGAACATGCAAACTCCACGCAGGGAGGACCCATGAAGCGAACCCAGGCCTCCTTTCTGCGAGGCAGCAGCGCTACCCACTGCACCACCGTGCTGCCTCTTTACCGATGTTATGACGTTTCAATTTAATTTAATTATCCCCTTGTACACCATATAGCCAAGACTTTAATAACTAGCTAAAGTAAAATGTCTTTATTTTTGTTTTAAATGCGTTATCACTGTGTCTACCTTGCCTTTCACCAACAGCACCTGCTCAGGAGGATCTTGGGAATGCTCCGGCCAACCTTGTGGACTTGAGCCCCTTTGCTTACATTCCGAGTTTCAGTGTGGCTCGGGGCTGTGTATCCCATCCTCATGGGTTTGCGACAATGAAGATGACTGCGGGGACGGCTCTGATGAGGCCTGTATGGCGAGCTGTGGGCCGCAACAGTTCCGCTGTGACAGTGGACAGTGTATTTCTGAGCAGTTCCTCTGTGATGGGGAGCCCGATTGCACTGACAGCTCTGATGAGATTCAATGCCCCCCAGCTCACCTCTGTACTCAGGGAGAATTTCACTGTGCTAATGGAAGGTGCATCCCCCAACTCCAGGTCTGTGATGGCAGACTGGACTGTGGCATTGATGATGACTCTGATGAAGACGGTAAGTTGTATTAAAATATACAGTATCGAGAAATGTTATATACTTTCCTTTAATGACTTCAGGGCTTCTTTTTGTTGACATCTTTGTTTGTGTATTCAGTTTTAATGTTATGTTGGTTATGATGAACGGAGCCAGTCAATCCATTAGGTGACACAGGTGACTACTTAGAGAGCCTGTCGTGGCGAAAAATTCGTCATGAGAAGGCTTTTTACCTGAAAATGAAGGCTATTGGGACTCAAGATAGACAGACAGAGTTTTAAAGCTTTATTGCAATAAATCAACAACACAGACTCAACCCAGTTCGGCCGAATGAGATTGAGTCCTGAACATTGCCATAATCAAAGTTTTTACAACAATTTCTTTTAACCTTGTTCAATGAGCTCATTCTGCACCTGGCTATGCTGTCTATTGTTCATTTCAGTTTCTGTTTTTCTTATTCCTGATTGGTTCTTCAACTGGTCTGATGTCCTCTATTCCATATTTGGTCTTTCATGGTGTCACTTCCTCCTCTAGCCTTTCAAGCTATACTACAGGGTGGGCCATTTATATGGATACACCTTAATAAAATGGGAATGGTTGGCAGCACATTGAACACATTTTATAAGTGGTCAGAAACTTGTAAATAACTCATGAAAGAATAAAGTTATGTTAAAACCAAGCACACCATTGTTTTTCTTGTGAAATTCCCAATAAGTTTGATGTGTCACATGACCCTCTTCCTATTGAAAAAACAAAAGTTGGATCCAAAATGGCCGACTTCAAAATGGCCACCATGGTCACCACCCATCTTGAAAAGTTTCCCCCCTCACATATACTAATGTGCCACAAATAGGAAGTTAATATCACCAACCATTCCCATTTTATTAAGGTGTATCCATATAAATGGCCCACCCTGTATAATATTGGCCTAAAGCTAAACTTTTATTAAAAAGAAATATTGTATATGCTTTCATTTAATCATTGCTTGGCATACTTGATTTGTCTTAATTTCTATACTAAAGCTAATTTCTAAAATATTCTTCTAATACGTTTGCTAAAACCTGAATTTACTAAGATTTTCTCTTCATGCATTACAGTGTGACCTTGCTTACAGCAAAAGCCTTTTGTTGCCTTTCTGCTGATTCATCAACCCAGCTGGTTTCGCTACGTGCCTTCCAGAGCCATCTTCTCTGTGTTATCGCTTCCTAGCTTCCTAGCCTTGAACACAGGTGTTCTCAATCTCTTATCCTGTTCTAAACTGGTTTCGATACGTCAATTTCTGTTCTTTCCCAGACTAGAAATTTTGCTGTAAGCTTAAAATAAATAATGCAATATGACTGATTTTTAGTTAACTATTTGCTTGACCTATCTTATTTACTTAACATTCTAATTTATGCTTAATCTAATGTTTTAGAAGCTTTTAATTACTTTTTATGGCTCTTTATGTTAATTTGCTATTCTGTATGCTAATATAAAAAATTTTCCTTCTGCAAGCCATCATCTGAGGGGCATCATTTTTGAAAGTTAAGAAGTGTGTGCTGTGGAAACTAAGAAGTGTTGGCCGGTATCACTGGCAGCAGGCTCAAAAACCTTTAGATTTACAAACCTTTCTGAGAACATGTCTTCACTTTGTCTTTTTGGTTTGTTGAGTGTAAACTGATGGGCAGAAATGGCAAATGTTTCCATTTAAAATTAAATCAGCAACTCAATACAGTGTGCAGAAAGTGAAAGGCTCTAAAAATTTTCAGAATCCACTGTAAATCTTCACCCAAGATAAGTTTATAATTAGTCTGGTCACAGATGTATTTGGTGAGTTTAGGCTGCTTAGCCATACTTTACTCAAAAGAAGGCATCAAACATCCACTCATCCAAAGGGCGACTCTACAATGACCTAAAGTAGAAGGGGGCATGACACTGCCTATCCTTCAGTTTTATTACTGGTATGAACTTTAGCCCGGGCACAGACAGGCATTGGTGCAGAATGTCCCAAAACACATACGTTTATTAATGTTTTGCACCACCACAATGTACGCAGTGCACAACCACTAACGCTCTTAACTCTTTCCTGTCCTTTTCTTCTGCCTCCTCTACTCCTTTCTCACAAGCTCCGTCCTCTTCCACTCGACTCTGGCCCCCTGAGTGGAGTGAGGCGGCCTCTTTTATACCGCACCCGGAAGTGCTCCAGGTGCTCCTCAAGTCAAGTTCCGGCAGCACTTCCAGATGTGGCGGAAGTGCTGCATGAGAATCCAGCTGCTCTTTTGGTAGCACTTCCAAATGTAGCAGAAGTGCTGCAGACTACGGCTCCGGTACTGTCCAGGTGTCCCCCGGTGGTGGCCGTGGGTCCCCGCAGGGTTGAGCTTTTAAGCTCCACTCCCATGGCCCCAGTGTAAACCAAGTGGGCTGCCCTCTCGTATCCCGGGGGAGGTACTTCTGATAATATGTTCACTCCCCCCGGTTCTCTCCTTAAAAGGGTGTCCCGACTGGGCAAGGTCCCGGGCCATCTATAGGGTGGTCCAGATCTCATTATGCAATTTTCATTACGCTATAACTTATTAAGTTTATTACATAGAAAATCACCCGAAAAATTCTGGTCCATCGAGAAGTGTGCGAACTGACGACATGAAGAATCGTCTTTGTGCCAAACTGGAATTGTCCCCGCGTAAATCAAAGTCATCCAGGTGATCTGGATCTGCATAATTAGATCTGGACCACCCTGTTATTATACTGGGTTGCAAATATACATGGCATAAAGACAATGAATATACACCAGCCTGGTCTACAGTAGAATTCTGATATCTTGCAGTACTTCTTTATATTCTCTGCTTTGTGCTCCAGTAAATACAAACTATCGTCAATACACTAATAATCCAATGGCTCTTCATTCACCCAGCATATGGAACGAATGCAAGAATCACTTTAATACGGAGAAGTTCTTATCTGTTGTACCTCTACATGACAACCACTCTTTTCCACCCTCTCAAACATAACACAGTATTTAATGTTTGGACAATGTCTAGCATTAGTAGAGAATTGCACATCAATAATGTTTTTGCATCCAACGAGCAATTAACCTTCAAATTTAACATCTCACCAATGCAATTTTTCAATTACTTTCAAGCTAGAAACTTTGCTAAACTGAGTCTGTCCAAATTTCTTCACCTTCCACCAATTTCTATTCTATTACATTCGTGGAAAAAAATATGCCTTGAAGACTCAGATAGCATCTCCACAATTTATAAAAATATTTTAAAGTCCCATCCTTTCAAAGACCCCAGGGCACAATGGGGAGATCTCACGCTTGACATTTCAGAAAAGGAGTGGAAGGCAGCCATGTGCAGAATTCACTCTAGCTCCTTATGTGCAAAGCACTCAATTATTCAACTTAAAATTTTCTGTTGGATACATTTATCTTGATTAAAAGTATCCAAAATGTTACCAGAGCAAGATTTAATCTGTGAACATTGCAATCGAGCTCCTGCCTCTCTGGGCCACATGTTTTGGGAGTGTATCAAATTAACATCATTTTGGACGAGCGTCTTTAAATGCTGATCAGACAGCCTTGGTGTCAAAATCACTCCTAATCCATTAACAGCTGTGTTGGGTGGACTTTAAGTGGAGAAGGACAAACAAATCGTAATTACCTTTACTTCACTACTACAGTACACATAGACTTATCTTGCATAACTGGAAGAATCCCACCCTACCACTTTGTCAGTGGGTACCTGATGTCCTATACTATTTGAAATAGGAAAAAATCAAATTCTTACTTAGAGGGTCTGTTCAAAACTTTTTTAAAATATGGAATGATCTAATCAATAACATTTTAGAATATATACTCAGCAAAAAAAGAAACGCCCCCTGACTTTCAACTGTTTTTACTTTCAGTAGACTTAATGTGTAAAAATTTGTATGAACACCAAAAGAGTCAACACCATAAGACATAAACTAAAAATGTTTCACAATGTGTCCCTGAATGAAGGGAGGCTCAAAATCAAAAGTGCCAGTCAGTATCTGGTGTGGCCACCAGCTGCTTGAAGTACTGCAGTGCATCTCCTCCTCATGGACTGGACCAGATTTGTCAGTTCTTACTGTGAGATGTTACCCCACTCTTTCACCAAGGCACCTGCAAGTTCCTGGACATTTCTGGGGGGAATGGCCCTAGCCCTCACCCTGCGATCCAACAGGTCCCAGACGTGCTCAATGGGATTGAGATCTGGGCTCTTCGCTGGCCATGGCAGAACACTGACATTGCTGTCATGCAGAAACTCACGCACTTTTTGCCACTCCTGTCTGGTCCAGCGAAGGTGGGTTTGTGCCCATAGGCGGCGTTGTTGCTAGTGATGTCTGGTAAGGACCTGCCTTACAACAGGCCTGCAAGCCCTCAGTCCAGCCTCTCTCAGCCTATTGCGGACAGTCTGAGCACTGATGGAGGGATTGTGTGTTCCTGGTGTGACTCGGGCAGTTGTTGTGGCCATCCTGTACCTGTCACGCAGGTGTGATATTCGGATGTACCGATCCTGTGCAGGTGTTGTTACACGTGGTCTTCCACTGCGAGGATGATCAGCTGTCCTTCCTGTCTCCCTGTAGCGCTGTCTTAGGCGTCTCACAGTGTGGACATGGCAATTTATTGCCCTAGCCACATCAGCAGTCCTCATGCCTCCCTGCAGCATGCCTAATGCACGTTCACGCAGATGAGCAGGGACCCTGGGCATCTTTCTTTGGGTGTTTTTCACAGTCGGTAGACAAGTCTCTTTAGTGTCCTGCATTTTTAGAACTGTGACCTTAAATGCCTACTTTCTGTAAGCTGTTAAGGTCTTAACGACCATTCCACAGGTGCATGTTAATTAATTGATTATGGTTAATTGAACATGCATGGAAAACATTGTTTAAACAATTTACAATGAAGATCTGTAAAGTTATTTGGATTTTTAAAACATTATTGTTGAAATACACAGTCCTGAAAAAGGGACGTTTCTTTTTTTGCTGAGTATATATATACTCGCGGATAAGTCAGGACTTGATTTTACCGTATAATTTCCGGTATTTTATAATGTTGGTCATGTAAGTCGAATGCGGAAAACTCACACTATAGGTCCAAGAGATTACGATATGCTAACGCCAACCTAAGAGAGTAACCACGGAGCACACTGCCTTTTTTTTCTATGTATTGTGCCTACATGACCACACAGTAATACCTGAACTATTCCGAAGCGGCATTTGCACTGTTTTGTGTTTTTTGTATCTCACACCCTCATACACCCTTATCGTAAGAGCATCCCTTATCTACGATGGAGCGTTCGATCAGAAGAAAATGTGAAGCTGGTTTTAAATTAAAAGTCATTGAAGTGGCAAGAGAAATTGGTGACTGAGCTGCTGCAACAAAATTCTATGTGTCTGAGAAACTGATGCGAGATTAGAGGAGGCAAGAAAATGTAATAAAAAAAACGAAGTGTCGCACTTTTGAACGGGTGTATAAGTCGATTTTATGATTTCAAGACCCGACTTATACATGAGTATATATGGTAATCGTCTATATCAGGGAAAAGGATACTTTTCCTTCCTTGCTGCTTCAAAGATTTGCTTTGTTGGCTGGCTCTCCTCTCTTTCTTTTGGGTGGAGATTGACTTTTGACAGGAAGAAAAAGAAAAGACAGAACAGAAACTGAGCCTTGAGGGTAGCATTGGGTGATGAGGACCACGGGTGCTGGTGTCTCCACCGACTGAGCGAGCAATGGGTGAGACAGGGAGACGAAGTTGGACTTGTGCTGAGTTTGTCAAATGGAACATTAACCCAATGACTGTGTTGCTGGTTTTTGCTCCCATTTTAATTCTGGTTTTTAAACTCACAGATTGTCCCTGTTTTAATGGAATAATTATTTATTTATTGAAGTTTGCACTGCACTCTTTCATTTTTTTTTTATTTAAATAAAAGCACTTATCGCTTTTGCACCTACCCCTTGCTATGTGTGTGTCCTCATCTGCCCGGCTCACCTCAGTTACAGTATGGACAGTGGTGGGCTCAAGAGGCTCCCAGAGAAGAGTGGGAGAATGGAGCCAAGCCACACCATTACACCTCTGGTGACATTTCTTCACAGTAGCACTCAAAGTAGGCCTTTCATAACACCTTGCCTTTGTTTTTCCAGGCTGTCATTTGGAGTGTGGCAGAGGAGAGTTTCACTGCTCAGTGGGAAGGTGTATCCCATACATGCAGCGCTGTGATGGCCATGATGACTGTGGAGACCTCAGTGATGAACACGAATGTCTGTGCCCTTCTGGACAGTTTCAGTGCCCAAATCAGACTTGCCTCCGTCCAGAGCAAGTGTGCGATGGACAGTCTGATTGCAACTCTGGGATGGATGAAGAAGTGTGTCATACTTCAGGTAGGAGAATACAGGCTGAAATATGAATGATTCTTTCAGAGTACTACCTGAGTGATTAAGATCATTTGAGAGCAGACAATGTAGACGTCAGTAGTGTAAAAGAAGAATTCAGTTAATGTTTGCTATATGTGATACCTTTCTAAGATGCGTCTTTAAAAAGGAAAGAAGCCTTAAATGCAGAACAATGCAAGATACCAAGGTGGACAATCTGATTTTTTTGAAATAGAACAAGAATATTCTGCTTTAAAAAGTACTTATCTATTCACTGATCAGAGTACATTAAAGAAATGTCCATTAAAGGCGATGTATGTAACTGTTTAAGGTATGCCAAATTAACATTTAGAGATTTCTCAAAATGCATTTAAGATATCTCATAATGATTTAGCCAGCACAATGGTACAGTGTTTCTGCTGCTGCCTTGCAATAAGAAGACTAGGGTTTGCATCCCCAGTCCTCCTTGCAAGATGCTTGCATGTTCTCCCTGTGACTGTGTGGGTTTATTCCAAGTGCTCCAGTTTCTTCCAACAGTCCAAATGTGCTTTAGCTCAAGGTTTCTTAAATGCATTATAAGATATCTCAAATCGAATTCAACAAATCTGGAAACGACAATTCTAAAATGCAATTCAAGATATCTCAAAACGACTTCCTGGAAAATTGCATGTGTTTTCAATGATATTTTAAGATATCTTGAAACACATTTGCGGCATCTGAAAATGAGCAGGAAGTTATTTTGGAATATCTTGAAGTGCATTTTAAATAACTGAAAATGGATAGATAGATAGATAGATAGATAGATAGATAGATATGAAAGGCACTATATAATAGATAGATAGATAGATAGATAGATAGATAGATATGAAAGGCACTATATAATAGATAGATAGATAGATAGATAGATAGATAGATAGATAGATAGATAGATAGATATGAAAGGCACTATATAATAGATAGATAGATAGATAGATATGGAAGGCACTATATGATAGATAGATAGATAGATACATTTTGAGAACAGGAAATTTTATAGGAAGTGATTACAAGATATCTTGAATTGCGTTTCAGTTATCTTAAAACATACAGAGTACCATTTCAGAATATGTTGAAATCTATTTGAGATAGCTTAAAATGCGTTGACGATATCTTGGAATAGGTGTATTTTGAAATATCTGTAATTCTTTTTGAGATATCTTCTCTATGTGTTAATTTGACTTGCCGTTAATTTTGAGATACTCTATCTGAAAATTAATTTTGGATATTCTTGAAATGTGAACTGCATTTTAAGAGGTCTGAAAATAATTTGGAGGTATCTCTGAATGTTAATTTGACTTGCCATCATTTTTAAATATCAGAATGGCCAGCATGGATGATCTAGCCATCGTTGATCATGATATTATTTAGGGTGTCAAATGGTCTAAGAAACATTTGCTGTCCTGGGACTTTCTCACACTAGAGATTACAGAGACTGGATGGCAGTTCTGTGAGTAGTATCACCTTGTTCATGAGAGAGGCTGGAGAAGAATAGCTAAGGATATTTTAAAATGTTTCAGACACTCAAGTAAGAGCTCTTTATAAGAGTGACGTACAAAAGAACATCTCTGAATGCCTAATATGCCAAATCTGTATTGTAGGAGAAAGCCATGCTGAGTTTCACTTTGAATAGTTAAAAACTGGAAGATCAAGCTACAGTGAATATGTAATCCCCAAAACTTTGGAGCTCAGATTTAAACTGCTTGCGGTCTACACAAGGAACAGAAGCACAACTTGAATATACGCCAAGCTCACCAATTCCTTTCAAGAATCAAGGCCAGTTAATCCATTTTATCTTTTTTCTCTGCTCTAGCTGCTGTGACTTGTGCATCGGGACAGCTGGCTTGTGGAGATGGCACCTGCATAACAAGAGAGAAGACTTGCGATGGGGTGACTGACTGTTCAGACGGTGCAGATGAAAATGACGCCCATTGCTCTGCTCCAATAACTGTCTTACCGGGGCATACTGAAGCCACACCTCCTCCAGGCTCCACCCCCAGCAATGAAACAACAGGTGATGGTGACAGCAGTAATGAATCTTTACAATGGATTAAACCCTTCAGAATTAACAGAACTAACTGTTGTGGGATATGGCCCGGACACAGGCAGGCGGACAGAGATGGTTCATCCAACACACGTTTAATATACATAATATTTACAAATAAGTACAACACAACCCCAAAACTCCCCCAAAAGTCCAGACCTCACAATGCCTTTTGTTTTTCTCTTCAGGGCGCCTCCTTTCCTCTCCTCCAAGACCTTGTCTCGTCCTCCCGACTCCAGCCATCGAATAGAGGGAGGCGGCCCCTTTTATACACACCCTGGACGTGCTCCAGGTGCCTCCCGACTATCTTCCGCCGGCACTCCCCAGTGTGGAGAAAGTACTGGCTGGTCTTCTTCCCCCCAGCACTTCCGGGTGTGGCGGAAGTGCTGAGGGCCAGGGCTCCAAAGGCATTGGGGTGCCCCCTGGCGGTGACCACGGGCCCCTATAGGGTTGAGCTTCCAAGCTCAGTTCCCGTGGTCCCCAAAGCCACCAAGGCAGTCGCCCCCACATGGTCTGTGGGAGGCATAAGCCCTCCTCCGGTCCTCTAGGACGGCCCGGTTGGGTACCACCCCCAGCCACCTGTGACACTGTACTCAATCAAGTTTGTGAACAGGAACCTGTTTTTGTAAAAAGTGACTTTGTGTTTGCTTGCAGGAAACTGCAGTGCCCATGAATTCCTTTGTGGAAATGGGGAATGTAAACCTAAAGCCTGGCTGTGTGATGGAGAAACAGACTGTGGAGATGGCAGTGATGAGGTCAGCTGCTATCACCCGTGTGGGCCCGATGAGTACCAGTGCCATGGCAGTGGAGAATGTATCCATCATATCCAGCTTTGTGATGGCAAACCGGACTGCCGAGACCAGTCCGATGAGAGTCTAGACAACTGTGGTAAGATTAAATAGATTTAAAGGGTCATTATTATCACGAGTACAGAAAACAGTGAAATTCTTACTTGACAAGCCATAATGGTAGGACAGCTCATACAATGCAGATTTCTTCAAACATCAACATGTCATTTCATCTTGTTTATTTAGTTGGTGTAGTTTATCAACATTTAAATAAGAATTCACAGCAAAATAAGAATTTCATTCATCACATTTTCTTCTGGGTACTTGCCAGGTTTGAATCCTGCACTTGGCCATTGCCTCTGCGGAGTTCTCCTTGTGTCTCTGTGAGGTTTTCCAGATAATCAGTTTTCTCTTCCACATTTCAAACATGTGTTTGTGTGTGATGTGGACTGGAACTTTTAATCTGGCTGTGTGTTTAAGTCCAGTAAGGGTACTATATTTTGTAGCTAGAAGTAACTGTGTTGAACTAAATCCTCAAACACAGCATTTTCAGCAATGTTTTATACATTGGGAGTATCATCAGAATTGACACCTCTCATGGTTATCCATGGGTTGTCATTACTGAGGACCCCAATGTAATAATGTTCAAAGATGACAGTAAAGCTTCATACTGTAACACTGACCTGGCAAGCTAAAGTATTTCAGATCCACTCAGAAACATTAATGCAAGGTTAGTAGGTTTATTTTCTGGACTTTATATTAAAAACAGGACTGACTGAACCTGTTAGCTGTAGTTGCACTCGTCAGGGATGTGAACATTTATTGGAGTGGGCAAAAAAGTTTATGTTTCACTTCAGTTTTGACAAAAGAATGTCAAAGAAGGAGATATTACACTATTCTCAATTCAAGGGCCTGTTTTAAGACTTGACTTGGCCACCAGGTATTCTGGGGTCACCTCGTTCATAAAAATGTGCAGTTTCAATGTGGACCAAGTTTAGAAGATAAGACTGTGTAAAAAGCACAGCAATATAAGGAAATTCTTTTACAACTTAGTTTCACGATTCTTATCCCCATATTGTAGGTTCAACTCAGATCCCTCCATGCCCGGGAAAGTTTCCCTGTAATAACCGTGTGTGTGTAAACACCTCCCAGGTGTGCAATGGCATCCCAGAGTGCCCTCTCGGTGAAGATGAGCTACAGTGTGGTGAGTGAAAATGTTCTGCTGCTTCTTTCTGAAATATTTGGCTTGTTCAATTGATAGGAAGGCCATATTTATTGAATCTTAACCACACTAATCAGTTACGTTTCAATGAACCCCCTAGGTTGATATTTCCCTACCTGAACCTCTGAGACTAAAACCATTCAAAGAGTTAGGCCAAATTAACATTAAATGGGTTTATTTGATTTTTTAAACACAAAACAAAACATAAATAAAAGAACATTAAATTAAACTATTATAAAATACAATAAGCTAACTTATTTTCTACAAATGGAAAATCAGAGTCAATCAATCATCTGTCATTTTTTGTAATCCAAACCATGGAAAATTGTGTTAAATTATTATTATTATTATTATTATTATTATTTTGTTTCTAACCATATAGAGTGTATCTATACAGGTGAAATCCTGTTATAATTAAACATAATATATAAATTATATTACGTTATAACAGAAATTTCATTGTAACGAATATGGGAGAATATGTATAGTAGTGTGACTGGGACTGCCGGCGATTCACTATGTCTAACGGTAGGGGCACAAGGACAGCTCCGCAGCTGCTCTGCTGTGTCTGGTAAACAGTAAACCAAGGGCAAAGCAATTGGTTGTCCTTTGAAGTATAACAATATACAGTATATTAGAAAATTAGAACATAAGAAAAGATGTGATGAGAACAGGATCTAAAACCCCATCTATGTCTATCTATATGCAGTATATACAGTACATCATCATCATCATCATCATCATCATCATCATCATCATCATAATGATGATGATGATATTGTGGCGCAGTGGTAGCGCTGCTGCCTCGCAGTTAGGAGACCCGGGTTCGCTTCTCGGGTCTTCCCTGCGTGGAGTTTGCATGTTCTCCCCGTGTGTGCGTGGGTTTCCTCCAGGTTCTCCGGTTTCCTCCCACAGTCCAAAGACATGAAGGTTAGGTGGATTGGCGATTCTAAATTGTCCCTAGTGTGTGCTTGGTGTGTTTGTGTGTGTCCTGTGGTGGGTTGGCACCCTGCCCAGGATTGGTTCCTGCCTTGCACCCTGTGTTGGCTGGGATTGGCTCCAACAGACCCCTGTGACCCTGTGTTCGGATTCAACGGGTTGGAAAGAATGGACGGATGGATAATAATGATGAAGATGATATAATCATTATTAAGACCAGAAATCTACTAAGTATGGTCTTACACCGAATAGACACCGGTAGACCGAATGCACATGCCCAGAAGAAGTGGTGGCAATGGACTTATTGAGCTAGAAAGTGCATACAAGAACATGATTTTGGCTTTAACAAATATATTAAGCTTGGAACAAACAAATATACTGTGCCAGACTCATAATGACAAATGAAAAACAGAAGAGCAGGTACTCTTTTCCAAAGAAACCAATTGCAGATACTTGAAACCTGATATTTGTCCCCAGACAATAACATTTAATCTTGAGGCTACATATACTAAACAATGAAAAAATCAGCAACCTCTCATCAGAGTCAGTTCACAGTCTTTGAAGAACTGTGTCAACAAGAAACTGACTGGGTGGCTGGGAAGCTCTGGGCTGAAGGCCAGACAGTGTCTGCTTGTGACAGCTCATGATCAGGCACTTAACACACGCTATCTCTTGAGGAATATTCTCAAGATGGATGTTGATAGCAAGTTCAGGATATGCCAGCAACATGAAGAGCACATCAGTCATATTAATGTCAGATGCTCAGTGCTAGCATCAAATGAATACACTCATCAACACAATCAAATAGCTAGCAATGTACACTGGTCAATGTTCTGAGAGCCTGGTCTGCCAGTATCTGATCATTGGTTGGTCAAGACCAACATGAAAATCTCATTGAGATGGAGAACACCTATGTCATGTACAATATGGTTGTCAACACCAGTTGTACCTTGGGAACCAACTTACTGGACATTATTCTCTATGACAGAAGTGAGAGATGATGTCTATTCATCGACATAGCTGGTTCAGATGATGTAAACATCTCAGACAAAGAGATATACTTTGTGATTGAGATTTTGCACATGCGGGACACATAGGCTTGTGTGACTCTGAATTGAAGCACACTTGAACTGCTTGACCAGGTTCTCCAAAAATATCTTGATGAATTGCCAAGTAAAGCAAGTGCTGCCTAGGAGCAGAAAATTGTCCTCAGTGGAATTGCCCACATGTCTTGTAAAAGTCCTGATCCTTGGACAAATAAGACCTAAGGAACTCAATGTGCTCCCAGTAAAAATCAACCAGCACAAACTGAGAAACAAAAGGATAATAATAATAACATATATTTCAAAAATCACCATGTAGTAGATAATCAAGTTTTTGTTTCCAGGTTCTGTTCTTCCACTTCTTATTATGCTAACTTTATCTCATCCTTTTTTAAATCCATTAGGCAAGAACATCTCCACCAGCCCTTGTCCAGAGTTTACCTGTAATGATGGCAGCTGCATTAGCTTCAACCAGGTACAGTGGTGCTATACAGAAATTGCCAGGTCACTGAGTGTGTTCACTTTTCATGTTTCCCAGTTTGTCTGGTTTAAATCTCACATATTACAGGATTTGTGCATCTTAGGCGAATTGGCAAATCCAAACTGGCCGACGTGGGTGTGCATAGGTCATGTGATGGACTAGCATTCACCCCGGGTCAGTTTCCTGCCTTGTGCCCAGTACTGCAGGGGTAGGCTGTGGTTCTCTGCGACCTTAAATTAGATTAAGCAGATTTGAAAATGTGATGCGTTTCTTTTCTATATTACTCAAAATTTAGTTCAAAACTAAGTATTCTGATACGTGTCCTGCTCTTCGTCCTCCCTGCCTTGAATAAGACATTGAATGGAAGAGTCCTTTGTGCTGAGTGCTGTAAGAACATGGCATGTTTTACAAAGAAGAATAAACCATTCAGTCGTTGAAGACCATTTTGACAGTGCGGACACTGGCCCAGACACAGACAGGCTGACAGCGATGGTTCACCCAACACACATTTATTATACATATTTACAAGTGCCACACAACCCCAGTACCCCAAAGTCCTGCCCTCCTTTCCAATGTCTTTCTCAGGTCCACCTCCACTCCTCTCCTCCCGAGTTCTGTCTCTCTTCCTCCCGACTCCAGCCATCGAATGGAGGGAGGCGGCCTCTTTTATCCCCACCCGGACAAGCTCCAGGTGCCTCCCGATTAACTTCCGCTAGCACTCCCAAGTGTGGCAGAAGTACCGGCTACGCACCTGGAAGCATTCAGGGTGTCCCTGGTCTTCTTCCCCCCAGCACTTCCGGGTGTGGCGGAAGTGCTGAGGGCCAGGGCTCCTCAGGCATCCGGGCGCCCGCTGGCGGTGACCACGGGCCCCTATAGGGTTGAGCTTTTATGCTCTGTTCCCGTGGTCCCCACAGCCACCAGGGTGGTAGCATTTCATTGAAAGATCATGTCACATTATTATAGATAGATAGATAGATAGATAGATAGATAGATAGATAGATAGATAGATAGATAGATAGATAAGCACTATATAAAATAATATTAATTTTAGTATAGTGGACAGGATTAGATAGATAGATAGATAGATAGATAGATAGATAGATAGATAGATA
>JANRMT010062817.1:20031574-20053180 GCA_026402145.1 Polypterus bichir lapradei
CAATGCCCCTTGTGCAACTTGATTTCTTGGCCCCTTTGTTATGGCGTTCAGATGTAAACTAAGGGAAAACGTGATAAGGCAGACTCATGTGTGGAATGCTTAGACCTTGAGTCCTTTGGACAAATATTTTTCTGTTTGCTCAGCAAAGCATGCTTTTACATAATGTATGGTTTCGTAAAGCTTACTTCTCAGACATGAATTAGTACAAGGGAACGAATAGAACATTCATCTTCCTCACTTATTTCAACCCAAACAAGCTGAATAAGCTTATTTTGCCTGAACATTTGCAAAATGTTGGTGTCCAAACTCACATTTTGCATTAAAACATCAAAAAAAAATATTTAGTTCACCTGCAAGTGCATTTTGTATGTCTGTATACATTTTCTAGTGTATCTCACGCTATTGAATTAAAACATGAATGCTGTCAAAACCAAACAATGCAATTCCAAATCCACAGATATTCCTTATTCATTTGTCATTTTGTTCCATGTCGCTGTGTCACTTTATTCACAGGTCCAGTCGCATGTGTGATGTGTTGTTTAGTTAGTCAGATGACTGGCACTGAGGTGTCTGGTGGAGTGGAGCCACTGAGGTTCACTCTTATGGAGTCATTTCAATGTTCGTCTGTCAGTCTTGTTCTGAACTTTGATTTCATGACATTCATGTCAGACTCACAGAGGTTTGGAGACCCAAACAAAGCAGACATTTACAGAGCCCATTGGTGAAGATTCTTATAGTTATCTGGCTCTACAAAGCTCCAGAAATGCTAAGAATGCTGTTGAGACTTTAACTGCACATTATTTTGAAGGTTTATTAATATACTAGCAAAATACCTGCGCTTCGCAGCGGAGAAGTAGTGTGGTAAAGAAGTTATAAAAAAGAAAAGGAAACATTTTAAAAATAACGTTAACACAATTGTCAGTGTAATTGTTTTGTGACTGTCATCAAAGATTTGATTATCATTATTTCTTTCAATCAGGTTCATATTTGGAGGATGTGTTGTGTTCAAGTTATATTCTGTGTTTGTCTAGTCTATCCCTGACCATCTCATCTTCGTTGTCAACCGTTGTAAAGATAACAGGTTTCATTCATCGAAGTGTTCACTACCCAAATCAGTACTTGTGAATCTAAGATGTTTAACAGGCATTCCCGGTATTAAGTTGTGGATTTGGCTGAGAATATTTAGCGGCAGCGTGTCTATGAATGTAATTTAAACTTAAGCTTTACACATTGCTTTCCTATTGATATGTCTACAAAGGCTTGTTCAGCGTCAGAGGGTTGTTCCTTTCCTACTGTATCAATAAGCAGATCGTCTTCCTCCTTATCTGAGACATCACACACTGCATGCACGGGTTTACCTTTCCCAGTCCTGCAAAGTCAGTTCACGTGAGCCGCTCGGAGTACATGCATCGAAGGTTCTCAGCTGTGCTTGCGCTATCTCGTGCGATTTTGCGATGTCTACGGCTTTATTTAATTTTAGCTCAGACCCGGCACTTAAAAGTTTCTCTCTCACTTTTGCTGAGTTTGTGCCAAACACTATTCTATCCCTGACCATCTCATCTTCGTTTGCATAAGCACAGTCCTTTACTAGCAATTTCAACTCCGTTACAAAGTGATGAAAAGTCTCTTTTATACCCTGCGTCCTCTCATTAAACTTGTATCTCACGAATAGCGTATTCGTCTTAGGCATGACAAACTCCAGCGGCAGCGTGTCTATGAACCTAATTTAAAGTTAAGCTTTACACCCTGCTTTCCTATTTGTTTGCATAAGCACAGTCCTTCACCAGCAATTTTAACTCCGTTACAAAGAGATCAAAAGTCTTGTTTATACGCTGTGTCTTCTCATTAAACTTGTATCTCGCGAATATCGTATTCGTCGTAGGCATGACAAACGCCAGCGGCAGCCTGTCTATGAACTTAATTTAAACTTAAAGTTTACACAGTGCTTTGTTTCCGCAGTAGCTGCACTTATGAATATGCTTGTATGCGTGACTCGCTTCATATTCTTTTGCTGCCTTCTCAATTGTGTAATGCGTTTTTTGTTCAGCGCTCTTTGGAGCTCTTGCTTGTTCTCTGCGTACTGTGTTCACAGTCAGTTCACGTGAGCCGCTCGGAGTACATGCATCGAAAGTTCTCAGCTGTGCTTGTGCTATCTCGTGCGATGTCCACGGCTTTATTTAATGTTAGCTAAGACCCGGCACTTAAAAGTTTCTCTCGCACTTTCGCTGAGTTTGTGCCAAACACTAGTCTATCCCTGACCATCTCATCTTCATTTGCATAAGCACAGTCCTTCACCCGCGAATATTAGCGGCAACGTGTCTATTGGATTGCTGCTGACGGACGGCCTTATATGGGCAGGCACTCAATTACGTGGGAGGCGTGATGTTGAGGGACGCAACTCCGCCTCACACGGTGACCGAGCTGCAGGCTATGGCCATATATATGTACGTAAGTAGGTTCCAGTTATGACCGTTACGCGTAGAATTTCGAACTGAAACCTGTCTAACTTTTGTAAGTAAGCTGTAAGGAATGAGCCTGGCAAATTTCAGCCTTCTACCTACACAGGAAGTTGGAGAATTAGTGATGTGTCAGTCAGTCAGTCAGTCAGTGAGGGCTTTGCCTTTTATTAGTATAGATAATATAATATATAAAATCCAATGTCTGTCTATCTGTATGTCTGTCTGTCCGCTTTTCACGAGAGAACTGCTTCACGGATTTAGATCAGGTTTTTTTCTATAATTTGCTTGAACATTCCAGTTGATTTTGTGACTTCTCTCATTTCTCTATGTATCCTAGTTCACTTGTGGTACCGATTTATTACCGCAAATCCAAGATCCACGCAGCGGGCCGAGGGCAGGGGCCTTCCTCACTCACTTGCCAGCTTTGGGATGTAACCTTAACTCCACTTAGCTAGTGAACAAGAGAACAATTGAATTCAACTTTGTTTGATATTTAAAATAAAGTGTTACTTAGGTCTTGATGAGTTTGAGTCTGGATATTCTCTTAAGTGTCTGCCACATTGAAAAGATAGATTGCAATTCAGATTGTGGATCGTGATTTTGTATTAAAAGGATCGTGATATGATTTTTTGGAAAGATTGCCCATCCCTAATTTGACTAATCAAGTTTTCACATTTATGTAGGATTCATTAACCCTTTGGCAAGCTACTTGGAAAGGGGTTGTGAGCTACCGGTAGCTCACGAGCGACGTGTTAGAGACCCCTAGGACAGATACAGCACTGGAAAACATTTAAGTGGGTCAACTGAAATGTAGAAAATTAACAGAGCTCTTCAGGATAAGATTCATTTAGAAAGAGAGTAGAACAACGTGTAGTCAAGATTAATAACTGTCCATCAATTGTCTGAAGTTCCCTGAGTGAAACAACAGATAATGGTACTTAGTGTACATCTCCCTGCCTACAGAAAAGATGTAAAACGTGGGCTCACATTTATAATACAAATCGTGTAGATATACCGACAAGAAAACTGCATAAAGGGATCGTTTTCCTGCAGATAATCAAATGTGCTCTACCTAATTCTTTGTATGAAATGTCCCAACACTACACTCTTTGTGGGAGAAACTGGACAAACACTCTGCCAAAAGAATACATCCATCCATCCATTATGCAACCTGCTATATCCTAACTACAGGGTCACGGGGGTCTGCTGGAGCCAATCCCAGCCAACAGAGGGCGCAAGGCAGGAAACAAACCCCGGGCAGGGCTCCAGCCCACCGCAGCCAAAGAATACATTTACACAATTTCCACATTAAACATGGCAGTAGGGATGTTCCTGTAGGAGCTCATTTCAGCAACCATGGACAATGTGAGAGGGACTTTAAAGTCACAGGGCTTATGGGCAACTTCAAAACACAGCAAGAGAGAAAGGGATGGGAAGTTAAAAAAAAAATCCTAAAATTTAACACATTATAACATGGTTTAAATATAGACAAGATTTTTATGACCAGATATTTATAGACAATTGTGCGCCTTTCTAAATGAGGTCCAGTCAAATCAGTTTTCAACAGGTGGACTCCACTCAAGTTCTGGACACATCTCAAGGAGAATTAAAGTAAACAGGATTATTCTGAGCATCAGACACAGCTAAGCATGTCTGAATACTCCTATGAATGGGAGATTTCAGTTTTGATTTTTAATATATTTGCAACTCTTTTTGAAAACATGTTTTTGGGTTAATGAGTGTAGATTAATGGACACAAATGACAAATGTATCTATTTAAAATGAAACAACACAACGAAGTGTACAGAAAGTGGAGACGTCTGAATACTTTCTGAATCCACAGTGTACATTACAGTTAGTCGAGGAGCACATTTGCAGTGCCATTAGAAATACACGGCCTACTTTATTTTCTTTTTTTCCCAGATGTCAAACAGAACCATGTGAGGATTGTGAATTCCATGGAGAGAGGCATGCCATTGGAGAACGATGGAAATTCAAAAACTGCCAAGTATGCCAATGCCTGCCCAACCTGACCGTGCAATGCTCCGACTACTGCCCCTATACTGCCACAGGCTGTGCACAGGTAAGACGCCCTCGAGGACTTCTGTGAATGTGGATGCACTGTTTATGTTCACATTTTGTAATATATTTTTCACAGTTGGTTCAGGTGAAATTTTGAAATAAAACGTACCGTATATACCTGCGTATAAGTCAGGTCTTAAAATCTGAAAAATCGATCATAAAATCAGACCCAGCTTATATGCCTGTTCAAAAATACAACACTTACATTTTTTTTTACATCTTCGTGTCTCCTCCAATTTCACATCAGTTTCTCAGACACATCAAATTTTGTTGCAGCAGCGCAGTTGCCAATTTCTTTCGCTACTTCAACAACTTTTACTTTAAAACCAGCTTCATATTTTCTTTTGATCGAATGCTCCAACGTAGATTAGGTATGCTCTTACGATAAAGGTGTATGATACAAAAAACACAAAACAACTGAACAACTAATTTACAAATCCAGACATCATTACTATGAACATGGGGAGAAAGCTAATAAGCTTTTAGCTCAACAAATTCACAAGCAAGAAGTACGCAACGCAATCTCGGTAATCACTAGTACGAACGGTGATAAAATCGTCGAACACCAAAATATAATGCACACTTTCAGAGACTACTATAAATCCCTATATACAGTAATCCCTCGCTATATCGCGCTTCGACTTTCGCGGCTTCACTCTATCGCAGATTTTAAATGTAAGCATATCTAAATATATATCACGGATTTTTCGCTGGTTCGCGGATTTCTGCGGACAATGGGTCTTTTAATTTATGGTACATGCTTCCTCAGTTTGTTTGCCCAGTTGATTTCATACAAGGGACACTATTGGCAGATGGCTTAGAAGCTACCCAATTAGAGCATGTATTACGTATTAACTAAAACTCCTCAATGCTATAAGATATGCTTCCCACGCGGCGCTTGATTGTTTGCTTGTCTCTGCCTCTCTCTCACCCTCTCTGACATTCTCTGCTCCTGACGGAGGGGGTGTGAGTAGAGGTGCTGTTTGCACAGAAGCTGCTTGCTTAAAAGATACTGACGCTCCTCTAAAAAATGCCGCTTTATTGCGGTGCTCGGCATATTTAAAAGCACAAAAGCACACGTATTGATTTTTTGATTGTTTGCTTTAATCTCGAGCTCTCTCTCTGACGTTCTCTGCGCCTGACGGAGGAGATTTGAGCAGAGGGGCTGTTTCAACAGAGGCTGTTTGCTTAGAAGATACTGACGCTCCTCTGAAAAATGCCGCTTTACTTAAAAGCGCACGTATTGATTTTTTGATTGTTTGCTTTTCTTTGCGAGCGCTCGCTCTCTCTTAAATTCTCTGCTCCTGATGCAGGCACTCATTTGAAGAAAAGATATATTTGCATTCTTTTAATTGTGAGAAAGAACTGTCATCTCTGTCTTGTCATGGAGCACAGTTTAAAGTTTTGACTAAAGGGTGTTATTTCATGTCTAGAGGGCTCTAATAATGTTAACAGTGTGGGAGAGTTTATAAGGGCTTAAAATATATAAAAATAACCATACAAACATATGGTTTCTACTTCGCGGATTTTCACCTATCGCGGGGGGGGTCTGGAACGCAACCCCCGCGATCGAGGAGGGATTACTGTACTACTGAGTTTAAGGAACACAATACACAATCTAATGCATTTCTGGATACATTACAGATACCACAAATAGACGCTTTTAGTGCGGAGGAACTTGATAAACCTCTGATGTTATCAGAATTACAAATGCTATAAAATCACTCCAAGGCTCAGCTAGCTCCCCTCCTATTAGCAACATTTACAGAAGCCAGAGATAACCAATCTCTTCCACAAACCTTTCGCCAAGCACTAATCACTGTCTTTCCAAAACAAAATAAGGACTTATTACAATGTGCATCATACAGACCAATTTCACTTCTGAATAACGACATTAAAATACTCTCTAAAATCTTAGCCAGAAGGATGGAGAAAGTGCTCTCCTCGGTAATATCACAAGACCAAACTGGATTTATTAGGGGCCGGCACTTATCTTCCAATCTTCGACGCCTGTTTAATGTAATATACTCACCAACTAAATCAAACACCCCAGAAATATTATTATCATTGGATGTAGAAAAAGCATTCGACATGATTGAATGGAAATACCTTTTTACTATATTGGAGAAGTTTGGGTTTGGCCCAAACATCTGTGCATGGATTAAATTACTGTATACTAACCCAGAAGCTTCAGTTTGCATCAACAACATTTGCTCAGACTACTTTAAACTAGAACGTGGCACAAGACAAAGATGCCCCTTGTCACCGCTGCTGTTTGCGATTGCCATTGAACCACTGGCAATACATTGTCGAAATACTGATCAGATAAAGGGGATTAGCAGAGAAGGACTGGAACAGAAAATCTCATTATATGCAGATGACATGGTACTGTATATATCAGACCCAGAAAATTCTGTACCTGCAGTCTTAGCAGCACTCACAGAATTTCAAAAGATCTCTGGTCTCAGAATTAATCTGAGTAAAAGTGTACTCTTTCCAGTGAATTCTCAAGCATATAATATTAGATTAGATACCCTACCTTTTATCATTGCAGAACAGTTTAAATACCTCGGGGTAAACATCACAAGTAAACATAAAGCTCTATATCAACAAAATTTCGCCGTTTGCATGGAAAAAATTAAACAAGACTTGCATAGATGGTCAACCCTTCATCTCACACTAGCTGGAAGAATTAACACTGTTAAGATGAATATTCTTCCTAAACTCCTTTTTTTATTTCAAAACATCCCAATATACATTAATAAATCATTTTTTAGGCAATTAGATTCGACAATAACCTAATTTATTTGGAATTCAAAACATCCACGCATCAAAAGAGCGACCCTACAAAGACAAAAGGCAGAAGGCGGCATGGCTCTACCTAACTTCCAGTTTTATTACTGGGCAGCAAATATACAGGCGATAAGAACCTGGACACAAAAAGAAGAACATACACAGGCTTGGTCCGCAATAGAATTAAATTCCTGCAGTACTTCTTTGTATTCCTTGCTCTGTGCTCCAATAAACACACGTTATCGGCAATATACAAATAACTCAATTGTGCTCCACTCACTTAGAATCTGGAACCAATGTAGAAAGCATTTTAAGACGGAGAAGCTTCTATCTGTGGCACCTCTGCAGGAGAACCACCTCTTTCAACCTTCACAAACATATGCAGTTTTTAATATTTGGAAAAAATTTGGAATTAACTTGCTTAGAGATCTTTATATAGACATCGTCTTTGCATCCTATGAGCAATTACATTCCAAATTTAACATTCCAGCTACACATTTCTTTCACTATCTTCAAATCAGAAACTTTGTTAAACAAAACCTTCCAGATTTTCTTCATCTTGCACCCTCATCCATGCTGGAAAAAATATTGCTCAATCTCAAGGACTTAGACTCCATCTCTACAATATATAAAATCATTTTACAATCCCTCCCTTTTAAAGATCCAAGAAGACACTGGGAAAAAGATCTTTCAATTAATATATCAGAAAAGGAGTGGAAAGTAGCAATGCAGAGAATTCACTCGAGCTCCATATGCGCAAAGCATACAATTATACAACTCAAAATTATATATCGAGCACATCTGTCTCGACTAAAACTCTCCAAAATGTTCCCAGGGCATGATCCAACCTGGGAACGCTGCAATCAAGTCCCAGCCTCACTAGGTCACATGTTCTGGGCCTGCAACAAATTAACATCATTCTGGACCAAAATTTTGAATTACCTTTCAGACAGCCTTGGTCTCACAATCCCTCCAAACCCATTAACAGCTGTGTTTGGGGTTCTTCCAGAGGGGCTTAAAGTGGAAAAAGACAAACAAATTGTGATTGCATTCACTACACTTTTGGCACGTAGACTTATTCTCATAAACTGGAAGAACCCAAACTCTCCTCTTTTAAGTCAGTGGGAAACCGATGTGTTATATTATTTGAAGTTGGAAAAAATCAAATACTCAGTTAGAGGATCCGTACAGACTTTTTTCAAAACATGGCAGGATCTAATCAGTAATATTTTAAAATAAGTTCAAAAGGCACAGAGAATTTATTAATTTAGGTATGTTTACAAGCCTTAAATTTAACGCCGTTTGGCTTGCTCTCTCTCTCAGGGGTGGGGATCGATCTGTTCTTAATTTTTCTCTTTGTAAAAACTTGATTGCTTTTGTATGGATTGTAATAAAATTAATAAAAAAAAAAAAAAAACACAAAACAGTGCAAACATCGTTTCTTAATAGTTCGGGTATTACCGTGTGGTCATGTAGGCACAATACATAGAAACAAAAGGCAGTGTGTGCTCCGTGGTTACTCTCTCAGGTGGGCATCATCATATCATAATCTCTTGGAAAAATATCGTGAGTTTTCCGCATTCGACTTACACGGCCGACATTATAAGATACTGGAAATTATACGATAAAATCAAGGCCAGTAAAATTCAAGTATATATGGTAAATCTCTTCTGGTTGTTCTGAGTTGATAATGTGGTTTCTGTTTCTACTTTGTGTATTTCAGTCATAACACTTGGGGTCACATGTTGGTAAATAGTGTGGTGACATGGCGGCTAAGGCTTTGAAATTTCAGCCGCAGAACTTTCTGCTTCAATCCCTGCCCTCAAATGTCACTGTGACCTCAAGGAAGTCTGTGGAAATGCCTGGGCTTCCATTGCTAAAAATTGGCACTGTGTTGGTACCACTTGGCTGTGGTGCTTGAGTTTCACTCCATAGTTTGGTGTCCTATTATCAGGTTGATTGCTAACTAACCTGGCACAGTCTGCACACATTCGTGGAGGTTTCCAGGGTTGTTTTCTCCCTTCTCCTTCTTATAAACCTGTAATTGAGAAAATAAATGGACAACAGGTAATTGAAATAAACCTGATCATAAATAACCAAAGAGGGCTGTTTGCGGGACAATGAAATCACTACTATTAGCATCAGGAAGGAGACGCATATTTAAATCTCCTTCTTTATGTTCAAGAGAAATTTAGTCATAACAATTTTTATTTTCTTAATTTCTAGGGTCACTCACTGGTCCCTGGAAATGGAGAAACCTGCTGCTACTGTGAAGACAGAGGTAAAATGAGCCATTACAGAATTATTGTGCGTACAGTATTAGACTCTTCTTGTAGCTGAAATAAAATGTAAAAAGGAAATTGGGAAATTATGGCAAGAAATGAGGGAATTGGGAAATACAGCTAGACATCAAATTCCAGATTCAGAATTCCATTTATGGGACTGTCATTACAAAGAAGTGCAGAAGGGATGATGTGGTTATAAACAGCTTAATAAAAGGTCACTGTTGGTTAAAAGGCAATCTGAAAGTCACGTCACACACCTCTTTACCAACAGTGTGTGTGTATTCATTTGCAAAGGACACACCAGCAGCTCAGTGGCAAGTGGCAGAGTCTGCAGGTGGGGGATAACCAGGTGGTCGTGCCAGGCTGCACTTTGCTCAGGGTGACACTGTCATACAAGAGATACAAAATAATAATGAAAAACAATTAAAAGTTAAGTATGAACTGTAAGAGCTACCTACATGTCAATTGCCTAATGTGATGTGTTAACCGGAGAACCCCCACCCCCGCAACCAAGCGCTTAAGTTTGATTTCCTTTTTTATGTCTTTTTCATTCGTTTTTATATATTAAATTATTATTGTTATTTATGCTTATTCTGTATATTACTATGCATTTTTGTCACTTTTGTTGTTTGCTTGCTATGTGAGGATCAGTTTTCCTCCATTTAACTTATGTTTTTGTGAGTGGTTCCTGAAGGCAGGGCCACCTGTCAATCTCCATTGAGGGACTGCTCCCAGCCTGCAAAGGCTCATGGGAATTGCAGTCTCTCTGTTATGGGTTCTGTACAACCAGGGTATTACAGATATTTGTGGGTTCCACCTCATGAAGGAATGTTGGGAAACAAGTTATAGATAGACTCTCCATGAAAGCCTCAAGTAAAACAGGTATAGATATCACAGCGACACTGAGTGTAACCGAAATAAAATGTAAAAAGAAAATTGGGAAATTATGGCAAGGAAGGTGGGAATTGGGAAATACAGCTAGGCATTGATTCCAGATTCAGAATTCCTGTCTTTACAGAGAAGCACAGAAGGGATGATATTATTATAAACAGGTTAATAATAGGTGACTGTGGGTTAGGTAGCAATCTCAAATTAATTTGGAGAATGCCAGATGGGAACCGTAAGAAATGTTTAACAACAGAACCTGTCGCACATGTCTTATTGCAGTGTAAAAAATATGAAAGAGAGAGCCTGGCTGAAAAGGCAATTAATCTCATTAGGTATCCAAAACCTACCTTTAAAAAATGTATTAGAAAGGTCTAATAAAAGAGAAGAGATATATGATCAAGTATTAACATTCTAAAATGGTCAGGATTATATAAATGGATATAAGGAGTATTAACTCCTCCAGTACAGAAGATGGCAGTAATGCACCGCAGAGTGTAAAAACTGCCAATAAAAAAGAAGCAGTTGTACATTTGTATGCAGTGGTATTGGTGAGTTCTCCTCTTATTGTTTATTCTTATTCTTCTCTTTTTTTCTGGCTTTTTGACATTTTTGCTCAGTTTAAGGATTTTGATTTCTGTTTAGCATTTTTGGTTACTGTGGATTGCTTTTTTAGGCAACTCCTTTTTGCTTTGTTTGCCTCTTTTGAGCTTTTGCTCTGTCTTCTTCTTCTTCTTTTGGCTGCTCCCGTTAGGGGTTGCCACAGCGGATCATCTTCTTCCATATCTTCCTGTCCTCGTCATCTTATTCTGTCACACCCATCACCTGCATGTCCTCTCTCACCACATCCATAAACCTTCTCATAGTCCTTCGTCTTCTCCTTTTCCCTGGCAGCTCTATCCTTAGCATCCTTCTCCCAATATACTCTGCATCTCTCCTCTGCACATGTCCAAACCAACTTTTGCTCTATATTTCCCCTTTTTTATAAGAAATCTTTTATTTAAGAGACTCTTTGTTTGCCCTTTCATTTCCAGAGGAGGTTTATGGTCACCCTCCCTCTGGTTAGGTTGGTAATGTGTTTTATGAACATTACTTATATTTTTGAACTTTTGACGCCAAAGCCCTATCAGTCTGGCATAGGCCGAAGCTGGCCACTGGCCAGGGAGTGAGCCTTATCTGGGCGGTCTAAAGAGGAGTCTGGCCAGCTTTGTGGCTCTGTGTTAAAGACCTTGCATATTTTCCCAGTTGTGTGCTGCTGTAACACAACACCTAATTGAAAAAAAATGTAAGAAACATTTTTTTTGTAATAGTTTCAAATATCTGTCTTGTAATTTGCACATTGTTGTCACATTGTCAACTTCCGAGCATCAAAACAGCACTTGCGCATTTTAAAACACATGCCAGTAACTGTTATTAGTGTTAACTTTCCATATTTTGACATATCATATTATGTATCAACTGATTCTCATTTTTAAAAATGTTAATTTATGAAATATTGTTAAGGTGGTGGTGATATGTTCAATGTCTATTAAATGTCTCTTACTGTTTGCTTTCATTACATGTGTTCAGTTACAAAGGCCAAGCAGGTGCCTTTTAGCTTTCAAGGCATAGTTTTGGTATTTAGTGAAGTGTACTAGATAAGCAAAATGGCTGAGTTTCGTTTTGCATTCAATTTCGCAATCGCACAATTCAATACAGTGATCCCTCCTCGATCGCGGGGGTTGCGTTCCAGAGGAGAAAATCCTCGAAGTAGAAACCATATGTTCATATGGTTATTTTTATATATTTTAAGCCCTTATAAACTCTCCCATACTCTTATAAACATTTCCCGCACAGTTATACCTGGTTTTGGAGCCATAACGAAGTGCTTTGACTACGCACAAAGATAAACACAAAAGAGCACAAAAGTTAACTCTTTACACAGCGAAGCACGTTGATGTTGAATGAGCGACACAAGATTTCCTGGTTAACGCAGCGGAATCAAATTCGGCGCTCCATCACTGAGCCAATCAGCACACAGGAACTTAACTGCGTGCTCTGATTGGGTAGCTTCTCAGCCATCTGCCAATAGTGTCCCTTGTATGAAATCAACAGGGCAAACCAACTGAGGAAGCATATACAGGAAGTAAAAAGACACATTGTCCGCAGAACCCGCGAAGCAGCGAAAAATCCGCGTTATATATTTAGATATGCTTACATATAAAATCCGCGACAGAGTGAAGCTGCGAAAGTCGAAGTGCGATATAGCGAGGGATTACTGTAAACATATGACTTTGGGTCAAACAGAAGTGCTGAAGAATGAATACATTTGTATTGCTTTCAAGGTAGTCCTTTTCATTTTTCACAGTGCAGTATCATATGTGTATTACGAGTATCGACTCATGCCCTGTAAGGACATATGTGGGTTAACGGGTAGGTGGGGTGTGTTAAATAAGACCACCTGAGGCAAGGAACATTTTACTACAAGGTCTCCAACACAGAGCCAAAAAGTTGACCAGACTGCCTTCATTCCAAGGTGACAGAAGCAGTAAAGGCTCACATTTTGAAATGTTTCTTATTCCTCTGCTTTCAGGAACTAATGCCACATGGTTAGCCAGTCCAACTCCTCCAAGCCCGTTTGTCACCACTTCTAGCCAGGTGACTGTGAACCAAAGTGAGCCCCTTGTTCCAATGTATCCAGTGAGCCCTGGAGGTAAGTCCTAAAAAGTGAAAAGTCAGTTTATTCATGTAGACTTGTAACTTGTTGACAGGTCACCTTGCAAACTTTTTTAGTTTGTGGGCTTCATTGTTAGTGTGTGTTAAGGAAATTGATAATTGATAATTGACTTTATTAGAACTTCACAGTTCATAGAAATCAGCAAAGCTTCTAGTAAAAAGCAATACCTGTTTCTGTGCATGTACATGATTTTTTATAAATCCATAGTATTACCTACTTCATATTGTCAGATAGAATTTCCATGAACCATATACAGCGTGCATAAGCAGTGTGACAGATAGGGGGCGATATCACTCCCTTGAACCCCTGTCTAAGACTACAGACACCAGGAAAAAGTCCAAATGTTGACTTTATTTAAATGCCACAGTGCACAAAGCACCCTCTCCTTCACTATACTCATATACAAATCAATAATCACTAATAAACAATCCTCCACACTCCCAGACGCGTTGCCACCCTTCCACCCAGCTCAGCTCGCCGTCTGGGAACTCCCACAGTCCTTTTATACTCCCTGACCCGGAAGTGTTCCCAATCCCCAGTCCATGTGATTCTTTATCACTTCCGAGTCAGGTACTAGTCCTTTTCTTCACCCCGGCAGTACGTCACTTCTGTCGTCGCTCTTCCTATGACGCACTTCCAGGTTATAGGGCACATATGACTCTTTGCTCCCCCCTGCAGCTCCCTCTTGCGGCCCCTGTGGTATCCAGCAGGGCTGCGGATGAAAACTACATTGTCCATGATGCCCTGCTGGTCTTCGGGGCACCTCCACACTGCAGGGAGGGCTCCACCTGGCGGCCTGGGTGTATTGGCCGGGATGACAAGCCGGCCAAAGACCACAGCAGATAAATAAGGAAATTGCTATACAGTGTACAACTGATAGATGAAATACACCAGTCAGCCCCAACATTAAAACCACTGACAGGTGAAGTGATTATCTGGTAACAATGGCACCTGTCAAGGAGTCAGATAAGTTAGGCAGCAAGTGAACAGTCAGTTCTTAAAGGTGATGTGTTGGAAGCTGGAGAAATGGGCAAGTATAAGGATCTGAGTGACTCTGGCAAGGGCCAGATCATGATGGTGTGGACGCTGAAGTCGATAACAATGGGAAAACAAACATCAATTTAAATGAAAAGCAATTTCTTTATTATTTATTCTTGGTGGGTGAGAGTCTCCGAGACTGCCAACCCCCCAGCTCAGAGCAAGTGATTTTTTTCCTGGAAGACGGCCCTAAAAGAAAGAATGTTTTCTCTTTTATCACCTAGCTTGTTCATTAGCTAAAGAGAGAACAGAAAAAAACAGTTCATTCTGAGGTCATAGACAGATTATGGGCTATGTCTTTAATTTATGACATACAAGAGTAGAGCAAAAACAAGAACTGCCGGGCACTCACATTTCTAAGGAATGTGCCCTTCTCAGTAGACACACACGAAACCAATCTAAGCAGTTTCTTATTCCCCATTTCATGAGTTACAAAGAGATTACATTCTTATAGCTTTAATATCTTCATTAGATTATATTTGTTTGATTAGATTAATAATTCGTATTTATTAATTCATAAATGACATTTTTGTCTTATATTTTTAAGCAAGAGTGAAGAAAAACGATCACATTGATTTATAATATCACAGGGTGTTCTGTTAGTGTCAAGAGATCAGCATTTTCACATAAAAGAATGCAAGTCAGTCTCATTCTGTTCATAAACTTAACTCTTTTCCTACCTAAATGAAGATGAAATCATATAGAAGTAAAAAAATCATATAGCTCTCTGCAGCATGATTAATACAAAATACAGTTATTGGTATTTTGCGAGTTAAATTCTTATAATCATCTGCGGTGTTCTGGCTCCCTGCCCGGGGTTTGCTTCCTGCCTTGCACCCTGTGTTGGCTGGGATTGGCTCCAGCAGACCCCCGTAGCCTTGTAGTTAGGATATAGCAGATTGGATAATGGATGGATGAATGGATACTTATAATCATTACAGTTAATGATGTTTTTTCTGCTTTCTCAATGGCTAAATAACTGGATCAGAGCATCTCAAAAATTACAGGTCTCATTTTTAGTATATAGTGGTTAGCATCTACTAAAAGTGCTTCAAGGAAGGACAACCAGTTAACCAGTGACAGGGTCATGGCCTATCAAGGGAATGAAGACTAGTCCGTCTGGTCCAATACCATGGAAGAACTACTGTAGCACCTAATGATGGCCGTGAGAGAATGGTGTAAGAATACACAGTACATAGCATCTTGCTGTGTATGGGACTGCATAGCTGCAGACTGGTCAGAGTGCCCATGCTGACCCCTGTCCTCCGTCAAAAGCACCTACAATGAGGATGTGATCGTCAGAACTAGACCATGGGCTAATGGAAGAAGGTGGCCTAGTTTGATGAATCACATTTTTTTTCAGATTATGTGGACAGCCAGGTGTGTGTGCGTCATTTACTGGGGGAAGAGATAGTTGCAGGTGGCACTATGGGAAAAAGGCAAGCCAGCGAAGGCAGAGTGATTCTTTGGGCAATGTTTTCCTGGGAAACTTTGGGTCCTGGCATTCATGTGGATGTTACTTTGACTCATACCTCCTACTTAAAGATTGTTGCAGACCATGTACAACAGTTAATGGCAACAGAATTTCCTGATGTCAGCCTCATTCAGCAGGATAATGCACCCTGTCAAATTGCAAAAATTGTTCAGGAACAGTTTTAGGGGCATGACAAAGAGTTTAAAATGTTGACATGACCTCCAAATTCTTCAATCCAATTCAGCATCTGTGGTGCGTGCCCAATCCATGATGCACCATTTAAAGGGCTTAAAGTATTTGCTGCTAATGTCTTGGTGCCAGATACCACAGGACACCTTCAGCTGTCTTGTGTAGGCCGTGCCTACAGCAGGTCAGAGCTGCTTTGGTGGCATAAGGGGTCCCTACACAATATTAATCAGGTGGTTTTAATCTGGTGGCTGATCTGTGTATCTTCTGCACTTTAGATAAATAGATTGGAAAGTTATTGTGATTTCACAAGACAAAATGACAAAAGGGGTGCAGACCTCAAAATACCAGACTAGAACTTCCCAAAATCTGCCTCAAAAATAGGCCTTACCCCAGGCAGCCTTATCTCAAGCTCAGAAGGCAGGCTTTCAGGCCTGTTCCTGTTCAACATGGGTCTTAAGCTTTAAACAAAATCCAAAATGTTGTTTAAAGTACAGGATTGTCTTATAAAGGTCAGCTAGGAAGTGTATGACATTGACCTTTATACTGTGGCGGTAATGGGATCACGTGATTCACACTTCCAATCATCCTGCCTAGCAACAGCCTGGAAATATTGCATCACAGAGAAGAAACAATGGCAGCACCCATAATAACACAAAATGGCTCAGTGTGAAGATGTATGTCAAAAATTATATCTGTCCATTTAATTCCTTGACCTCTAAAGCATAACAATATCTCTTACTATTTTTAGAGGCCAAGACAAAGGCTGAAAATATACAAAACAAAAACCAGATCATGACACAATATAGGTTCATATACTGTGTGATGACCCAGGGCGCAACTGCCACCTCAACCCGACACAAATAGGCACCACCCAGCTCAGTCCAACAAGTGTCTTTATTTACAGCAAGGCAGCCAGACCCAAAGCAGTCTCCAAGGACTGGTACCAACAAGTCACTAATACAGCGAAACTCCGTCCCTTTTCTACAGAGCCTTTTCTTCTTCCCAGACGAGCCTCATCAGCATTGTCTTCCAACGCTGTCTCCAGGGGGTTCATTATGGAGGTCTGGAATTGCTCTCAGGTGCGGCTGAGGCACAAAGTAGGGCTCCCCCTTGCGGCATCCACAGATCCCAACAGGGCTGTTCCAGCAAATAGTAATTCCCACACAACCCTGCAGGAATCCGAGATGGAACTGCAACCAAGGGGGGGCCGCCAAATAACAGTTTGGGGAAGAGAGCGTCCACCGGAAGTCCTCTCCAACTGTCCTTCTGCCACGGAGGCATCCTGGCTAGGTAATGGCACCGGCCACCATCCATCACAACTGTATTCAATATTGTCACATGTGCAGATGACAGTGAAATATATTACAGTGATCCCCTGCCTATCACTGAAGTTACGTTCCAGACCCATCAGTGATAGGTGAAAATCCACGATATAGAAAGACCATATAAACATTTTTTTATAGTTTAAGCCTTAAAATACCCCTCCCACACGCTTTAAACACATGTAAGCTTATTAAAACACACTTTTTAAACACATATGATATGTGGATGTTGGGCTAAGGATATGAGTAACATAATAATAATAATAATATAATAATAATGTAGCGTACCATCAATTCATTCAAACCGTAATGGCGAGCGACGTCCGCGTAACGCTTTCCTTCCCTTCTTAGAAGATGCAGGATGCTTGGGAGCCATCGTAGGGCTTAAAACAAAACCTAAAGGTCACAAAAAGTTTGCTCACAACAATTGGACCACAAGCAAGGTAAGCGATACACAGAGAACTGAGATGCGTCAGGGACCCACGCTCGCTGTTCTTGCAAGATTACCCCACGTTAGCAGCAGCCAATCAGACCCCAAGAGAATGAAAATCCAGCTCTGATTGGTTGAGTCTCCTCTTTCAGCCAATAACGGGCCTTGTAAGAAATCATCTGGGTGCTGTAACGTGAAACTCTTTGTCTACTGTAGTGACTGCTGAAAACCGTATGCTTTGTTATGAACTGGCTGCAAAGTACTACTACGGGTAGGATGTACTTATTGATTTTTTCTGAGATATAGCAGGGGCACGATAGCTGAACCGCGATACAGCGGGGGATCACTGTACTTCCATGTGCTAGTCAACACGCATCATGTCACCATTTGCCAGAGCCATTAATGTATCAGATGGCTCACTCACACCCATATTTCGATGATATGGAGTCCCCAATCAACCTTACTCAACACAGGTTGGGATATAGTGGAAAACCTAGAGTACCTGAAGAGAACTTACACATATATGGGGGTACATTCAAATTCCACATAGAAGATAATCATTCTGGTATTATAACTTGGACCCTGAAGCATTACCCACTGTTCCACTATGCCATCCTCTGTAATAATACAACATTACAATATCAAGAGTATTTTTACAGATGAATGCCTTAAACCCATTGGAGTTGAGAACCTTCCAGACAGCAGCTTCAGTGCATCTTCCCAGCAAAGAAACAACCCGGCCAAAGCAGGACGCCTGAATCATATCAGCTCATATAGTGACCTACAGGGCTGGAGTCCCGACCCGGAGCAGTACCGTAACCTTCAGGAAAACCCAGCCTTCCTGCAGATTGACCTCTTGCAGCCTCATAATCTTACTGGTATGTACAACTCAGAATGTATGCTTTGGAGGGAATCTCTGGAATAGTGCCACGAAACCACAGATTTATTAAAAATGGTGTGTTTGTTAAGTAATACATACAAGGGATGATTATATGCAAGGCACAAAGTAACAGGAAAGCCAAGTGTAAGTGCTGATTGTCCTAAACAGAGGAGGGAAGGAAACGATTGTTTGTGATGGCTGAGGTCTTTAAGAAGACTTTTAGCCTTTCTAAGGCAGCATACTGTATGCTATATCTGTAGTAAACAGAAGCCAACTTTGTGTCAGTGAAATTCAGAGCCACCATCACCACTCTGAGGAGTTCCCTGAAGCCCTGGGCTGAGCAGGTGCCATACCAGGATATTATGTAGCCAGTGAGGATCAACTCCACTGTACACCTATGGAGGATGGAGAGCACAGATGGAGGCAACCAGGGTTCCCTCAGATATCTAAAAAAGCAAAAGTGTTGATGAGCATTCTTGATGATAGCCAAGACGTTCTGTGCCATCACTAAACTGGGGTGGATTCACCACTTTCCCAGCTATCAAGATACCCTAGTAAACCCCTGAAAAGGCAATAACAGACTCTTTTTTCAGACCTCAACTGCTCCTCTTTTTTGCCAGTGAATCTTTGCTCCCCTAACCTCCTATCCAAAATGAGTTATAGTAGAACTGCACCTCTGGTTCCCGAATGCCCTGTAGAAGGTCCAGGCTTGCAGGGCTGCATCTTTGCTGCTTGTTTTCTGTTTCTTTCCCCCTACTGGGTCCCATTTATCTAGATACTGTCCCGTCCAAGTTGAGATCTTGGGAAACTCTCTCTGACTCTGATGCCCTTAGAGAATTAATTTCAAAGACACTCCTATTGGACACAGGCCATTGACATCTTCAGTGGTATTTCCTCTAAGAATGTTTGTCAAATTGTAAAATACCAGATTTTGAATTTCAGAGTGTGTAAAATGAACTCATAATTAATGCGCACTTCACAATATGCAGGTTCAGAAAATAAGTAAATGTCCAGCAGACATACCACTGACACTTCAGAAAAGATAATTAATGCCTGGCCATTACTTGGGTGGTGGATCACCTAGGAGAAGTTTGGATTGTTGCTGGAAAAGGGGTTGGTGAATCCAGCAGGGGTTACTTACCCTGTGGTCTCTGTGCAAATCCCATTGCCCCAGCGCAGTGATGGGGACACTGTGTTGTAAAAATTGTCTCTGTCCTTTGGAAGAGACATAAAAGCGAGGCCCTGACTCTGCCATCATAAAAGATTCCTGGGCATCTTTCAAAAAGAGTAGCATGTTTTTTGAAGTCTTGGCTCAAATGCTCATTTTGCCCCCCTAATCATCCACTGACTCTAACTGACTAACTATCCCTCTCATCCCTTCACCACCTAATAGCAAATGTGTGGTGAGCATACTGGCACAAAATGTCTGCCAGTGACATCATCTGGGTGGTGGTAGTAGTGGTTACCTAAAATAGTGCTATATAAATGAAATGTATTATTATTATTATTTTTAAATGAATGACAGAATAATTAAATGACAGGTCAACGTTGTTTTACTAAGAAAATCTACAAAAACTATATTTCATGTATAGGTGTCATAGTTCAAGGACCAGGAGCCTCTGATAGCTATGTCTCCAGCTTCTACCTCCAGCTGAGCCTAGATGGCCACAGATGGTTTACTTTTCAGGAGCTCCTCACAGATGGTCGTCCTCATGACAAGGTACTGAACAAGTCATCAAATCTACTCGACTAAATCTTAATAGGGTTCCGTGAGGGAATCAGGAAGGGGAAAATACTTTTTATCTTTCATTTGTATTAGAACATTGGAAAGATTTAGACAAGAACAGGCCATTCAGCCAAACAAAGCTTACCAGTCCTATCCACTTAATTCTTCTAAAATAACATCAAGTCGAGTTTTGAAACTCTCTAAAGTTCTAATGTCTGTGGTTCTCTGTGTAAAGGAAAACATCTTAATGCTTGTGTGAAGTTTACCCTTAACAAGTTTCCAGCTGTGTCCTCATGTTTTTGATGACCTCACAGTCTCGACAAAGTGGACTAATTCCCTTCGTAATTTTAAACACTTCAGTCAGGTCTCCTCTTGATCTTCTTTGTCTTAAACTGTAAAGGCTCAGCTCTTTTAATCTTTCTTCATAACTCATCCCCTGTAACCCTGGAATCAGCATAGTCGCTCTTCTCCGGAATTTCTTTAGTCCTGCTATGTCCTTTTTGTACCCTGGAGACTAAAACTCTACACAGGACTCCAGATGAGGCCTCACCAGTGTGTTATAAAGCTTGAGCAGAACCTCCTTGGACGTGTACTCCACACATCGTGCTATTCTTAATGACTTCTAAACACTGTCTGGCAGTTGATTGTGTTGAGTCCACTATGACTCCTAAATCCTTCTCATAAGGTGTACCTTCGATTTTCAGATCTCCCATTGTGCATTCAAACCTAACATATTTACTTCTTATGTGTAATACTTTACATTTACTTACATTAACTTTTATCTACCATAAATCTGCCCAAGTCCCTCTGTAATGATTTAATGGATTCAAGATTACCTGCCAATCCGTGTTTGGTTTCATCTGCAAACTTAACCAGATTGTTACTTATGTTCCTAAGCAAATCATTGATATTTATTAAAAATCGCAGCAGCCCCAGCACTGACCCCTGAGGGACACCACTCTTAACATCTCCAATTTCAGATTGGGTTCCTTGCACCATCACCTTCTGCTTACTGTGTCTGAGCTAATTTTGCACCCATCTGCAAATATATTGTACAGCTACAACACATTCAACTATCTCTATCTGTGATTTCAATGGTCATGTCTTATAATGATTTTAAAGAAGTATAATTTTTGTAGACATTAATTATATTTAATTTAAAAGTCACCAGTGTGTTATAAAGTTCCTCCTTGGTCTTGTACTCCACACATCAAGGCGCTATATTACCTGACATTCTGTTAGCCTTCTTAATGGCTTCTGAAAACTATGTGGTAGTTGATAGTGTCAAGTCCAGTATGACGTAATTTTAAACACTTCAGTCAGGTCT
>JANRMT010062817.1:20063180-20088061 GCA_026402145.1 Polypterus bichir lapradei
CAGAAATCTCCATTTAGGAGGATCCCAAACCATGAGGCCCGGAGTGTTTGATGTTGTTCACACTTAGTGTCCAATATTAAATATATTTCAGAAAATTTTAATTTGCAGAGTTGTGTCCAAAGTGCAACCTTAAGTTGAATGACAGCATGTTTTGCGTGAATTGATGAAGAATGAAATTTTAGGAATAATCTAATTCTTTGCTTTGCCTAAGTTCTCTTTTCCAGCATTGCCTAAGATCTTGAACACTCTGATATAAATTGGCAAAGTGTGGAAATACTAAAGACTTTCTCCTCCTTACTAGCTTGGTTTGGCAGATACTTTCTGACAAAGGTTCTGACCTGTTGTGGCCTGCAGGAGGTGCACCAGCTCCCCAGACTGGACACAGACAGACGCAGACACAAGTTCTGCAACACACACTGGCTTTATTCAACTGTGGGAAATTCTTCCAAGTACTTTCCCACCAGAACAGTACACTATTAAACACAAGAAGCACAGTAATCAATAAATCACACAGGAATTCTTTTCTCTCTCTCTGTCTCTCTCCTCTTCTCTCTGGTTCCGACTCCACTCCTCCTCCAGCAAGCTTCGTCTTCTCCCTCCCGACTGTGGCTCCTGGAGCAATGGCAGCTGGCTCCTTTTATCCTGCACCCGGGAGCACCTCCGGTGGTCTGTTAGTATGGTCCGGACACACTTTGGGGTGGGGCGGAAGCCCAGTGAAATAGGGCTAATCAGTCCCTGCAGCAGCCCCTGGTGGCACCCACGGAACCCAACAGGGGTCTGCCGATCTCCAGCTCCTTTGATGACCTGTAGGAATCCGAAGCACCATCTAGCCATCTAGCACTCTGGGGGAGATAATGACCAGTGCATGTTCTCTCCCCTAGCCCTTCCACTCTGAAGGATCCTGCCACACTGTAAATACAAAAATACACTCACTGAGCTCACTGGCATTCTTTGGCACACTCTACTAGTACTGATCAGGGGCCCCCTTTCCTCTCAAAACAGCCTTAGTTCTGCTTGGCATGGGTTCCACAAGATGTTGTAAACATTCCTTTGAGATCCTGGTCCATGTTGATCACCTGATTTCTGCAGATTTGTCATCTTCACATTCTTCCTGATCTCCCACATCCCAAAGGTATTCTATTAGATTCAGATCCGGTGACTGGGAAGGACATAAAAGAACACAGGACTCATTGTCATGTTCATGAAACTAGTTTGAGGTGACGTTTGCTTTGTGACATGGTGCATTATCATGTTTGAAGTAGCTATTAGAAGATGGATAAATTGTGGCAATGAACAGATACATGTGGTCAGCAAGACTACTCAAATAGATCATGGCATTCAAGTGATGATTGATGGGTATTAATGGGTACAAAGTGTGCCAAGAAAATATTCATCACACCGTTGCTCCACCACCACTAGCCTGGACTGTTGATACAAGGGAGGGTGGGCGCATGGACTCATACTGCTGGCACCAAATTCTGATCCTACCATCCGTGCGCCTCAACTGAACTCAAGTTTCATCAGACCAGTCTTCTTTTTCTCCAGTCTTCAACTGTCCAGTTTTGGTGCGCCTGTGCCCCATGTAGTCTCCGATTCCATTATTGGCTGACAGGAGTGGAACCCAATGGTGTCTTCTGCTGTTGTAGCCCATCCGCCTTAAGATTTGCCAATATGTACATTCTGAGATGCTTTTCTGCCCACCACAGTTGTACAGAATGGTTATCTGAGTTACTGTAGCCTTTCGGTTAGCTCAAACCAGTCTGTCCATCCATCTGTGAAGACTCTCATCAACAAGGCATTTCCCTCCATAAACGTCTGAGTAAACTTGAGAGCAGGGGTCTCCAACCTTTTTTCCCCTGAGAGCTACTTCTACATAATGAAAATGGCCGGGAGCTCCTCATGTTTTCTAACGTTTATTCTCATAGCTTATTTCAACCCAAACAAACTGAATAAGCTTGTTTTGCCTGAACATTTACAAAATGTTGGTGTCCACAACTCACATTTTGCAATACAACATCACAAAAAATATTTAGTTCACCTGCAAGTGCATTTTGTATGTCTGTATGCATTTTCTAGTGTATCTCACATTATTGAATTAAAACATGAATGCTGTCAAAACCAAACAATGCAATTCCAAATACACAGATATTCCTTATTCATTTGTCATTTTGTTCCATGTCACTGTGTCACTTTATTCACAGGTCCAGTCACATGTGTGATGTGTTGTTTAGTTAGTCAGATGACTGGCACTGAGGTGTCTGGTGGAGTGGAGCCACTGAGGTTCACTCTTATGGAGTCATTTCAATGTTCGTCTGTCAGTCTTGTTCTGAACTTTGATTTCATGACATTCACGTCAGACTCACAGAGGTATGGAGACCCAAACAAAGCAGACATTTTCAGAGCCCATTGGTGAAGATTCTTATAGTTATCTGGCTCTACTAAGGTCCAGAAATGCTGAAAATGCTGTTGAGAAGTTAATTGCACATTATTTTGAAGGTTTAGTAATATATAATATATAAAATCCAATGTCTCTCTGTCTGTGTGTCTGTCTGCTTTTCACAAGAGAACTACTTAACGGATTTAGATCAGTTTTTTTCTATAGTTTGCTTGAACATTCTGGTTGATTTTGTGACTTCTCTCATTTTTCTATGTATCAAAGTTTGCTTGCGGTTCGATTTATTTGCATGTATCCGAGAACCATGCAGCGGGCCCAGGAAGGGGCCTTCTTCACTCACTCGCCAGCTTCGGGGCATGTACCTTAACTCTGCTTAGCTAGCAAAACGAGAGAACAATTGAATTTAACTTTATTTGATATTTAAAATAAAGTGTTACTTAGGTCTTGATGAGTTTGAGTCCGGATATTCTCTCAAGTGTATGCCACATTGTAAAGATAGATTGCAGTTCAGATTGTGGATCATGATTTTGTGTTAAAAGGATCGTGATGTGATTTTTTGGAAAGATTGCCCACCCCTAATTTGACATTAAGTTTTCAAATTTATGTAGGATTCATTAACCCTTTGACGAGCTACTTGGAAAGGGGTGGCGATCCATTGGTAGCTCACGAGCGACGTGTTGGAGACCCCTGGTCTAGAGACTGCTGTGTGTGAAAAGGAAATCAGCAGTCACAGAAATTCTCAAGCCAGTCCATGTGGCACCAACAATCATGCTACGGTCCAAATCACTGAGATTACATTTGTTCCCTATTTAGGTGTTTGATGTGAACATTACATGAAGCTCAGTGATAGTGCATGTCAGCTCCATGCTCCCACTTCTGCTTTGGGAGCCTCTTGAACCCAACAGTGTCGATAGTCATGACCGGGATGAGCCAGCAGATGAGGACAAACACACATCCAAGCAAGGGGAAGGTGTAAAAATGCTCAGTGCTTTTATTAAAGGAAAAAAATCTGTCCAAAGTGCAGTGCACAATCTTCAATAAATAAATCATCCATAAAAAAACAAAGTGCAAGTGGAGGTTAAAAATATTCCTTTCCAAGGTTAAAGCCAATAATGCAGGAAACTGTCCCTTAAAACTCGTGCCCTAGTGCAGTCCATTAAAACTGACATCTTCCCAGCTTATCTTTCCAGACCTTGCAGCCCAACAGACTCTTCTTTCTTTCTTTCTTTCTTTCTTTCTTTCTTTCTTTCTTTCTTTCTTTCTTTCTTTCTTTCTTTCTTTCTTTCTTTCTGCGGTCTACAGGTCCAGCTCCCTACTGCTTCCATGACCACACAGTAGGCCTCCCAATCCGAACCTAGGCTTGGGTCCTTCCCTCCCATGGACAAAAGAAATAAATGAACCATCACTGCAACCCCGAGCATCAGCTGCATACTGTCCTCCTGGGGCTCTCCTGCTCCTGGCTGGCTGTCTCCTCACTCCTGTACTGGCTCTTTCTTGTTTCCTGTCTGCTTCACGCTCTCCACTTTAACCTCAACTTGTTTCTTGTCTTTCTTTCAAATCTGTTTATATGCTGGGGATCGGCTGCATTATCGTTCAAGTATCTCGGGGTCTTGTTCACGAGTGAGGGAAGAATGGATCGTGAGATCGACAGGCGGATCGGTGCGGCGTCCGCAGTGATGCGGGCTCTGCATCGGTCTGTCGTGGTGAAAAAGGAGCTGAGCCGTAAGGCAAGGTTCTCAATTTACCAGTCGATCTACATTCCTACCCTCACCTATGGTCATGAGCTATGGGTAGTGACCAAAAGAACGAGATTGCGAATACAAGCGGCTGAAGTGAGTTTCCTCCGCAGGGTGTCTGGGCTTTTCCTTAAAGATAGGGTGAGAAGCTCAGTCATCCAGGAGGGGCTCAGAGTAGAGCCGCTGCTCCTCCGCATCGAGAGGAGTCAGATGAGGTGGCTCGGGCATCTGATCAGGATGCCTCCTGGACGCCTCCCTGGTGAGGTGTTCTGGGCACGTCCAACCGGGAGGAGGCCCCGGGGAAGACCCAGGACACGCTGGAGGGACTATGTCTCCCGGCTGGCCTGGGAACGCCTTGGGATTCTCCTGGAAGAGCTGGAAGAAGTGGCCGGGGAGAGGGAAGTCTGGGCCTCTCTGCTCAAGCTGCTGCCCCTGCGACCCGACCTCGGATAAGCGGAAGAGGATGGTTGGCTGGATGGATCGGCTGCATGTGCGATCACCTGCTCCACTCCCCAGCGCAAGCACGTCTATTATGTATTTAAAATCGGCGCAGTGCTACGGACCACATGTCATTAGTTCCTGAACTGCATCTACAGGATTTTATGCAGATTGCTGCTGCCACGTGATTGGCTGGTTAGTTACTACGTGGATAAGCAGCTGCACAGGTCTTCTTAATAACTGGCTGAGTTATTGTGAGTGTGTTGAGAGAATTCCATATTTACAACAAAGATGATTAAAAGGTATAAACACATTGTCAATATAAAGATCATCTTCTTTGAAAAAGGAATGGCTTGATGACATTGTAAATGGATCATTTTGATTCTGTATCACTTGTGATTTCCTTCTTTTAATTTATTCCTGAATGCTTATTTGCTGTGTAGGTACTTTGCCAAGATGCCTCTCTACCCAGTTCAACTGCTTAAACACAAATGTCTGCCTTAACCTGAGCCAACGATGTGATGGCAGAATTGACTGTGAGAACGGCTCAGATGAGAAGGGATGTGTCTATTCTAACCTCGGGATGACCACTGCTGCTGACGATCACAGGTTCTGGTTGAGTCATTTTCGAAAGCTCATATTTACAATAAAGCACATTTGATTGTACATGGAGCTGTAGGTGATGAGGGCAATTCAGTCGGTCAGTCAGTCAGTCATTATCCAACCTGCTATATCCTAACACAGAGTCACGGGGGTCTGCTGGAACTAATCCCAGCCAACAAAGGGTGAATGGCAGGAACAAATCCCCAGGCAGGGCGCCAGCCCACCGCAGGGCACACACACACCAAGCACACACACCAAGCACACACTAGGGACAATTTAGGATTGCCAGTGCACCTAACCTGCATGTCTTTGGACTGTGGGAGGAAACCCACGCAGACACAGGGAGATCATGCAAACTCCATGTAGGGAGGACCCGGGAAGCAAACCCCGGTCTCCTTACTGCAAGGCAGCAGCCCTACCACTGCACCACCGTGCCACCTGTGAGGGCAATTCAAACTTCCCAATAGAAAATTTAATCCAAATATCTTTTCCAGTGAGACAATTCACTAAGATTTAGTGTGTCCATGACCTTTGATCTCATTTCAATATAGAAACATAAAGATGCAAGTAAATAGCTTTGATACTTATTTTCTATCATTTCAGGTTATCGGGAGCCACACCTACCCATTCTACCCTCACTGGTGGCACGGGAAGGACGAGCACCGTGATGGTAAGACAAGCTATTAGAAACCTAAACACTGCAAGAAATTCAACTTTGTGAACACAAACCTTACTACACCGATGAAGTTGTCCAATTTTTTACCATTGCTTACTTACCTATTTTACAATTTTGTGATCCTCGTCCAAACTTTTATTTCATTTCATAATTGAGTGTTTTATTTCCATTTAGAAGGAACATGAAAGAACTAGAATTCCAAAGCCTAAAGGTGAGAAATAAATGTATGATCTGCAGTAGCTTTCTATCGTGTGTCTTCTAAATTGCTTGCTCCCGCTTTTGAGCCAATATACCTGTCAGTAAAAAGTATTCAACCCCTGGGGAGTTTTCACAGCTCATTGTTGTACAACATTGAATCCCAGGGGATTTAATTTAGCTTTTTGGACACCAAACAGCAGAATAGGACATTTTGATATCAAAGTGAAAACAGATCTCTACAAAGTGGTCTAAATGAATTACAAATATAAAACACAATGTAACTGATTGCTTAAGTATTCGTTCTAATTAATATGACACCCCTAAACATCACCAGTGTAGCCAACTGGTTTTAGAAGTCATAGATCTTACAACAACAGCAACATTTATTTATATAGCACATTTTCATACAAATAATGTAGCTCAAAGTGCTTTACATGATGAAGAAAAGAGAAATAAAAGACAAAGTAAGAATTAAAATAAAACAACACTGATTAACATAGAATAAGAGTAAGGTCCGATGGCCAGGGAGGACAGAAAAAGCAAAAAAAAACTCCAGACGGCTGGAGAGAAAAAATAAGATCTGCAGGGGTTCAGAGGCCATGAGACCACCCAGCCTCCTCACCTGTCTGAGATTTTAGTTGATTGTCGTATAGATGCACCTGTTTGAGGGTGTGGAAGAGCCAACTTGTGGTGAGTCCATATCGAATCATCAAAGTAACTCGGCGAAAGGGAGATTTTAAAAGCAGAAATCAGGGATTGAAGATAGGAAAACATCATTGAATCACCCTCGTAGTCCAGTTAAGTTATTAAGAAATGGAAAGAATATGGGAGAGCTGTGAATCTGCTAGGGCAGGCCATCCACAAAAACTGAGGGACAGTGCAAGAAGAAGACTAGAGAGGGAGGCCAGCAAAAGACCTATGAGAACTTGGAAGACATTACAAGACATTACTGAGACAAGAGAAGACAACTGATGCTTGGGTGCTTCACCAGTCGCAGCTTTAATGAGAAAGTGGCAAAAAGAAAGCCGCCGTGACAAAAATCACACATGTGACATCTTTGCTGGAGTTTCCCTGAATGCACGTGGGAGACTCTGAAGTCAGCTGGAAGAAGATTCTGCGGTCTGATGACATGTAAGTTGGCCAGCAGACTAAATCCCATGGTTGAACGCTCCACATTATCAAAAACACATCATCCTCTCCGCGAAACATGGCAGTGGTAGCATCGGGCTGTTGGGGATGCTTCTCTGCAACAGGTCCTGGAAGATGTGCGAGAGTAAAATGGATGCAGACAAATATGGGGAAATCCTGAAGGAAAACCTGATGGAGTCTGCAAGAAATCTGCACCATGGGAGAAGATTTGTTTTCCAGCATGACAAAGACCCCAAGCATTAAGTTAAAGTTACACAGGAATGGTTTAAAAACAACAATGCTAATGTCCTGGAGTGCCCAGATCTTAATCTAAGTAATAATTCACGGATGGACTTATTGAAGGCTGTTCACATACTTGCACAGAGACCTGATCGCACAGACTCAGGGCTGTCATGGCTTCCAAAGCTGCAGCTACAAACACTGACACGAAGAGGGTGAATACCATAAGTACTTGCGAATAAGTTCTCCCGTAGATAAATCGGGACTTGATTTTACCGTATAATTTTTGGTATTTTATAATGTCGGTCGTATAAATCGAATGCGGAAAACTCACGCTATTGGTCCAAGAGATTATGAAATGCTAACGCCCACCTAAGAGAGTAACCACGAAGCACACGGCCTTCTTTTTCTACGTGGATGTGGCGATGTGCTCTATCAGTGCATACTCCTAACCGCTCTCCCTCTCTCTATTGAGCCTATGTGACCACACGGTAAGACCCAAACTATTCCGAAGCGATGTTTGCACTGATTTGTGTTTTTTGTATCTTACACCCTCATACACCTTTATCGTAAGAGCATCCCTTATCTACGATGGAACGTTTGATCAGAAGAAAATATGAAGCTTGTTTTAAATTAAACTTCGTTGAAGTAGCGAAAGAAATTGGCAACTGCGCTGCTGCAACAAAATTCGATGTGTCTGAGAAACTGGTGTGAGATTGGAGGAGGCAAGAAGATGTGAAAAAAAAAATATGTGTCGCATTTTTGAACAGGCGTATAAATCGGGGTCTGATTTTATGATCGTTGGGTTTCAAGACTTGACTTATACACAGGTATATACGGTATATTTTATTTTTAAATTTTCACTTGAACCAACTATGGGAAATATATTACAAAATGTGAGGCAAGAAGATGAAAAAAAAAAATGTAAGTGTCAACTGATACATGAGTATATACGGTACTTACGTGATCAGTTATTTTGTGTTTTAAATTTATAATTAATTGTGACCATAGTGCTGCAGTGCTTCTAAAGTACACAAGAATTAGATGGAGATCTTAACTTATGATTATAAGTTGCTATCTCATTATTATGAGATCTAATCTTGTAGTTATGAGATATTAACTAATAATTAGGAGTACGTACAATATCTTGTAATTCCAAGAACTTTTCTTATGAGAAATTGGGCTGGGTAGATAATATGGTTTAGAAGACAAGGCATTGGACTTTGAACTTAATGAGATCTTTCGTATGTTCCTTTGATTCTTTTTAACCCTCACTGTATCCCAAAGAGCTATGCAATTTTCCACTGGGACTGGAAGATGGCAGCATCCGCTACAGACAGCTCACGTCTTCTTCATACAAAGAGAATAATCCTCCTGATGCCGGACGTCTGAACATAGTGCCCAACGTGTAAGTCAAGCAATTGTCTTTATTCAAATAACTTACAACAAAAGGCCTTTTGATGTACTGTGTTCACACAACTGGTCAACCACTAACATCAGCCATCACTCACTCATTTTGTAGTGATTGTGGTTTGTTAAGAAATATTTTCCTTTAATATTATTTTTCTGAGCTACAATTACAGAGTTCACTTTGTTGTGAGTTTTGTGAATACACAGAAATGTTCAAGGACTTCTCCGAACTTTAGGAAGTGCATTGAAGTTAATGGAGGACATGATCTAGTTTTCAATGACTTATAAGGGTGCAGTGGTGTTTTATTGTCCCTGAGGGCTAAGGAACTTTCTGCCAACTTTGGACTAAATTGATTATTGTAGCCAAAAATGTGACCTGAGCTGTGAGACAGCAGTGCTAACAACTGCTCCACCGTGCCTCAAACAATGGCGCAGCTAGGGGCAGGTGGAGGGGGTGGCATTATTGGCCAAAAGGCTCAGTACAATTCATGTGTAAACAGCAGGGTTTGGAAAAATATCACTCATGAATGAGAAAAGTCAAATTCTCTGATTTTTATCCAAAAATGCTTCAAAAATAATTTTCATACTGTCCTTCTGTGACAGCATGAGACACAGCAGCTGAAGTTTATGAGGCAATAACAAAAATAAACAGAAACATTACACCGATAATAATTTATAGGAAGATAAACAACTAATTTACAATTTATAATTTTGTTTTGTTATCAATCTGAATGTGTTCTTGCTCTGCGCAGAAAACATCCCCACCTATCACTTGTACACTGGTTCTGGTTTTCGCAGCGTAATTATATTAAACTAATAATTAGAACACGGCTTATCAGTGCATCTATACTATTTTCTTGTCTAGTTGATGCTTATGAATAATTATATGTGAAGAATTATTGCTGTTTCTCCATATATGAATAATCCATCCATCCATTATCCAACCCGCTGTACCCTAACTACAGGGTCATGGTGGTCTGCTGGAGCCAATCCCAGCCAACACAGGGCACAAGGCAGGAAACAAACCCCAGGCAAGGGCGTCAGCCCACCACAGGGCGCACACACACACCCACACCCACACACCAAGCACACACTAGGGACAATTTAGGACGGCCAATGCACCTGACCTGCATGTCTTTGGATTGTGGGAGGAAACCCACGCAGACACGGGGAGAACATGCAAACTCCACGCAGGGAGGACCCGGGAAGCAAACCCAGGTCTCCTAACTGTGAGGCAGCAGCGCTACCCACTGCACCACCGTGCTGCCCATATATGAATAAATCTATGCAAAATGTATCTTAATTTTTCTCTATACGTCATTTTAATTTTCTATTTAAATAGGTTAAAATATTCAGATATGTTGGAGAGCGGGAAATTGAAGCACCGCCCCACCCCGAGCCACTGGCCTCAAACAACAAAAGACACAGACCGCGAGCAAAATGCAACAAATGGCCACAAACTAGCAATAAGGTTGGAACTCTGTGAGCACAATGATATACTGTATACTATATTGTGATGCGTGAGTCACTGTCTTGCACTCACAAGATGAGGCTGAGCCTAAAGAATTCAGGAAACCCAGCTTTATTCAACTTGAAATAAGAAAAGGAAGGTTAGTTATAATGTGGGAGCTACCTCTCTACTACATACAGACACAGCATATGAGCAGGGCCAGGTCAGTGGCCAAGTTATAATGTTCCCTGCATCACCCATCGGGCGACAGATGCATTGTGTGAGGAGGCGGTGAGCTTGCAGTTGCCTCTGTGGTGCTGCGAACCTGCGGTTGCCTCGGCAACAGACAAGCAGCCCTTGACAGATGGGTCAATCGTGTTTCCGAGTGTCGCCTCATTGGGGAGGGTCTCAAAAGAATTCAAATATCTCCTAATATATACTATATACACTCACCTAAAGGATTATTAGGAACACCTGTTCAATTTCTCATGAATGCAATTATCTAATCAACCAATCACATGGCAGTTGCTTCAATGCATTTAGGGGTGTGGTCCTGGTCAAGACAATCTCCTGAACTCCAAACTGAATGTCAGAATGGGAAAGAAAGGTGATTTAAGCAATTTTGAGCGTGGCATGGTTGTTGGTGCCAGACGGGCCGGTCTGAGTATTTCACAATCTGCTCAGTTACTGGGATTTTCACGCACAACCATTTCTAGGGTTTACAAAGAATGGTGTGAAAAGGGAAAAACATCCAGTATGCGGCAGTCCTGTGGGCGAAAATGCCTTGTTGATGCTAGAGGTCAGAGGAGAATGGGCCGACTGATTCAAGCTGATAGAAGAGCAACTTTGACTGAAATAACCACTCGTTACAACCGAGGTATGCAGCAAAGCATTTGTGAAGCCACAACACGCACAACCTTGAGGCGGATGGGCTACAACAGCAGAAGACCCCACCGGGTACCACTCATCTCCACTACAAATAGGAAAAAGAGGCTACAATTTGCACAAGCTCACCAAAATTGGACAGTTGAAGACTGGAAAAATGTTGCCTGGTCTGATGAGTCTCGATTTCTGTTGAGACATTCAAATGGTAGAGTCAGAATTTGGCGTAAACAGAATGAGAACATGGATCCATCATGCCTTGTTACCACTGTGCAGGCTGGTGGTGGTGGTGTAATGGTGTGGGGGATGTTTTCTTGGCACACTTTAGGCCCCTTAGTGCCAATTGGGCATCGTTTAAATGCCACAGGCTACCTGAGCATTGTTTCTGACCATGTCCATCCCTTCATGACCACCATGTACCCATCCTCTGATGGCTACTTCCAGCAGGATAATGCACCATGTCACAAAGCTCGAATCATTTCAAATTGGTTTCTTGAACATGACAATGAGTTCACTGTACTAAAATGGCCCCCACAGTCACCAGATCTCAACCCAATCAAGCATCTTTGGGATGTGGTGGAATGGGAGCTTCGTGCCCTGGATGTGCATCCCACAAATCTCCATCAACTGCAAGATGCTATCCTATCAATATGGGCCAACATTTCTTAAGAATGCTTTCAGCACCTTGTTGAATCAATGCCACGTAGAATTAAGGCAGTTCTGAAGGGGAAAGGGGGTCAAACACCGTATTAGTATGGTGTTCCTAATAATCCTTTAGGTAAGTGTATATATATGTAGTAAACAGTATTTTATTGTGCTCACTGAGTCCCAATCTCAAGGCACACATTAGCCATGCAACAAAGCAGCAGAGTTGGACTGACTCATTTCATTGCTTGAAGTCATGGCTCTTGACGCTTCTGGAACATCTTTTTTGTGTTTGATCTCTCATGTTTTCTAATTGTGGGGAAGGAGATGGCTGCTTTGTGGCTTGTTTTGGATCATAGCTTCAATACACAGCTAATTATGTAAACAAATTAGCCAGGTGTCACTAGGCTGGTAGTACTAATATAACAATATTTTCATTATGATCAGCTAATGTACCCCTAAAATGAAAACAATACTTTTTTTTTTAAAATTTTTTAAAAACATATGTGGTAGAAGGCTGGAGTACTGATTGGGTCATGAAAGTTCTACACATGACTGCAACAGCTCTGTGATGTCACTGAGGCCTCACAGAGCATCATGGGATGCTGGTCAAAAAAACTGTCTTAGCCAGTGGCACTGCAAACCTCTGGGAAAATTTTGACAAGAACAGTCCATTCATCCCAACAAAGCTAGCCAGTCCTATCCACTTAATTCTTCTGAATTAGAACCAAGTCGAGTTCTACTGTCTACCACACTGCTTGGCAACTTATTCCATGTGTCTGGAATGTTGTTCTCTATATGAAGAAAAACTTAATGTTTGTGTGAAATGTTCATTTTACAAGTTTCCAACTCTGTCCCCTTGTTTTTGATGAATTCATTTTAAAGTCACAGTCTCGATCCATTGAACTAATGCAGGCCCCGGATGGAGGGGGGGTCTGAACACCCTCCCCCCCCAGCTCAGAAAAGTGTTCTAATAAAATGTCCGGAAAAGAACGATAAAATTTAAGATGAGGAGGGTATCGTGACACACGACGTGAGGGACTGGCACAGACGGCTGCAGTGCCAGGGGCATGACAGGAGCCCCAGGCCCACAGCCCGACAACAAAAAAAAAAAAAAATTGTAAGTCAGGGCTGGGCCGAGTGCCCACCCCTCATGGTCGGGGCCCTACGCGGATGTGTGGTTCGCGTATGCCTAAGAACGACCCTGCAGGAGGTTGTAGAGACAGGAACTTTATTCAAACACTCCAAACGAACATTTGTCTCTTTTTCAAAAGTTTAAACTGTGCTCCATGACAAGACAATTAAAACAATGCAAACGTATCTTCCTCTTCAAAGGAGTGCGTATCAGGTACAGAGAATGTCAAAGAGAGAGAAAAGCAATCAATCCAAAACCAATAGGTGCTTTTCAGGCTTTTAAGTATGCGAAGTACCGCGTGGGAAGCGTATCGTGCGACAGAGCAGCCGCAAGTAAGCCCAGCAAGTAAGGGAGCAATGTGAAGGTAGTCTTTCAGCGTTTTTTAGAGGAGCGTCCGTATCCTCTAGGGGTGCGATCAGCCCCCCCTGCTCACAATATTAAAGGTAGAAGCTGCCCTAGCAGTGACCCCTGAGAGACACCACTCATAACATCAACCAATTCTGATAAGGCTCCCCTCACCATAACCCTCAGCCTGTAACACACTACATCCTGAACTTCCACTTCTTTTAGGATGATTATTATTAATCTTTTATATGGTATGTATTAAATGCTTCAGAAAATCCAAATAAATAGACACAACCGTGGGTGGTTAATGGCATGCAGCGTGATGTCACACTTTATAACCAGGAATTTCAGATGTGTTAATGTCCAAGTTTGCAGAGACACTTCTTGAAAGTAAAAATTCCTGCGTGTGATTCTTATTCTTTGGAATTAGACTTTAGACTTTGTCCTCCTGGCTTTGATTTAGGTTTACGTTCTGGTTTTGGTGCTCAGTTTCATTTTTTGCTTTATTTTTTGACCATGCCTGTTCCTAACCAAACTTTTTTGCTCATCCACATCTTGATTCTTATCAAGCACAGAGATGTCGTGCAGCTTCTACTTGGTCTCAGCTTAGTGTGACTATAAGTTTGAAAAACCTGAGCCTCCTCCATAAAAAGTTTACTTCTTACCATCTTGCTTTTGTATTCTTTATTTTAACTGGAATATTGGTACCATGTACTCAATCTTATTAAGGCGATCATTTTGTTAATTTACTATATTCTATTTTTTGTCCCATAAATCCTGATAATTGTGTCCTTTACTGTACTTTGTTTTCCTTACTTGCTTAAACTGTTTGTACTTTCACTTCTAAGCTCTGTAGCCACATTGGATCTGTCCTTCTTCGTCTTCCTTTTATGCTTAATTTTAGCAAGTTTGGTTTTACATTAATCTGGTTTAGAAGTAATTCAATTTAAACATCATTAATAAGCATTTATTTGTTTCAACACACAGCTTAAATATGGAGCCTGGGTGGAGTCCTCTACCTGATGATTCCAATCCCTATTTTCAAGTGGACTTTTTACAGCCCACATTTATCTCAGGAATTGTCACACAAGGAAGCACACATTCAAACAGTATGGCCCTCAGGTACAGACTGGAATACAGCTTGGATGGAGTGAACTTCCAAAATTATACAGAAGGCAATGAGCAGCCAGACCACCCACAGGTAAATTCAAGTCACACTGAAAATAGCTTACTCCTATTTGTACAACAATGAAAAGTATCTAAAATATATTTTTATATAACATACTAGCTGTGCTAGTCATCTAAGATGGTTTCACATCTAAGCAATCAATATGAAGCTCAGAGTTAACAGTTGCAGTGTCTCTGTTATAGGCCACTTGCTTTGGGATTGGTAAAAGTAATGTTAATGTTTGTAATGCGGCATCTGTTGGAATGACAAATGCAGTACATTTTGTTACTAAAAATGTTTGGTAAAGCAAAATCGTTTGGAATGATAGGCGAACAGACACACACTTTTACCTTTATTAAGGTAGAGTAGCTGTGCTGTCTGTCTAAGAGGGGTTGAAATCTAAGTATTTAACATAGACCTTAGTATTAACGTTTGCAATACACCAACTATTTATTAATGCATGTACAAATAAAATGCACTGCATTTGTCATCCCAACAGATCACAAGCATTTGCAGTAATAAAATACATTACTACGAATGTTTGTGATGCTCCATATTGAATGGCAAATACAATGCTTATCTTTCTTTTATATGCCATTTGGTATGGGATTTGTAAAAGCAGTGTTAATGTTTGTGATGCACCATTTGCTGGAATGGCAAACGCAGAACATTTTATCACTACAAATGTTTGTGATGCAACATCTGTTGGAATGTCAGAAACATAGCAACCAAACAGACAGGTAGACAGACACACAGGCACTTATCCTTTAATTGAGGTGAACTAGCAGTGCTACCTGTCTTAGATGGGTTAAAATCTAAGTAATCAACATAGACCGCAATGTTAATGTTTGCAGTCCACCATTTATTGAAATGTATTTTGTAATTCATGGAGTAATAAAATACATTGTATATTTATTCCAACAGATCATGCATTGGGGCAGCACGGTGGTGCAGTGGGTAGTGCTGCTGTCTCGCAGTTAGGAGACCCGGGTTCGCTTCCCGGGTCCTCCCTATGTGGAGTTTGCATGTTCTCCCCGTGTCTGCATGGGTTTTCCGGTTGTCTCCCCGTGTCTGCATGGGTATTCTGGTTTCCTCCCACAGTCCAAAGAAAAGCAGAATAGGTGGACTGGCGATTCTAAATTGTCCTTGGTGTGTGCGTGTGCCCTGCTGTAGGCTGGCACCCTGCCTGGGGTTTGTTTCCTGGGATCGGCTCCAGCAGACCCCCGTGACCCTGTAGTTAGGATATAGTGGGTTGGATAATGGATGGATGGATGAATGATGCATCACAGACATCTGCTGGAATGACAAATGCAATGCATGTGTCTTTGTTATATACTATTTGGTATGGCATTTGTTGGAATGACAAAGACATAGCAACATGACAGACACATTTTTTTACTAAAGTGGATATTACTGTCTGGATTAATATGTTATAAAATATTTAAAATATTTTTGTGGCATATTGTAATGTGCATTATTACCATTTTGTATCTCTATGTCTCTCTGTATATATACATACATATAATAAATATATATTTACCTGTGTGCTACAGTTTGCACTCCAGAGCCACGGAGTAAGTGAAACATCTGAACAGACTATGAACTAAAAGGAAGAGTCAAACATGACAGCATTTATGGCTGAGCAGAGACATTGATAGAGAGGCGGTGTGGATCATGAATTGATGAACATGACAGCTAGCAGTAATAACAGGGTCACCATTTAAAAAGCATATAAACCTTTGCTTTCTTTCCTTAACCCATTCTATAAATACACCCTGACAACTGCAAGTATTTCGGCAAATATATATATATATATATCTAATTCTAATTCTAATTATTAGCTGGGTACCTACCAGGTAACACTTGTGGTTGGCCAGCCAGTTGGCAAACGTCAGCCACACCCACTCAGTTGCAAGAAGAAGATCACAGATATGTGATACAGTATCTGCCAAATAATATAAAGAGTGCACACCAAGAGCTTCACCCTTATAGGTGCTCATCAGTTGTGGGCACTTTTGCATCACCTTACGGGGATCGAACCTCAAATGTCAGCGCTTGAGGAAAATCCTCTGACGTTGCATCACGGCAGAGCTGGTTCACTTATTTGACAGGGTGTAGATGGGAGAACAGTATTATATTCTTAGTTCTGAATTGCAATTTGATTATTTAGGTGGTTACCTAATAGCTGTGTGTGGTCTTTGGGACAAAAAACAACCCAAAGACTGCCTAGCCGTTTTACTTTATTCATCAACTTGGAGAGGTGTCAGCTAACTCTTAAGAATGACCCAGTGCAGAGGATGTGGACCCACCTGTGCTTGCTGCCCCACTGGCTTTCATTAATCAGACACTGGCGATACCATATCTTGGCTATATTGCTGGTATATGAGTCCTATTAATCTTTGTCTTGAGAAAATACTTTCAGATAGACAGTGTTTTTAGTGAACACTTCAAGCCTTGCCCTCCATTGCTGAGATGTTTCACTTGCACGTTGTTGAGATGCGGTATTTATTTCATTTTGACGTTTACGTCATTAGCAAAACGTTGTTATTGTGCTGTGGCGTTTGCTGCCCACGGGTCTTCCGTAGTTTGAAATGAGGTCCATGCAAGCGGCATCTAGTTGCTGTAGTTGATCGTGAGCAGGGCAGAGCAGACGGCTCCATACACACACTGGTCTTTCGTTTATATATTACTAGCTGTGTGTGGTGTTTGGGACAGAAGACAACCTGAAGACTCCCTAGCAGTTTTGCTATACTGGTGAACTGCTAAGAGGCATCAGCCAAGTGGGCCAGGACTGGTTGTATCATGTCTGAGACAGACGTGTAATCAAGTGCAGCTGTCGCACAAATTACGCGGGACAGGCTTGAGCCTGTCTCAGGCAGACGTATGGCAGCTTGCTGTGTAAATGTACAATGTGCGTGTCTGCTTGGATTAAATCAGAAGTGAGGTGCATGCAAGTAGTTGTAGCGCTGCTGCAACAAAATTCGATGTGTCTGAGAAACTGATGTGAGATTGAAGGAGGCAAGAAGATGTTAAAAAAAAATGTAAGTGTATTTTTGAACGGGCATAGATGTCGGGGTCTGATTTTATGATCGATTTTTTGGGTTTCAAGACCCGACTTATATACCAGTATATATGGTAAATCATGACACATTATGAGTTCAGAATATAATAATTGACAATATGAAAATGTGATATGCATTTATTTATTTACTTGTCTTTCTCGTTGGACAGATGTTGGAGGCACAAGTGTCAAGCATTATTCCAACGACGTCCATGCTGCATAGGATCATCCTTGCTCGGTTCTTACGCATAATGCCTGTGGAATACAAAAGGAACTTTTTTTTGCGTGTTGAAATCCTTGGCTGCTCCTTGGGTATGTTTTTGAGAAATTCTTTTACCCGATTTTCTGTGCAAAGCATGTCATCAATGTTTACTTGGCATACTCATGAAACTAATGTAAGCATGACACACCTAGATGTCAACTGGCAGAGTGGTAGAGCCAGTATCAAGCTGGGGGTTCATCCACCAAACAAAACAGGCAACCATCAAAAACAGGTGTGCCAGGTTTGAACCCTGCATTATTTCATGATTACTGTACAAGGTGCAAATATCAATCCAAATGTAATTATGTCTGACGCCCCATCCCAATTCTGTGTGAGCTGAATTTACTTAGCCATAGTGAACCCACTCCCAAACCTTTTTCAATCCATTATGCATCTGCAAAACTTTAACATCAACATTCACCTCATGATATGGTCTAGGACATGGGTTCTCACTTTGACCTCCTTTGGGTCGCTTGTTGTCTGAACTTGGATCATGTGGAGTCGTGATTCATAATAGTTCTTTATGTGAAAGGGTTGCTTATGGTTTGCAGAATGTCTAGCGATGGGTCTCTGTGGGCAGTTAAAACAAATGGCTTTGTGTCATTACGGCCTGCATCAACAATTCTTCAAGGGCAACCGCCGTGCTGAATGTTCTCCAGGTGGAAAGAGGATGACAGTTGGTGTTGATTCTGTTTGTGGACAACACTAATAAGGCAAAATTGAGTCATGAAAAAAGAAAAAGTTTAACAACTACTTGGTCTTGAATGCTGATTTAGAGCCATAGCCAGACAGATCTATGTTTATGTGACCTCACAAAAAAATTCAGAGCAAAGACTCTTGTTCCTATCAAAACTTCATATTTACTGGCCCAAATTCTATCACTAATGGATTTGCAATTGCTTCATTCTCAGAGACTACAGCTACGCCAGTTCCTGTGCCAGTCGATCTTGGGTCAGTGTCTCCTCCTTGGTCTTCAGTGCCAAGGCAATCAACTCCACAGAGCAAATCGAGTGAAGCAAAACTAGTCACACGCCCTGTCACCTTGACAAAGCCACCATTGGGTAAGTTGGGGGAACAAATTCAATACAGTGAATTTCTGTTTTGTCCTTTATTATTATTTAATAACAGAAATAATAATCTTTGAATATTACAAATAATCTCTTTTAGGGTAAGTTATTTTGTTTAATTGCATATACCATGTATATAATAATAAAATGCCGCACCCCCTCTCGACCCAGGGTGGTAGTACATACCTCAGATGATGAGCCTGAAGAGTGATTTACTGATGCGCATGAGTTGGCAAAAGTAGGTTTGCAGTTGTTCGTATGGAAAAAGACATGCAAGTTATGATTGCTGCACTGAAGCACACTGTAATAATAATAAGAAGAAAAAGGCAAATAGGAAGACAAATACTACAATAATTAATATATAAAAATATACATAAATTATATATATTATTGTTTTGTCTTGGTAGAGTAATATATTGCTTTACTTTCCCCTTTGTGTTATTAAGATGTAGCCTTTGTCAGAACGCCTCAAATCCCACAGACTTACCACTGTTTATAAGGTATTATAGTATATAACTTCTCCCCACCTTCCCTTCTATATCTATAACCTCAGGCAATTAGGTATAGTAAAAGACAAGCAGGAGTTAAATTACAATTTAAACAATGTAATATTGGTAATATTTATAAATAATAACAATATGCAAAGTACATTTGAATACTGGCAACCATACAACCTGATTAAATGGTGATGTGCAGTTTCAGGCGGCACACAGACTTGTTAGTTACTTAAAAATGTCTCTTAGTTCATTTGTGGTCAGCTTTCAGCCACATTTCTGTTCAATATGGCTGCCGAGCTGTGCTCTCCATTGTGTTGTCCTTTCAGTTCATCAGTTTGATAAGAGATGCTTCTTCATCAGATGTTAGTAAGAGAGACAGTGTGAGGTTAAGCAAGTAAATTTATAGATGTTCTGTTCAACCCCTAGAGCCAATAGGGCATCATAGTACTTAAAGACTTCTGAGACAAGCCAATTCCAAATAGCCATACTTCAGACCAATGGGGAAATAGAACACCTTCACAGCTGCCCTCCAAAACCATATGTTAAGGTAAAGCTTAGCAGTTAGGCAGCCTGGCTTTCTTGCGGGAGTTGAAGGGAGAGACTTTAGCAGAGAAACACCCACCAAACTGGTTTAAGGCACATCCCTCCAACTCTGTCGTAAAATTCAAAGAGACTCAGTTGTAAAGGGGTGGGGTAATCATGAATGCTTCTCACTAATGTAACACTAAATTACATTGCTTTGCCTAAAATATATATAGTGTGGCAGTAGGGGGCACTAGTGCTCCCTTGAACCCTCAGGGATGACTCCAAACACCAGGTAAAAGTCCAAGACTTTTTATTATTATTCTTCAGAGTGCACCAAGCACCTTCCACACTACTCATACACCAAATAAACTACTTTTCTCACAAAGACACTAACCACTCCTCCTCGCCCAGACACTTTGCTCCTCTCCCACCCAGCACAGCTCAGTGTCTGGACTGAGGCACCGTCCTTTTATAGCCCCTGACTCGGAGGTGTTCCTGTCCCAACAGTCCACAGTTCCTTATTCCTTCCGGGTCAGGCCAAACAGTCCTTTTCTTCAACCCGGGAGCACGTCGTTCCTTCCTGTCACATGACCGTGACGTACCCCCGGGTCATAAGGCACAAAAGAGCCCATAAGCCCCCCCACAGCGACTCCTGGTGGCCCCCAAGGTATCCAGCAGGGCTGTGTATAAATACTACAAAGTCCATGAGGCCCTGCTGGACCTCGGGGCACTATCCTGCTGTCGGGAGGGCTCCTCCTGGCGGCCTGGGGGTGAGGACCGGCATAAGAAGCCGGCAGTCCTCCACAATATATATATATATATATATATATTTGTGTGTGTGTGCGTGTGTGTGCATGTGTGGGTGTGTGTGTATATATATATAAATAGATAGCTGCAATCTTTATTTGTCCCCAGGGAAATATTTAGCATATATATATTCAGTTTTATTCATTGACTTTATTGTAATTATGCCTTTCAATCAGTAGCATAGCCCAAACTTCTTAATTCCCACCCTGAAAATAAAAGTCATTTATGTAAATTTACCTGCCTCTCCTGTAAAGTCAGAAACTATTCAAATGCCTGGTTTTTCAGAAGGCTGTAATAAAATGCATTTGTTTAGTGTTGTAGTGGTAGTGTGGACAAGTGGCTCCAGATTATTGATGAGGGAATTCAAGTGCAAATGCCTGCAGTTCACCTAATTTCCTCATTAGCACTCTGGGGTGTGTAATAAGACATTTTCCTCGAGTGTAAAAGAGCCTGAAAAGGAAAAAGAAGGAGAGATTAAAATGAGAGAGACCGTGGTTCAAAGGAGAGAAAAAAATGATTACGGCAAAGCTGGTGTGATAGTGTCGCGCCAAGAGGTCGGACAGTACTCCAGAGAGGAGCGGGCGGACAGTTCTCACAGGGCAAGGTTGCTCCTGCGTGTCACTTAAGGAATTGGAATTGGAGTTGGAGTGATCTCCCATGGCAGGCCAAGGGATGATAGTGGGAACAAGGAGCAGGTCTTACGGTGTTTCTCGCTGAAGACCAGGGGATGGTGGCAGAAACACAAACCACATTTGAAGGATGATTGCGCTTGCCAGTGGGCATCTCCTCTTGCTAAGGAGACCTTAAAGGGTCTGAAGAGGATACATCAGTTCAGGAAGGAATTGCCAGAGCCTGTAATGGTTTAACTCACGGGTGTCGAACTCCAGTCCTGGTGGGCCGCAGTGGCTGCAGGTTTTCATTTTTGCCATCTTCTTAATTAGTGACCAGTTCTTTCTGCTAATTACTTCTTATAATTAACTTGTCTCAGGCCCCTTAGTTGTTTCTTTTTCTTTAATTAGCAGCCAAACAATAATGAGACACAAAACAAGATGCCACCTGACCGGCTCATATGTTCCCATCACATATTATCTGAAAATAAAGAAAGGTGATGGTCTCAGTAAGGTTGAACTCTCAGGTCACCTAAACATTTTGACAATCTTCTTAGAAAAAATAGAAAAACAACAGTTTTGGAAATGTCTGCTGTGGCAGAATGAGAGCAACAACAAGCCATGGGATTAAAGAATGAGTTTAATTAACAGCAAAAATTGGATTCTAGTTAAGAAACTGGTTGGAGTGAAAGTGGTTGGAGTTTGAAGCCCCAATTTAGTTGGCCATCTGTTGGCTCGTTTCACATCTCATTTTTGTTTTGCTGTCATTTAATGAAGAAAGGACTCAATTCAGAGGGCTGAACTCTTCTAACAGGGCTATTAAAGTGATGGGGAAAAAGTTAATTAGCAGTGAAAACTGGTCACTGATTAGGAAAAGGGTTAGAATGAAAATCTGCAGCCACTGCGGCCCTCCAGGCCTGGAGTTCGCCACCCCTGGTTAACTGGACAGATCCTAATTATATTTTAACCTCAAATTTTAACCTGTTTACTGAATTATTCATAATTGATTTTAAAATCCATGAAAAAACACTATTTTAATTTGGAATTTATTTTTATTTTATTATATTTTACATTACATATTTTGTTATAAATGATTTATTTATCTATGGACATATACAACAGTATATTTTGAACACTGATCTTGTTAATAAAAAAGGCACAAAGCACTCTTTTGCACCTGCCTCAGCAGTTATGTATCCTTATTGCCCATTCCAACCTTGATTTCTGACTGTCGATATCAAGGGGAAGGTTCAAGATTGCAGGCATCACAAGTGGTGGCAGCAGTGGGATTCCAACCTGGCCAGTCTGTTGCAATTTGGGATGAAACCGCTGTTAACTTAATAATCATAGAACATTTTGATTTTTATCTACATATTTTTGTTCTAATATTGCATATAGTAATTTTCACTTGGATATTGGGCTGGTGTTCTGCTTGACACATCTTTATTCACAGGCTCATAGTCAGTGTGTGGTAACTGGAGGAATCCTCTTGGGTAAATACATTAATAAATGAGATATTGAGAATGTTATCATTTAACATTTGCATAATTAAGCACGGGCAGCATGGTGGCATAGTGGTAGCGCTGCTGCCTCGCAGTTCGCTTCCGGGGTCCTCCCTGTGTGGAGTTTGCATGTTCTCCCCGTGTCTGTGTGGGTTTCCTCTGAGTACTCTGGTTTCCTCCCACAGTCCAAAGACATACAGGTTAGGTGGATTGACGATCCTAAATTGTCCCTAGTGTATGGGTGTGTGTGTGTGCCCTGTGGTGGGCTGGCACCCTGCCCAGGGTTTATTTCCTGCCTTGTGCCCTGTGTTGGCTGGGATTGGCTCCAGCAGACACCCATGACCCTGTAGTTAGGATATAGTGGGTTGGATAATGGAAGGATGGATGGATAATTAAGCACCTTAAGCATGGGAAAGTTGCTATATTAAAAATGTATTATTATTATCTTACACGTACAAGCTGCAGCGATCCATGCAAATGAATTTAAGACAAATGGTAAATAAAAAAGGAATTATTTATTACTTTCATTCAGATCTGGCGCCTTATGCAGTTCAAATTCAGAACCTTACTTCTTAATGATAGTGATTCCCATGGATGCCTGCATAATAAAATTATTTGTGTTTGTGATTCAGTAAAGCTAATCAAGAGGGCGCCATAAGAGATACTGTATTGTGTCAGAATAAATTATGATTTAGATCTAATTTTGCAAAGGTGTTCAAAGCTGTTGAAGTTTATACTCCAGGAAAGAATAGTGATTAATATCACCCAAACAAAATCTTAACTTCAAGAGTTTCTTTTATGTTCATGTCAGGCAAACCAACAGGTGAGCCGGGTATAAGTCAAGAACCAGGGATTCATGGAACACCAGCTGTTGAAGGTACCCGGATAACCAGTCGCCTAACAACGGCCAAGATATATCCAAGAACCACAGGCCAACCAGGCATTCCACACATGGAGGGGATTACAGGCAGCCCAGGTGTCCATCCACAAAGTCGAGTAACATTTGCTCCAGGTAGGAAAGCTTTCTTTACAAAATGCACACAATGAATGAAGTGACATTAAAGATTGTGTGGAAGAACTCAATATGGACATTGAGGCTTTAGGAGAGTTTTATTTAACACCAGGTGAGAGCACCACACAGTATAGGATGCACTCTGAAGTCAGAAAATTATTTTTATATTTATAAAGTAGAAAACACGGGAATCTTGTTCATTTGGCCAACATACTGACCAATCAGATTACAGCTTATATCACTGACAGCCCTCTTCTTGTGTGCAAATGTTCTTGAAAAAAAAAATTAAAATGATCATTTCTAGTATGTACACGGGACAATACATTTTACCCTTCATTGATGAGAAAAATAAATTTCTTATATGACTTATTAAAATTAAGTGCCTCAGAATGCATCAATATGGCTTTGAGTTATTTCTTTTATAACACAGAAATGATTTCACCTTCCACAATTAGGAAAACTGAATTTGTCTTCCCTATATCTGTGTTTCATTGTTATAAGACTGTACAGTTTAATTAGCGAATCTTTAAGAGTAAAGTTTCATTTCTTTAGTGCTCTTGAAAACACCAATAAAATATACTATTAAGTGCTGGCAAAAAGTCTTCTGTCCTAGAGCCTGAATGGATTCTTGTGAAGAAATGAGATAATGAAATCGATCAGTTACGGATGTTCAGTGGATGCTCAGCAAGTATGCGGTGATTGTATTCTGTGTTATCCCTTGGTGGATATTTATTAATTGAACTATTTATTTATTTGTTTGTTTGTTTGTTTATCTGTCTATCAATCTATGTATCTTTTGTGGTCGAGCGAGATGTGACACAAGCCCAGAAAATGTTGAGGTGCCAACAGGGTTTTTATCTTTTAATAATGGTGTAGACAAAGCAACAATAAACAGACACACAACGGTGTCAAATAGCAATAACAAAAAAATCATAGACTGCAGTGCTGTCACACATGCACATCTAAGGGCCACCCTAATTCATTCCATATCATGACCTAGGGGACATAAGTTACATCATCCTGGCTTAGTCATCAACAGAAATGATTCACTCTGTTACCAACTTCTTAATGATGAATCATTCTGAGTGCTA
>JANRMT010062817.1:20103061-20142589 GCA_026402145.1 Polypterus bichir lapradei
GATAGATAGATAGATAGATATGAAAGGCACTATATAATAGATAGATAGATAGATAGATAGATAAGAAAGGCACTATATGATAGATAGATAGATAGATAGATAGACAGATAGATAGATAGATAGATAGATAGATAGATAGATAGATAGATAGATATGAAAGGCACTATATAATGGATAGATAGATAGATAGATAAGAAAGGTACTATATAATAGATAGATAGATAGATAGATAAGAAAGGCACTGTATGATAATATGATAGATAGATATGAAAGGCACTATATATAGATAGATAGATAGATAGATAGATTAGAATGGCACTATATGATAATATGATAGATAGATAGACAGATAAGAAAGGCACTATATGATAGATAGATAGATAGATAGATAGATAGATAGATAGATAGATAGATAGGAAGGGCATAAATAGCTAGATAGATTGATAGATAGATAGATAGATTGATAAATAGATAGATAGATGATATTTTGTTTTTTACAAAAGCTTATTAAATAAATAATTATTTTAAAACACACAAGCCTATCTGAAATACACACCAGAATAACTAAAAATAAAAAAGTCTGATTTGGTGTGGTGGGCCGCATCACTGAGTTAGCAGTTTTCAGTCTAATTTCCCGTTTTTCTCCGTGGTCATCAGCAGCGTTTCAGTCTGATTGTTTTGTGTTCGACTTTCTCTCAGAATGTCCTTCAGGTTTGGTGTTCATCTCAGCAGAGGACTGTGAAGAGGAGAGCCTTAATCTCTGCCCTTTATCCTGCAAGGATCTCAACACTGAGTTTAATTGCTCCTTACAGTGCAAAGAAGGTATTTCATTTTCATTACTTTGGATTTCTATGTGATTGCTGTATTTGCTGAATTCTTGAAGGCATTTTTTGAAAAAGATGGAGTTCAAAAAAAAGGTCATGAAGAACCTTAATGTTTTACATTATTCTCTTTAGTATGCATTATACTACACTTGTGTGCTAATGGACAGATGGAAAATATGAGTTTCCTAGTCGGACATTTCATGTGAGCAAACTTCATAGTAGGAGCTAAGAGTTGGGAAATTTGGAGAACACAGTTCTAAAAGTGTTGATATTCTTTTTTAACATATATCAGTTTTTATGGTTGTTGACATTTTAGTTTTCAAAATCAATACAAATATGATCATAAAAACTTAATTTGCTAGTCTATCTTGTGATAAATCCTTTATGGACTGAAAATTATAAACACAGCAGAACCTCAATTGCCCAAGGTAACGTGGGGACCTCAGATAGCTAAAAACTCAGGTGAAACGGATACCCGTTGTAGTGGTGATGCTGCGCAGCAAACGTAGGGGTTGACACAGAGATAGATCAGCTGACGTCACCAGGGAAGCGCACCACTCACAGTGGTCAGAGACAGGCTCTGTGCGGCTGACGAATGGAGGTCTCCATTTAGTTCACGCCGTAAAGTGCTCGCCTCCGAGCCAGAGAACACTAATTCACAGCTCACCACCAGCAGTTCACCACGGCTCAAATCTTTCAGCTGAGGTGCTTCGTGGTGTGAATTAAGAGATTTTCACCATGAATGGGTAGATTGTAGTGGCAGAGAAGGTTGGGGCTGACACAGAGAGAGATCTGCTGAGATCATAAAGGAAGTGCACCGCTCACAGTGGACGGACAGACATTGCATGACTGACAGATGGAGCTCTCCATTTAGCTCATGCTACAAAATGCTTGCCTCTGAGCCAGAGAATGCAGATTTGTAGTTCTCACTGGCAGTTTACCACAGCATAGAAACAGAAAAATCCTAAGTGTATGACATAGTGGAGCAAGAGTACACGATCAACACTGGCAACACACCAATATTAAGCTGAGAAGTGCAGCTGGGCAGAGGTGAGCAAGTCATGTCCACAATCCCAGATTCGCCAGCTCTGTGCCTGCTGTCTTAGTACAGTCGATGTCAAAAGTATAGCATTTACACATTCAGTACAGTAGTCACAGCAAAGCTTTTATGAATTATAAGAAAAGTAGTGTATTACATTTACAGGTTCACGTCAGATAATAAAGAACCTCGTTAAATCGGGTGCAGATAATTAGGGTTTTCCTATATATGTTTTGATCCTTCCCATGATTTCTTCCCACCTAAAAACATTTGTCATGTTTCTCCAGGGTGATCTTTACAGACACTGCTCCATTTTGTAATTTTAGCAAAGAGAGCTTTGCTCAGCCTCACAAATATATTCTTATGCCTTTCAGGGTGCCATTGTCCTTCCGGCTTCTATCTTCAGAATGGAATCTGCGTTAACGCCAGTCATTGTCATTGTCACTGGAACGGTACTACTTTTCAGCCAGGAGAGACTTTAATTAGAAATGACTGCAGTGAATGGTAAGACTGTGACTGACATTGTGACTTCTGTATATAGCCTTTATCTACAATGAAATATTATTAGTAACAGAGTAGAAAGTCTGCTCATTATTTCTTGATTATTCATAATTAGAATATCCCCAGGGAGAACTAGAGTCTTGAACAGTGGGATTAATTTCATGAAGCAGGGCTCCAGTCTGCCTTCTCCCTCTTTTGAGCCACAAGATCCCTTTTATACCAGTTGAGATACCACTTGGTAGACTACCGTATATACCCACGTATAAGTTGCACCTTGAAACCCGAAAAATCGATCATAAAATCAGACCCCGACTTATACGCCCGTTCAAAACTACTCATGTTTTCTTCTGATCGAACACTCCATCGTAGATAAGGGATGCTGTCACAATAAAGGTGTATGAGGGTGTGAGATACAAAAAACACACAACATTGCAAACGTCGTTTCAGAATAGTTCGGGTATTACCGTGTGGTCATGTAGGCACAATCCATAGAAGAAAAAGGCCATGTGCTCTCCCTAGCCTTCCGAGGTGCGACCACGTGAGGATGAAGGAAGAAGGGAGGAGAGCCGACCTCGGACGGTCTGGCCGTGAGGCCTGTAGGCAGCCAAGACGGAGGTCATGGCTGCTGAGTCTCCTCTGGCTATGCGAGCAATGGGTGAGCCGGGGAGAATGAGAAGGAGGTGGGCTGAGATCAGGAGGAGTTAGTCTGCATTTTAACCTTGGATTTTTAGCAGATTTATCCATCCATCCATCCATTATCCAACCCGCTATATCCTAACGCAGGGTCAGGGGGGTCTGCTGGAGCCAATCCCAGCCAACACAGGGCACAAGGCAGGAAACAAACCCCGGGCAGGGCACCAGCCCACCACAGGCAGATTTATTTATTGATTATTTTTATCCCCACTTTCACAATGATTTTTATGGATTTATTTATGTACTGTTTTAGAACACTGCACAGTGGACACGTTTTTGGTTTTACTTTTGTTTTTGACTGTTTTTTTAATAAAAGCACTTGAGCACTTTTTCCACCATCCTCTGGCATCATCAGTGAATTGTCCTCATTTCTCAGCTGATCTCGGTCATAACTATCGATGGTGTTGGTTCAACAGACTCCCATGTGGGAAGAGGGAGTCTGTAGGGGACCAGCATCGTCACAGTTACTCTCTCAGGTGGGCATTAGCATATCATAATCTTTTGGATCAATAGCATGAGTTTTTTGCATTCGACTTATACGACTAACAATATAAAATACCGTAAATTATGCTGTACAATCAAGTCCCGACTTATCCGTGGGATAACTTAAACGCATGTACAGTATATACAGTAGTTAAACTGTGATGTAGTTTATAGACAAAAACCTTTGGAATGATGGATCATGGGTATGTACAGTAATAGAGAGCGGTGTGCGTCACATTACAGGAGTTAGCTGCTCCGTCTCCTTAATATGTCTAGGGAAGATGGGCTCACTCATGCTTGAGATTAATAAGGCAAACACAGAAAAATATATATATATAATGACTTCAGTGATCTTTGTTTGATTTCTGTCATTCTCTTCTCTTTTTGTTTTAAAATTATATTTTCAGCATTCATCTGTAATACTGGATGCAGCACATTGTCTTGTAGTGCACTGTCATGCTACAATCTAGGGAATTGAGCTTTGTGTTTGACTAATGAGAAACCACAATACAGTATTGTTAATTGGTTTATAAAATTATTTAAGTCCACCTTTACAAATGATAGCAGCTAATTGATGACTTGCGCATATAATTTATATCACCAAGCCATTAATATAATGTATCCTAACATGACACAAATGATAAATACGATTTATAGATTATATTTTAGTTCCCTTTTAAGAGGGCCAATGTTGCGTATTTGCGCTGAAGAACCAAAATGTGTGTATGCCACCTTCCACAAAACCCAGTTTTAGAAATCTGACCTCAGCTGTAAAATTGTGACATCCTATGGGTGCCAAGCAGAACGTTTGAACTGCCACGCAGGTGTTGTCATTTTGCATGTGCAGGATACTGAAACTACAGTGCAGCCTCTGTCCTACATCACAACGATTCATGGGTTACCCTGAGAGTCAATCAAGTGATGGTGCTTCGCGGCACTCGCTACTTCACGGGGGACCTCAAAATCTGTCGTTTGCTTCCCGGGTCCTCCCTGCGTGGAGTTTGCACGTTCTCCCCGTGTCTGCGTGGGTTTCCTCCCACAGTCCAAAGACATGCAGGTTAGGTGAATTGGCAATTCTAAATTGTCCCTACTGTATGCTTGGTGTGTTTGTGTGTGCCCTGCGGTGGACTGGCATCCTGCCCGGGGTTTGTTTCCTGCCTTGCACCCTGTGTTGCCTGGGATTGGCTCCAGCAGACCCCCGTGACCCTGTGTTAGGATATATCGGGTTGGACAATGACTAACTGACTGGCTGACTGAAAACTGAGTTTGCCTATAAATTTTATTAAGGTTATGAAATGCCAGTCACCAGAATGCTGCTGTTCAGCTTATGCTGAGCGTTACTCAGAATGGAATGTCACACTCTAGGGATTAAACTAATGGGATTTGGGCTAAACCTAAACTGGTCCTAGTACTGGTGCACAGTCACAAGGCTTTGACTTTGACACCCTTAGCACATGTAGGACATGTGTGGTCTAGTCATTTTGAAAAATGTTATACCAAGCCTAAATACACTAAATTCTGAAAGTTTTATTCCATTGTCTTCTAGCGTATGCCTTAATGGCAGAGTCTCCTGTGATGATTCTCTCTGCCCAGTCAATTGTGAATGGTCATCGTGGTCTTTGTGGACATCCTGCGATAGTCAATGCGGTATGGGAATTCAAGAGCGTTACAGGTAAGTTCACATGAACAGTGCTATAGTCCTGCTTGCTGCAATGATAACAGAACAGACTACTTTTGCATGCATGGTTACACAATAGTGGAATGGTAAATTCTCCATGTCCACGTGGATTTTCTCCTGGTACCTTAGTTTCCTCCCACATACCAAAATGTGACCGCTAGTTGGTGACTGGTATGAGGCAGTATACTCTGCAATGGACTGGCATCCCATCCTGCACCAGCTTTCTGAATTGCATCCAGTAATTGCAGGATATGGAATGAGAGAGCAGATGGACAGAAGGCTATATAAAGTGTTTTGTTGAGTCCATTTACATGCTACTCTCCTTATTTCCATCTTTACTAACTGTGTGTTTAAACATGACATGATACTCTCCAACCCACTTAGTCAAGGGTGGTTGATGCCTATACAAGCAGTATTGGGCAAATTGTTGGGCAGCAATGCACACCCACATGGCCAGTTTACAGTCACCAGTTAATTAAACATTGAATCTTTTGAAATGCAGTAGAAACACCAGAGTACCCGGTGGAAAGCCCACACAGCAAATGTAAAAAACTGCACGCAGACAATTTGAACCCCGGAGTTTGGAACCACATGCTAGCGATCCTCAAATAGTCAAATGATATTGTGTGTTATTTGTTTTTTCTTCTTTTAATGTCAGGTCACCATCAAACCCACCAGCGCAGAATGGTGGGTCACCATGCTTGGGTGATTCTGCGGAAGCACAGCGCTGTCACATCACCTGCAGTGACGGTAAGAATGGCTGGAATTCTGTCCTTGCACATTGCCATTGAAATTATTTAATTCCATCTTTTTGTATTTTAAGTGTTTTAATTGGAAAAGGTTTAGTTATTCCAGAGGTGTGAACTGTGTGCCCAGTTGCTTTCCCTGTAATGTCTACACACTATGTCCCTGTATGCTTGGCTTGTTTTCGACTACCCTGATTCTTTCCCACATGCCATAGATGTGCTGGGCAAGCTCCTTGGCAATATTGGGGTGTGAATGAGAATGTGAGGGGGCTCTGATGTTGCATCTCCTGCCTTGGGTCTGATGCAGTTGGGTTGGACTGCAGCCCTCACCTAGATTAAGTGGGTTTAAGAATATTATATTATTATAATTATTTCTAGCTCTGTTCCCAAGCTTTGTTGGCTTCTATTAAGTTGTGGAACAGCAAAGCTATTGATAATTTACCCCATAGACCAGGCAGTAACATAATCTTCTCTCTTCCTTGGCCATAAGATGTCTTAGCTAAAGAAAAACAGTGGACTGAATGGACATCATGGTCTCAGTGCAGTAAGACGTGTTTTGTCCATGTGGACAGCGTTGGTGTGAGACGCCGCTTTAGAGCCTGCAACGAGTCACTGGGTAATGCCTGCTCTGGACCAAATGAAGAACAGGAGCTGTGTGCTACTGTACCCTGCCCAGGTAAAATGTAATCTGGCTCAAGTTTCAATATTCAAGTGAATGTTTAGTGGTGACATGAAATGTTCTTGGGAAAATTTAAACTGAAATGCCATTCTGTGTGGAGGAGTCAATCGTAGTTCCTCCACAGTACTGTAATAAACTGATCACAAGGAAAGCACAAGGTGGCTAATTAAAACTATGGGGGCACTTACTTTTTCACATGAGCTTTTGGGTTTATATGGCTTCATTTTGACTTATTTGTTCATTTCACATCTCTGTTGTCTAGTAGAAGCATGATCCCATAATAGGATGATAACATTTATATATCCATTTTATTAAAAATAAGTTTTTGAGGAGCAGGCAGATGCTGAAGACTCAATCATGGGTACAAGGGTGTCAGGCTGTCCTGTCAGGACAGTAAGGCAGGATAAAAAGTAAATGGGCACTTTTGTCGCTACACACAAAGCAGTGACACTCTTTACGATCCTTGGTTCTGTATGCCTGGAATCGGATTTGTAACTAAAGACTGGTATTGGCGTGTGAGTCTGGAAGTAGGCCAGTGGTTGGTATTGGTAAAAATAAAGAGTGTGCTACTCCAGGTGTTTCGGCTTCTTCGGGTATGGGTGGTGCCCCTTGTGCATATCCAAGCTATTAGACAGATTTTATTAAGGAGATCAGGGCAAAGGAATCTCCCTTGCTGTATTTCTCAGAAGACAGTTGCCAGTCAAAACATGTCAGTCTTGCCATTTTACATTTCATTATGGGCTGCATTCATCTACAAATAATAAAGTTATACTTACCAATAATAATAATAATAATAATACACGTACCATAAACCACTGCTGTAAAATGTTTTACAGTCACATGAAAAAGTTTTGGAGCACTTCTCACCCTGCATAATAATAACTGACTTTACTTTCAACACAAAAGATAACAGTGGTATGTCTTTCATTTCCTAGGAACATCCGAGTACTGGGGTGTTTTCCGAACAAAGATTTTTAGTGAAGCAGTATTTAGTTGTATGAAATTAAATCAAATGTGTAAAACTGGCTGTGCACAAATGTGGGTCCCCTTGTCATTTTGCTGATTTGAATGCCCGTCACTGCTCAATGCTGATTACGTGCAACACCAAATTGGTTGGATTAGCTCGTTAACCCTTGAACTTCATAGACAGGTGTGTCCAATCATGAGAAAAGGTATTTAAGGAGGTCAATTACAAGTTGTGCTTCCCTTTGACTCTCATCTGAAGAGTGACAGACAGCATGGGATCCTCAAAGAAACTCTCAAAAGATCTGAAAACAAAGATTGCTCAGTCTCATGGTTTAGTGAAAGGCTACAAAAAGCGATCTCAGAGGTTTCAACTGTCAGTTTCAACTGTAAGGAATGGAATCAGGAAATGGAAGGCCACAGGCACAGTTGCTGTTAAACCCAGCAGGTCTGGCAGGCCAACAAAAATACAGGAGTGGCACATGCGCAGGATTGTGAGAATGGTTACAGACAACCCACAGATCACCTCCAAAGACCTGCAAGAATATCTTGCTGCAGATGGTGTATCTGTACATCGTTCTACAATTCAGTGCAATTTGCACAAAGAACATCTGTATAGCAGGGTGATGAGAAAGAAGCCCTTTCTGCACTCACGCCACAAACAGAGTCGCTTGTTGTATGCAGATGCTCATTTAGACAAGCCAGATTCATTCTGGAACAAAGTACTTTGGACTGATGAGACAAAAATTGAGTTATTTGGTCATAACAAAAAGCGCTTTGCATGGCGGAAGAAGAACACCGCATTCCAAGGAAAACACCTGCAACCTACTGTCAAATTTGGTGGAGGTTCCATCATGCTGTGGGGCTGTGTGGCTAGTTCAGGGACTGGGGCACTTGTTAAAGTCGAGGGTCGGATGAGTTCAACTCAGTATCAACAAATTCTTCAGGATAATGTTCAAGCATCAGTCACAAAGTTGAAGTTACGCAGGGGTTGGATATACCAACAAGACAATGACCCAAAACACAGTTCGAAATCTACAAAGGCATTCATGCAGAGGGAGAAGTACAATGTTCTGGAATGGCCGTCACAGTCCCCTGACTCGAATATCATCGAAAATCTATGGGATGATTTGAAGAAGGCTGTCCATATGCTCAGCAGCCATCAAATTGAACTGAACTGGAGAGATTTTGTATGGAAGAATGGGGTCAGAAATACCTCCATCCAGAATCCAGACGCTCATCAAAGGCTATTGGAGGCGTCTAGAGGCTCAAAGGGGCAAAAGGAGGCTCAACTAAGTGTTGATGTCATATCTCTGTTGGGGTGCCCACATTTATACACCTGTCTAATTTTGTTATGATGCATATTGCATATTTTCTGTTAATCCAATAAACGTAATGTCATTGCTGAAATACTACTGTCTCCACAAGGCATGTCATATATTAAAAGGAAGTTGCTGCTTTGAAAGCTCAGCCAATGATAAACAAAAATCTAAAGAATTAAGAGGGGTTCACAAACTTTTTCATATGACTGTATATGGGCAACAAATATCCTGAGCATGAATGTGAATTTTCTTTTCTTTCTGGTAGTTCATGGAGCATGGAGCCAATGGTCCCACTGGTCTAACTGCACTGCTGAATGCAACTTTGGAGTTCAGACCCGAAGCAGAGCCTGCACTGCCCCAGCGCCCCGTCATGGAGGTGACAAGTGTCCTGGACCACATGTGCAGACTCGGGACTGCAACACCCATCCCTGTCAAAGTAAGTTAAGTCACCAAAACATGTCACAAGAAGGAGACATGATTCATTTCAAACATACACATTTGAATCCACATATTTCATTAATAAGTTGTAAATAATAATAATTCTTTACTAGGGGGCTCCGCCCCCTGCTCGCTTCACTGGCCCACCCCTGGGTTTGGTTAACCGGATATACAATTTAAAGAGATTGCTATTTTCACTTAATTCATTTTCATTAATTTTTTATTTTTTGATATTTGCCGTATTTGCCACTTCGCGTCTCTGCTGCTCGTGTTGTGAAGAGGGGGGCTGAACGCACGCTAAGGACATACGGTCGCTCCGCCGAAACCCCCTCTTAAACAGTGATACAATGGGAAACAAATACATTTTTTATAGCTTCTATTTGCTCAATCAGCTGCTTGGTTGTTTGCTGCTGCTGCTGCCGAGGTGCGTGATCTGCATGTTGCGCTGCGCTTAGAACATTTAAAAGGCTGTACAGCAGCTGTCCTTTTGTCTCACGGGGCGTTAAAGTATCTCTGACAAAATCACGTCTCGTCTCCTTCCAAGATTTGTTTTTCTTTTAATAGAGAGACATTTATATAATGCTTTTCTCACTGCTCAGAGCACTTTTACACAGTGAGTGCGGAGCAACTTCAGCCACTAGTAATGTGCAACATCTGCCTGGAGGACGCAACAGTATGCTCACCACACATGAGATATTAGGTGGTGAAGGGTGAGAGAGATCGCTGGATGATTAGGGGGCCAGAATGACTAGGCCGTGGAGTACAATTTAGCCTGATCATCGGGATACACCCTACTCCTTACAAAGGATGCAAAGGCATCTTTAATGATCACAGAGAGCCAGCACCTCAGCTTTACATTTCATCCAAATGATGACACCATATTTACAGCACAGTGTCCCCATCACTGCACTGGGGGCACTGGGATCCACATTCAGACCACAGGGTAAGCGTCCCCTGCTGGCCTCACCAACACCTCTACTAGCAGCAACCCAAGCTTTTTCAAACATCCGTAGCTCCAGGTGTATGACCTGTTCTGAAGCACAGGTGGTATGGCTGCTAACATTTTTTTTTTTGACAAGGAGTACCTTTTACCCCTTGTATCCCAGGAGGGGGTGAATTACTGGGGTTGGTTGATGTGGCATGCAGATCTTCAAGTCCTTCTGATCATTTTTGCTGAAGTCACCGTTTATTTTGTTACCCATAAAGTTGTAATTTCCTGCACAAAATATGAGAGTATTTTGGGTCTAGAGGGGAGAAAAATAGGGGGGAACCCCAAAAAGTTCAACATCTTGCCTCACTGGGCATCAGTTTTACATGGACAAGGCAATTTGTACAGGTCATTATCCCTGTCACTACCCTAGGGCATTGGGATCCACACACAGACCACAGGGTAAGCGCCCCCTGCTGGCCTCACCAACACCTCTTCCAGCAGCAACCCAAACTTTTCCTAAATGGTCTCTCATCCAAGTACTGGCCGGGCCTGAACATTCTTAGCTTCAGGTGGATGACCTCTTCTGAAGTGCGTGTGGGGTAGCTGCTGACATTGTGAGCCAATGAGGAGCTCAGACTTATTCATCCATCCATCCATCCATTATCCAACCCGCTATATCCTAACTACAGGGTCACGGGGGTCTGCTGGAGCCAATCCCAGCCAACACAGGGCGCAAGGCAGAAAACAAACCCCCGGGCAGGGCACCAACCCACTGCAGGGCGCACACACACACACACCCACACGCCAAGCAGACACTAGGGACAATTTAGAATCGCCAATGCACCTAACCTGCATGTCTTTGGACTGTGGGATTAAATCGTTTTATCTTTAACAGACCTTACAGTACTCTTTAGAGAACTGGTTGCTGACATCACTGATTCATTAACATGCACTGTCAATACTTGTCAATGTGGCGGGTCCTGGTGAGCTTTGAAGTTAAGGGCTTGCTATAGTCAAGATAGTACAGCGTTAGTAAGTAGCAAAGAAATGCACTACAGGTAGTCTCAAGTTATTGATGCTTTCAGAGTCTTGTTAAGATCAAACACTGCATGTGTTAAGGTAACTGAGTAGTGGATGCTCCATGGTATAGCCGTTATTCTAAAATGTCATCCATTCATTCATTCACAATCAGCTTTTTCCATTACATGTTAGTGGGTGGCAGAAACAAGGCATGAACCAACACTGAATGAGACACTGGTCTATCACAGCACACACTCATACACATGTTAAGGGCTTCAGTCTTAGATTCGTAGAGTAATATTCTGAAATTCAAACCCACCAATGAAACTGCCATCCACCTTAATGAAAGGATAAGTGTCTGTGTGTCTGTCTGTGTCCCTGTCTGGCTGCTAGGTCTCAATCATTCCAAAAGATGGTGCGTCACAAACATTTTTAGTAATACAATACATTGTATTTGTCATTCCTACAGATGGCTCATCACAAACATTTGTAGTAATGCATTTTATTAAACTACAAATGTTTCAGGTGCACCATGTGTAGGAATGACAAATGCAATGCATTTAATAATTACATGCATTGCAAAATGAATTACAATAGATGATGCACTGCAAAAGTTAATGCTGAGGTCTACATTAATTACTTTTATTTCTATGGGTGGCGCATCTAGTATAATGGATAAATGGGTAATAATAATATTTCAAGCTTTGGAGTATTTATTTCAGGTGCTTGTCCAGAAGGGATGGTATACCACAGTAAGGAGACTTGCCAAAAGGCTGGAGGAGCCTGTCCACGGGTGTGCATGGACCTCACTGCCATCGTGGAATGTGCAACAGACTGCTACGATGGCTGCTACTGCCCAGATGGGTTCTACTTACAAAATGAGACCTGTGTTCCACTGAGCCAATGCTACTGCTACCACCAGGGAAAAGCTTACCCACCAGGAGTAATTCTGCCTTGGAACGCCTGCAACAACTGGTAGGGTGATAACTCTCCAACCATATTAGTGACATTATTAATTGATGCCTGAAAAATGAGAAAATGCCATTAAAAAAAAAAACTTTAAGAAATGTATTTGTTGGCAATGGAGGCTTCACTCCAGCCTGAGTTAAGACATTAACTATCAGCTTCTTGATAATCACAACTGGAGAGCAATGGACATTTTTGTTTATCCAGCCAGTACAGTAACAGTACGATAATAAATACTTCAGAAATTCAGAGCCATGCACGTAGAGGAAAGACATTCACATGGGAACAAGCCATTCGACTGGCAACAGGAGTCTTGACCAATCAGGGAGGGGGAGAGGCAGGTCTTCAGTTTAAAAGCTGGATCCCATGTGAACGTGTTTCCTCTGCATGCATTGCTATGCTTTTCCAATAGCATTTATTTAATAACATTTTAGCAACAAATGCAAAATTTGGGTACAAGGATAACAAAAAATACAAAATGTGGGTGTTCCAACCATAGTGTGTTTGTATATCTATGTATCTATCTATTACATAGTGCCTTTCACATATGTCTGTCTGACTATCTATTATATAGTGTACTGGCTGAAATGAAATACCCGGTGTTGCCCAGGAGGAAAATAAAGTGTTTTTTTTTTTTAATTGTTTGGGAAAAATATCATTAAAAAAAAAACCCAACTTTAAAAATAAAAATAAATTAACAAACAATGAAGACTCACTAATGTGCTCGTCTTGCGATCTTGTATGTAAGTTATCATCCAGTTGACACTCGGAACCTGCCAACTCTGTTTAATTTCAAAAGCAAGAGGGACGCAGTGGCACTCAGACATAAAGAATGTTGGCAGTCACCTCCAGTTCGCCCTCTGGTGGTCGTTCTAAATGTCAACTGGATGATAACATGTAAACAAGACTGCACGATCACCGCCCACACTACCCTGAAGGGGGTGGGTTACGGCTGATTTCACCCTACAGTATTTTTAGTCGACCAATGAGGAACATTTGTACCAAGTTTCATGAAAATCGCTCCAGCCGTTCAGAAGTGATGCTGGAACATACATACATACATACACATATACATTGACTTTTTATATATATAGATTACAATATTAAGGACCCCCAGGCATCTATGTGCTACCTTATAGTTGTTTCAGGGTCTTTACTCTTTCCCCTTTTCACTTTTAAAACAGTTTTGTTGTCCACTTGTTAAATTTTCTTCCCACTTTTTTTTTTTATCTTTCACAGCACATGTTTGCAGGGCCGAATGATCTGTGGAACTGCTCCATGTCCAGGTAAATGGTGGGTCCAGACTGTGGTGGTCCTTTGATCAGCCGTCTAAGTCACTCACTGGTTTTTCCATGTAATTCTCACAGTGGATTGTGGGTGGAGTAGCTGGACACAGTGGAGCTCATGCAGTAAGACATGTGACGTGGGGACAAGGAGACGCTACCGCTCGGGAACAAATCCACCAGCTATGTTCGGGGGTCAGAAGTGTCGAGGCTCCAGCACGCAGGTGGATTTCTGTAGCCTGCAGGCTTGCAAGGGTCAGTTGTTGATGTGCTGTAAATGGCTGTTCCATCTTTTACATGAAGCCTCTATTTCCATTTTAAGATTGGCATCATTTTGATTCAATTGCAGCATCGCATGACATCATAAGCGCAACTACCCAGTCAAGTGCCAATGCTAAAAAGTCACGTAAATAAAGACAATCAAGACTCTAAAAATTATAACTTTATTATCTTACATTCAAAACGTTAAATTAGTTGTAAGAATTAAATTCTATATATGCAAAAACCTTTATAAATGGCAAAATACAAGCATAGAATTGCACATATAGTACACTAAATTCCTGAGGCCTACAGTTCAGTCCCCTCTGGGGGGCTCAGAGCAAATCTCTGAGCTTGCGTTTTGCTCCATGTGCATGTAAATAGCGTGACCTGATCTTGTTAGTCACTTTTGCAAAAGGTGTTAGCCGAGTATGTTCTTGTCGTATTGACAGGTTGTTATATGTACAGTTGTGCGTATTTTATGGTTGGTTCACAAGAGGATTCCATTTCAGTGGTTTATTTTGTATTTTGATACGTTTTTGACAAAGTTAATTTTGTATCAGTCCTTGATTTCTTTGTTTACATGACACTGGTTGGAAGTGTCACGTGATTGTAATAAAATATTTGATGTCACAGATGTCAGTCAGTCATTATCCAACCCGCTATATCCTAACACAGGGTCATGGGGGTCTGCTTGAGCCAATTCAAGCCAGCACAGGGCGCAAGGCAGGAACAAATCCCGGGCAGGGTGCCAGCCCACTGCAGGGCACACACAGCAAACACTAGGGACAATTTAGAATCGCCAATACACCTAACCAGCATGTCTTTGGACTGTGGGAGGAAACCCACGCAGACACGGGAAGAACATGCAAACTCCACCTGGGAGTACCCGGGAAGCAAACCTGCAGGTCTCCTAACTGCGAGGCAGCAGCACTACCACTGTGGCACCGTGCCACCCTGTCACAGAAGTAACAATGTTTAAATGCAGTTATGCCTCAGTGGATATACAATGAATGACGTCTCTCTGTAGCATGATTCATTTTTAATTTAAGTAGGCCCTAGTGCCAGGGGCGGATCTACTATGAAACTAAACCCCTCAAGAACTTTAGTCCACATAGCTTAAAAATTGTAGATGTCTGTTGTATGAGAAGATGTTTTTAAAAAATAATATTAACAATATAGTGTAATTCACTGCAGCAATTTTAATCACAGAACACACCTGTTGAAGAACATAACAGTTTTTACCCAGACCTCATTGCTAATTGCAAGGGGTCCCCATAACAGTTTAAACTTCAGGGCACACAAATGTAGGTCCACCACTGCCTAGTGCTAAGCTTGTTCTTCTGGTTTCAACTTGTTTTTGCTCCTTATTTATCAATCACTGTCTTGACCCCCTTTCTTGGTTTTGTTTATTGATTTCAAGTTCTGACTCCTGGCTCTCAAACTTTGTTTGACTATGTCTCTGTTTTGTATTACCATGTCCTGGTTTATTAAATCTTAGACATGTTCTGTGTTCCAGCAGTCATCCTGTCTCATGTATAGTTTGTAGATTGTTCATACCACCTGAATAAGTTCTGGTTTGTGAATCGAATTCCTTTCTTGTAAAGGTTTCCTTCCATCCCCTGTCTATTCTACTTTATTGTGGCCTTTATAACACACAACGCTCATCAGTCACCTTCTGCACCTCGGTGACTGACACTCTGGGAGATATTCACGGTTTAAATCACTGCTCTGTTTTTTGGTCCAGGATCTTGGAGCTCATGGACACCGTGGTCAGAATGCTCTGTGACCTGTGGGGGCGGTTTCCGTAATCGCACCCGAGACGGGCTTGGCTCCAGGAGCAGCGAGTTTTCCAGCTGCAATGTGCATCCGTGTGGTGAGCCCTGCAGCTTTCTTTAATGGACGAAAGCTACTAAGCATTAAGAACATGTGAGAGGCTTTACCTTCTGCTCTGTGTTCTAGATAACAGAACAAGCTGTCCACCTGACAAGGAGTGGAAGGAGTGCGCCAGTGGCCATGTGAGTTGCACAGATGTCAGCCTGGATGTCTTGAACTCGACGTGTGAGCCGGGATGCTTCTGCCGTGAGGGGACCTTACTACAGGTGTGCAGGAACTTCATCTCTGGAAAGCAACAGGTCACGTGTCACATGCCACTTCTCAATGTTCTCATTTATGTTTTCTTTGTTAGGATGCTAAGTGTATCCCAGTGTCAGATTGTCCATGCCTGGACAATGGAGCTCTGTACTCACCAGGGGAGATCATCCAGAGAGACTGCAATAACTGGCATGTTGTCTTGATCTCCTCACTCTCTAGTGTTAGTATATGTAACTAACACCAGGACATTTGTCTAATTTCAGGTTTTTTTGTCTCCTCAGCTCCTGTGTCGCTGGAAAAATTGTTAACTGCACGCAATTCAGCTGTGATGGTAGGAGAAACATCATCTCGTTTAAAGGCCAAAACATATTATTAGGGCCACAGCAATCAATTATTTAAGTAACTGAGTATCCACTGATTATTCCATCAATTAATCGAGTAATTGGATAAGAACTAGTTTCGTTTTATTTAAGAGGAATAGTGAATATACAAGAAATAAAATAAGACATCTCTCTTACAATTAACAGCTGATTGATTTCCTTTTTAGAAAAACCAACATTTTCATTTCTTAAATTGCGTACAATAAAATTATTTGCCACATTGCACTCTGGGTTTTAAAGAAAACACTGTCTGAAATGTAATAGCAAATAATTACAAAAGTAATGTATCGGTTACCAAGTACTTTAAAGAAAAGCCAAGCAAAATGACACCTTTTATTGGCTTACTAAAAAGATTACAATATGCAAGCTTTCGAGGCAACTCAGGCCCCTTCTTCACTGGAGTTCCCCAGGTTTATATAGACACCAGGACAGATACATTTTTTTACATTTAAGATGTCTCACTTAAAGGTTTTCCAATATTGTATCTGTCCTGGTGTCTATATAAACACAGGGAACTCCCGTTTCTGTATTACATCTTGCCTGAAGAAGGGGCCTGAGTTGCCTTGAAAGTTTGCATATTGTAATCGTTTTAGTTAGCCAATAAAAGGTGTCATTTTGCTTGGCTTTTCTCTACATTCATAATGGCTAACACGGTACAACACTCTAGTACTACAAGTACCTTAAAAAAAGGTATAGCCTAAAACTAAGGCATAAATCCATAATAAAAATAACAAATAAAAATTGTTGTGCAGACTTAGAGACATAATAATTACGTAATTACACAGGTTTCTTGAGGAATCATTTCAGCTCTTCTTACAGTATCATCGGATCCCAGAGAGTGTAGGGTCTGAACATGTGTAGGAGCCAGCGCCAGTCCAGGGGTGATTGGGGTACTTGGCTGATCGTGCATTCATGAGCAAATGCAAGCGGATCAGTCAGGTGCCTCATTCACACCTCAGAGTAGGTGGAGGACAGCATCTGCACCCAGCTGGCAGTATGTAAGGACCCTGCATGGCAGAGAGGGGGGAGTGAAAAAAAAATAAAGAAAAGGAGAATGATGAGGAATTGAGGTTAAAGAAAAAGAACGAGGGACAGAGAAAAGGGCAGAAACAGGATGGGAGACGGTGAAGGGAAGCAGGCAGATAGGAAAGTGAGCCCAGTGAGCAGAGTGTATTTCCAGACATTCATGGGTGGGGGGGCAGAGGGGCCGCTCCTGCTGAGGACTTTTCAGACTAGGAGTCACTAAGTGCTCTGGAAGGTTCCCACGGAAGCCCGACGGACTGTGACAAGAGAGGAATGCTTGGCACGGCACCCTGTGAACGCTGACTGACTGGCAATGGTGGCCCGAGCTGGATTAAAGGGTTATCTGCGCCTGCTGGTGGACATCTCCTTTTGCTTAGGAATCCACAAAGGGTAAGCCGAGGACATGTCAGTTTTAGAAAGAAGCACTGAGGAGGAGGATGTTTGCTCTTGATTTTAACCTCATTTTTATGGAATATTTTAACCCCCACTTTTTGACACCTGTTTTTATGGACTATTTATGGAAAGTCATTCATTGCACTACACTTGTTTTTGAACACTTCTTTTCTGTTTTTTAATAGAAGCACTGTACACTTTGCACTAACCCCTTGCTAACTGTGTGTGTCCTCAAATCAGTTTATGTTGGTCAGGTTCAAGAGGCTCCTGGGAGCATAAAGCTGACCTGGGCCATAACAGGAGCTGGAGCCATTCATAAAAAATTTTGGCAAATCTTTCTAATGCCACAGAATCGACAACCCAGAAAGGCTGGCGAGCGAAGGATAAAGAAGAATCTGCCTAGCTGATGCAAATCACCTACAGATGTTTAAGAATGAATATGGTCAAGTTAGCAATTAGTTATAACTAATATTTGAAAATCTGCCTGTTATTCTACATAAATTTAGAAAGGAGCTGTGAAAGCGTTCCTTCAGAATGCTTTTTTTTTACGGTTCATTCTTCTAATGTTCTGTAGTAGTAACTAATCGCTTACTGCATTGGGCATACAGCAGTATGTCATCGGGCACTCTCCCACATGCCCACACTCACTGAGATTAGAGTGACTAGTTAACCTAACATGCACTTGTCTTTATGATGAGGAGAAAAACCCTGTGAATACAAGGAGAAGGTGCAAACTGAACAAAGAGAAAGGACCAGATTTGCACCCAAGGCTCTGGAGCTGTGAAGCCGAAGTTCCATCCTAGCCACCATGTTAAATCTCTATCTTTATTTTTCCAGATTAAAAAAGGTGCTGCGTGATCTGAATATACGACTGTAAACCAAACGCTTGTGACTTACAACAATTGCATTATTCTTGCAGTGGATGGTCAGTGGTCAGAATGGACTCCCTGGAGTGAATGCTCTGTCTCATGTGGAACTGGACTCCAGAATCGCTATCGGTTTTGTAACAGCCCACCTCAGTCTGGAAGTGGCCTGCCCTGCCTTGGTGCCGATAAACAGGATCAGATCTGCAGCAACGCCCCATGTTCACGTAAGTGTCCTCCTCACAGTGATATGAGGTAGTGGTGAGATTTTTAGTTTGATGGCCTAGAGTGCCATGCTACTGTAGCATATCTTGGTCACTGTGAGCCGGTGCAGTACAACACAGGTTCTTCTCATTTTATGGCTGCTCACTGATTAGACATTTTTCATCATTATGGTTTTGGCAAGGATTTTAGAGCCAGGTGCCCTTCCTGACATTAACCCTCTCTATTTATCTGGACTTGGTGAATTCTGCTCTGTACTTTTAATATTTCTATTGCACTGTTATATTGTATTGAGGATGACATGTGCTCTGTTCTGTGTATTGCATTGTGCTTACCCCCTTTTTTTTGACACCCACTGACTGCTCAACATACTTGGAAGGGGGTCTCTCTTTGAACTGCCTTTCCCAAGGTTTCTTCCATTTTTTTCTTCCTTCACAGGTTTTTTTTTTTTTTCTGGGAACTTTTTCTTGTCTTCTTAGAGAGTCAAGACTGAGGGGCTGTCAAAAGGCAGGGCCTGTTAAAGCCCATTGCGGCACTCCTTGTGTGATTTTGGGCTGTACAAAAATAAATTGTATTGTATTACTAGCTGATTACCCAGAGGCTTCGCTCACTGAGTGCAAGGGAAAAAAATAAAATGTAGTATTTATAAAATAAGTTATTAAGTAGTAAAACATTTTGATAAAAGAATTTGAAGAACATATAAGAAGCATATAAATTATTCAACAGTAAAACATTTCCATAAGAGAATTTAATGATATATAAGAAGTGTATAAATTATAAAACAGTAAAACATTAACATTTAACAAGTAAAGATACAGTGAGTACTACTGCAGTGGTTTCGGGTAAACTACCTGCTTGACAACCTTGCACTGCGTGCCTGTGATTTAAGAGAAAAATTATTCTGAGAAATGTGGGCGCTGCCCTCCCGTGCTTAACGGGCAGAAGGTCCAAACAATTCCCAAGTCCAATACTTAACATGAAGAGGTTGGTACATCTTCTTAGATGTAAACCCTCCATCTTCTTAAAAGAATTCATCACAAAAGCAACCTTGAATGTTGCAGAGTTTTAGTGACCCGAACTCACCTTAAGGGACAGTAAGTAGCCGTGCACCGCAATTTACCAAGAGAGTCACTCTTCGATGGCGCCAATTACACTCATTCGCAAAGATCTCCACTGTCCAAGGAGCCGACGGGGCACTTGAAGTGTCACAAACAGTGCGAGAAGAGAGGACGCTGCCCAAAACTACAAAGCTGTCGACCTGGCGGAGCAGCCCGACATTCTGCGCCACACAGCGTCCACATTGTTGTCACGACCCCTCGCCGCTGAAGGCGGTCTTGTCTTCACATTGTTTATAGCTCAGAACAGTTAAAAAGTAAAAAGACGCAAAGCTGTTTTCTTCATCTCTTCTACTATTAAGTACTGCCAATTAAAAAAAAAAGTTACAATGTGGCAGTTTCCGCGACTGTGACTTGGACGAATAAATAAAACTTCTCCGTCAGAACGCGCCTGGTGGCGTGTGGCTCAGCGCTGGAGTCCAGAGAAGAGGGCTGGGAGAGGGCGACGCAGGGCGCACCTCTATGGGATAGATCGGCGTGTTTGTGTTTACTTCTTTTCAGTATCGGTAAAATAACTCTCACACAAATAATAACAATTCATAAAGATTATATAAAAATGGCGTCCACAAACAAAGTGATTATTTCCTGAAAAATAATATGTTCTGTGGTCATACGTAATTTCGCTTTTGCGTGTTCATACACAATTTCCATTTTAAACGCGAAAAGAATTTTATATATTTAGATAAATTGTACTTCGTGGTCAGGATTCAGATGTTACCATATATACTCATGTAAAATTCGGGTTTCAAATCGATCATAAAATCAGACCCCGACTTATACACCCGTACAAAAATGCAACACTTCATTTTTTATTTTTTTTTTTACATCTTCTTGTCTCCTCCAATCTCGCATCAGTTTCTCAGACGTATCGAATTTTGTTGCAGCAGCGCAGTTACCAATTTCTTTGACTACTTCAACGACATTTAATTTAAAACCAGCTCCATATTTTCTTCTGATTGAATGCTCCTGTTTTGTCTTGGTAGAGTAATATATTGCTCTGCTTTCCCCTTTTGTATTATTAATATGTAGCCTTTGTCAGAATGCCTCAAAATATTCTCTTCTACATCTATATCATCAGACAATTAGGTGTAGTAAAAGACAAGCAGGAGTTAAGTCACAATTTAAACAATGTAATATTGGTAATATTCATAAATAATAACAATATGCAAAGTGCATTTGAATATTGGCAACCATACAACCTGATAAATGGTGATGTGTAGTTTCAGGCGGCACACAGACTTGTTAGTTACTTAAAAATGTCTCTAGTTAAGGCATTATTGGTGCTCAGCTTTCTACAGCACAGGTCGCATTGCTTGTCTCTATATGGCTGCCGAGCTGTGTTCTTCATTGTGTTGTCCTTTTCAGTTCATGGTGTGAGATGGTCATTTAGCAGTTTGGTAAGAGAAAGAGAGAGAATGAGGGAGTGAGCAAATTTATACATTCTCTGTCCAACCCCTAGAGCCAATAGGACGTCATGGTACTTAAAGGCTTCTGATAAAAGCCAATTCCTAACAGCCATACTTCAGACCAATGGGGGAATAGAACACCTTCACACCTGCTCCCAAAACCAGGTGTTAAGGTAAAGCTTGGCAGTTAGGCAGCCTGGCTTTCCTGCGGGGGGTTGAGAGAGACTTCAGAGAAACATTAGCCAAACTTGTTTAAGACACTTCCCACCAACTCTATCGTAAAATTCAAAGAGACCCATTCCTGAAAGAGGTAGGGGTTGTAAACATGAATTCTTCTCACTATTGTAACACTAATATTACATTGCTTTGCCTAAGTTACAAATAAAGACATACAAAATATTTATCAACTTATATGCAAAATCTCACATATCAACAGCTCCCATCGTAGATAAGGGATGCTCTTACAATAAAGGTGTATGAGGGTGTGAGATATAAAAAACACAAATCAGTGCAAATGTCGCTTCAGAATAGTTCAGGTATTAGGTCAGGTGTGGTCATGTAGGCACAATAGAGATAGAGATTAAGAGGTTAGGAGCACACGCTGATACAGCGCATTGCCACACCCACATAGAAAATAAAGGCCATGTGCTCCGTGGTTACTCTTTCAGGTGGGCGTTAGCATATCATAATCTCTTGGACCAATAGCATGAGTTTTCCGCATTCGACTTATACAACCGACATTATAAAATACCGGAAATTATACAGTAAAATCAAGTCCCGACTTATCCGTGGGAGAACTTATCCACAACTATATACAGTAGCCTGCAGGAAGAACTAATGATAAATTAAAATATGTAGGATCAGTGGCAGCCTGAGGTGGAAAACTAGATGCAAAGATAACCAACAAAGTGCAGTGTGGATGGAATAAATGGAAGAAGAAGGTATCAGGTGTGTTGTGTGATCGAAGAATTAAGATGAAAGTTAAAGACCAGCAATGATATATGGAGCTGAGACATGGACAGTAAAGGGAGCTCAGGAGAAGTTGAATATGGAAGAAATGAGAATAGGTTGAGGTATGGATTTACAAAAAAGGACAGAATAAGAAATGTGACAATCAGGGGTACAAGAAAAGTGAGAGCGAGAGATCTGAGAAAGGACAGGGATGTATGTGGTGTGGACATGTGATGAGGAGAGACAATGAAGATGTGGGCAAAGGGGTGATAGGAATGGAAGTATAGGGGAAGAGAAGGCAGTGGAGGACAAAAAAGAGGTGGATGAATAAAATATAAAAAAGATCTGTTGGAAAAGGGTCTGACAGGGGAAGAGGTGTAGGACCAAGCTGGTTGCAGAAGCTTGATGAAGCACATAAACCCCACATGGAAATGGGAAAAATTGAAGAGGAAGAAGAAGAAAAAGACTGATTAGATCTTTTAGCATCCATTTATACACCTGAGAGGGCACGATTCCACTTCTCACACCAGTTGCAGGAAAAAATAAACACCCAATACCTTGACTGGCAGTGTAGAGGTAGTTAAAATACAAGTGTGTCAGATGTTTTTCATATTGTAACAAATAATGTCAACAAATTTGTACAATTCTGATTATCTGACAGGAAACGGTGGCTGGAGTGAATGGAGCAGGTGGTCTGATTGTACCAAGTCGTGTGGTGGAGGTGTAATAAGCAGGTCTCGTGAATGTAATAATCCAGTTCCTGGAGGAGACGGGGACTTCTGTGAGGGTATTGGAAGTGAGATTGACTCCTGCAACACTGAAGACTGCCCAGGTAGTTCTAAATTATAACTTTAAGCAGTGAAAAGATCTGATTTTTGCAGGGATAATTAATTGGGTTGCAAAGTTTACAGAATACTGGAATGTTTTATGAGATTAAATGAATTTAAAGCAGAATTTGCCTTTGTTTTGCTACATTCATGCTTATTGTGTTTGCTCTTTATTAAAATAAAATGCAAACGGGCTTTGGCCTGAAGGGGATCAACTGAAACTTTGGTATGTATACCAGTGAAGAATTCTGTTTTCATTTACAAAACAGTGTTCTTCTTTGTTGCCAGTATATCACACATACCCTTGAATTAACTACTTATTTATTGATATAGCTGCGATACAATGATACATACCGACTCAATCCAGCCTTGTAACCATACACCCTTATTTTAGAGTTCAGATCATTATTGCACAAATATAAAGGCAGTATTGTTTGATAAAGGAGTACTAGGAAATGAGACGCAGTCGAATTTATGCAAAGAGATTGGAATCAAAACTCACAGCACACTTTCAACAGGCCAAAAACTAAGCCCCAACAACTCTGGTCAAAACGCACTGCCAAAAAGGTGTATGTCTGAGAGAAAGAGAAGAAAGATATGGACTTGACTTTTAGGGTGTTATCCGCAAACTCGGATAGAAAATGGCCGCCGTTTTCGACCTTTTATTCTCTCCGTAATTGGTAACAAGTCATGACCTCTGAGACCACACCCCCAGCAACTTTTAACTAAACAAAATGGTTTCAGAGTGACACAAAATATTTTCAACATTAAACATTAAATACATTTTTAATGCAAACAAACGCCAAATATTTGAAATCCTCATAGTCCAAACCTTTATAAGAGATGATTAAATACTAATTTCTGTATAGAAATTGGTTTCTTAGAGATGAATACATCTCCAGAGATATCTGTGGGGTATCTTTGTGATTTTTACAGTTGGTGAGGGATGAGCAAAAAAAAAAAGGTTCTCTACAGTCAGAATTTAACATTTTACTTACAGTAGGCCATCATTATTACTAACATGGAGAAAAGGCCTCTAAAGTTACAGGACAACGCTAAAATAAGAATGAAGTTTGTAATTCAGAACTAGAGATTAACAATATATTTATTCATTCATTCATTTTCTAACTTACTTAGTCCTGAATAGGGTCATGGGGGTGCCAGAGTCTGTCCCAGCTAGCGTAGGGCACAAGGCAGGTACAAACCCTGGCAGGATGCCAGTCCATCGAAGGGCGAACGCACACACACACACACACACACACACACACACACACACACCAGTCAAACACTAGGGCCGATTTAGGATCTCCAATGCACCTAACCTGCATGTCTTTGTACTGTGGGAGGTAACTAGGGAACCCAGAGGAAATCTACTTAGACATGGGGAGAACATGCAGAATCCACACACGTAGGACCCAGGGTGCAAAACCTGAGAGGCAGCAACACTACCACTGCGCCACCGTGCCACCATTAAAAATTCAGTAGGACATAAAAGTATGAAACACAAAGAAATGACAACTATTTTGAAGAAATATAAGATGCACTAAACCTAAAATATTTTCCCACTTCTATGTGCGGTCGATGTGCCAGATCAACTCTCTCTGCCTGGTGCTTCCTGTTTTGCTATATGGTTGTGAGACATGGACGTTATCCAGTGACCTGAGACAAAGACTGGACTCCTTTGGTACTGTGTCTCTTCGGAGAATCCTTGGGTACTGCTGGTTTGACCTACCAAGTGCAGTTTTTTTTAAAGGTTCTCTGCTAGAAATGTTTCTGGAAGCTGAAGGACATAACATTGTACCAGTATCACTATATCGGTCAATCAAAAAAAAATAAATACCCGCTTAAGTGTTAATCTGACAGACCCATCTCTGTTCTGAAAAATATTAAGATCCCTTCGAAAGTTTCATCTAAAGAGAATAGAGAAAGTACTTCCTTTTAGAAAATGTCAAAAACAAACTGGATTTAACAAATGCAAGATGTTCCAGAGATCATATATACAAAATACAAAAAAACATTTGGACCATAGTTGATTGCAAGAAGAATCACTAAGAAGACAGAATAAATTCACAAAGATCATAAAATCTTGATAGCTATGACAAAAGACACCATCCATTATCCAACCTGCTACATCCTAACTACAGGGTCACAGGGGTCTGCTAGAGCCAATCCCAGCCAACACAGGAAACAAACCCCGGGCAGGGTGCACACACACACACACACCAAGCACAATTTACAATCGCCAATTCACCTAACCTGCATGTCTTTAGACTGTGGGAGGAAACCAGAGTATCCAGAGAAAACCAACACAGACATGAGGAGAACATGCAGACTTCATGCAGGGAGGACCCGGGAAGTGAACCCAGGTTTCCTAACTGTGAGGCAGCAGCGCTACCCACTGTGCCACTGTGCCACCGTGTGTATTCATTCTGACATTATTATTTCTCCCATTTAGAGGGATAACAGATAAATGACTATTTATTAACACCTTCTATAATACTTTCAACCATATCACCAGATTTAATTCTTTACATTTCTGAGTGACAGTGTTCTGGGACAATATACTGTATGTAAAAGAATGCAGTTACTATACTTCAAGCCTTGCTGCTTTCACATCACAAATGTGTCTTTTATTGCTTCCAGTAATTGACTGCTCCTCCGTTGAAGGATCTGTCTTCAACAGCTGTGGACCATCCTGCCCACGCTCCTGTGATGATCTTTCAGTGAGTATTCCAGCTCATTTTGAAGCTTTGTATTCTAACACAAGGTTGTCCACTTTGAGACTTCTGGTTCACAGCTGTGTCAAAGTGTTTGGTACATCAGAAACAACGGCAAACCAAATGACACCACGGTGACTTAAGCAGGCTCAGCCGGGCCCCAGTAAGGATTGTAATGATCAGTTTGGATTGTATTCCTTTATAGCATTGTATCTGGAGTTGTGAACCAGGGTGCTACTGCAGTAGTGAAAAGCTTCTGGACAAAAATGGCACAGCTTGTGTGGAGAGAGAGAACTGCACCTGCCTTGACGTCCACACCCTGGAGCGATACCTTCCTGGAGAAACCTTCACAAGACTTGATGGCTGTAACAACTGGTGAGTAGTGATAAGTGAGCCCCGCTGAATTTGCTTCACGTCACGTTTGTCAAAAACCAAAATATTTTGGAATATTGGTGAGCTCATAGACATGCATTAAAATGTCAATGGGTATGGAGAAACTGAAGTAGTTTTGAGTGGATTATAAGACCTGAGGGCTAAGGAAGTGTCTGCCAACTATGGTGGACCAATTATTGTGGCAAAAATGGGACCACCATGTCTCTCTCAAAGTCCAAAATACTCTCTTTTTTAACATTTTATTGAATTTATTAAAAGTAAATAACATTCCATACAAGCAAGTTAAATTTTACAAAGCTAAGTTCAAATAAAATCAACCCCCAACCATCAGAAAGAGAGCTAGGCCAACAGAGTAAAACTTTAACAGTAGGAAAAATACACTATGTGAATAAATACATAAATAAATAAAAATAATTAAAATAAATAAGAGAAGAGAATCCATTTCCTCAATTTAAATGCTTATTCTTAAACTAGCTGTGTAAGTCAGTGCTGTAAAAAACCAGGGATCCTAGAAACTACTGAAATCACTAGAAAAAAATGAAATGTAGAGATGTCAGGTGATTGAAAGGAACTACTCTGGGCATCTCTCTCCTAGGAGGATTTGTTTTACCGACGCACTCACAATCGCCTGTGCATTAGCAGCAGGAGGAAAAGTAGAAGTAATACCGTTTTGCTGATGTTATCGGTTAAGCGACTTTTTCTTCGGAGGTTTCGTTTTGCTGACATGTTCGCCTTGCTTGTGTATTAGCGGCAGGAGGAAAAGTAAAAGGGATACCGTTTTGCCGATGTTATCGGTTAAGCAACTTTGTCTTTCGTCAGAGGTTTCATTTTGCTGACATGCTGGCCCCGCTTGTGTATTAGCGACAATAGGAAAAGTAAAAGGGATACTGTTTTGCCGATGTTATCAGTTAAGCGACTTTGTCTTTCGGCAGAGGTTTCATTTTGCTGACATACTGGTCCCGCTTGTATATTAGTGGCAATAGGAAAAGTAAAAGGGATACTGTTTTGCCGATGTTATCAGCTAAGCGACTTTGTCTTTCTTTGGAGGTTTTGTTTTCCCGACATGTTCGCCTTGCTTGGGTTATTAGTGGCAGGAGGAAAAGTAAAAGGGATACCGTTTTGCAGATGCTAGCGGCTAAGCGACTTTGTCTTTCTTCTGAGGTTTCATTTTGCCGACATGTTCGCCTTGCTTGTGTATTGGCGGCAGGAAGAAAAGTAAAAGGGATACCGTTTTGCCGATGTTATCAGTTAAGCGACTTTGCCTTTTGTCAGAGGTTTCATTTTGCCGACATGCTGGCCCCGCTTGTGTATTTGCGGCAATAGGAAAAGTAAAAGGAATACTGTTTTGCCGATGTTATCGGCTAAGCAACTTTGTCTTTCTTTGGAGGTTTTGTTTTGCCAACATGTTCGCCTTGCTTGTGTTATTAGTGACAGGAGGAAAAGTAAAAGGGATACCGTTTTGCCGATGTTAGCGGCTAAGCAACTTCGTCTTTTTTCTGAGGTTTCGTTTTGCTGAAGTGCTGGCCCCGCTTGTGTTATTAGCGGCTAAGCGAGTTTTCTGTTTCCTTGGAGGTGGAGGCCAGGTTTTAAAAAAGTTTTGCACAGTTCCTGTAAGTGAGAATTTGATTTTTTTCCAATTTCAGATAATATATAACATCAGTTACCCACTGACTTAACAGAGGTGGGCTAGGATTCTTCCAGTTGAGCAAGATAAGTTTATACATGCCAATAGTGAATAAAGGTGATTACAGTTTGTTTGTCTTTCTCCACTTTAAACCCATCTGGAAGTACACCAAACACAGCTGTTAATGGGTTAGGAGGAATTGGGACACCAAGGCTCTCTGAAAGGCATTTAAAGGTTTTGATCCAAAATGATGTTAATTTGGTACACGCCCCAAAACATGTGGCCCAATGAGGCAGAGTCCACAATACTCCAAGTCAGAGGTGGCATGACCATATGTCATTCATCAACAGAGCTGAATGTTCGAGAAGGAGTTACATGTGCAGTTTACTGATGGCATGTCTGTGATCATTTGGAACCATCGCCATCAACTTAATCGCACCCCCTGTTCTTTCTGGAGTAGATGACAAACTTGAAAATGTTTACAAGTTGTCAAAAATTTGATTAATGAAAAGGGATCATTCAGTCCATCAGGTTCATTTGGTTTGCTAAGAGTTACTTTGTTCCCACATCTCATGCAGCCACTTTTTAGAAGTTCTCAAGGTTTCTGTTTCATCTCCTTAAATTGCCATTCTAGACTCCTGTGAACTTTTGTATGAAGAAGAGCTCCCTGAATTCTGTTTTGAACTCACTTCCCCTTAATTTCCGGTGTCCTCGAATATCTGATCCTCTTCTTTAACCTCCTTTACTGATATCACCCCATGACCTTTCTCTTTTGTTATGTTTCTTTTTATTGCAGCACCTGTGTAAAGGGAGAATTGATCTGCACTAATAGGCCTTGTGCTGGTAAGTGTACTCAAGAATGGATTCTGTCTATGTATAATATAAACTCCATATATATTTTTTTTAATTTATAGGAAAATATTGATTGTTTATGACACTCTTTCCTGGTGAGGCCTACGTTGTAAAATGTATTGGTTAAAAAAAAGATAAGGCCAAAGCTGGAACATTAATCAGTGCTGCACCCTGGTAGTTTCACTGACTTGGGTTGCCGGCCAATTCCCAGGCCGACTGCTGTCTGGGTGGGTCTTTTCCACTAAATCTGATCTGATTCAGACTGTTTATTAAGCTTTCTTCACTGTTTTTTCCTTGTTAATTCTTAAACTTTTACTTTCTTTGAGGGGTGTTGAACTACAAGGAATTCAAATTGATGTTTATTTTTGAGAAATAGTATTGGTTCAAGCTATTATAAATATTTTACACCATATTTAGATGCCATTTTATTTCTCCAGGGTGCTGCCATTTTCCTCAGTGGCAGCCTAGCGTTTGACATACAAACTTGACTGGAAATGTGTGCCATATAATGTCACCGCCGGTAGAACATTAAAATTCAGAATTATACATTTTTTTGGATATCCAAATTTGTGCACAAATATTGTAACCACAGGGGAACACCACTGAGCCATGAAACTCAGACAGAATTCTAACTAACACACTTCCGGGTTCAAATAAAGGATATTTATTTATCACCAATACCTTCCCAAGTGATCAGAAGGGGTACAAATATAAATCAAATGAATACTCTCTTTCTGTTTCCACTTGTCCGGGACTAGGACAAGTGAGGAGACGACAACAAGTTTTAGTGCAATAAGTGTGTATTGATTACTAACGACCAGCAGTGTCATTGTGCAGTTTATATAAAATCCTTTAATAAATAATCATTGTTAAACAAATCTGTAAAATATTGCAGAGAGTATAAAGCGTAAAGATGCCTCAAATGTTAGAGGCTTCTTGAAGCTGTCTCCCTATTATAAAAAAAAATCTAACGTGTCTTGTGAGACAAACAAATGGAAATTATTACTCTGTGAAATAACGGAACAGCGAAAAGAGATCGAATACATTGTTCGGATTTAAACTTTAAGTCAGAGACTTGTAGATCATCTAATTCGTGTTGTCATCAGGGAAAAAAAAGTAGTGTTTCTTCCCAATGAAGAGGTGTAGAATTAAAAGATTCCAAAAATACTGGCACGATACACATGCAGAGCAGTTTAGAGATAATGGAAGTATGAAAATTCAAAAGTCTCAAAAAAGAATAGTAAAGATTGCATTAGCGCAAACAAAAGGAAATTATTACTCGGTGAAATAACGAACACAGCGAAACGAGATTGAATATATGGTTTGGATTTAAACTAGATTATCTAATTCGTGTTGTCAGCAAAAATGAAAAGACTCCAAAAACATTGGCACGGTATGAAGTCCCGTGAGACGGAAACTTTTAAAATGAGATTCTTTCAAGTCACACCATACTTACAATCTTTGGAAGCAAGTCTCACGAGACGGTGACGTTTGCCATTAGATACTTTCAAGTCACGCTCTACTTACAACCATTTTCAAACAAGACCACGGTCATCTAACCTCAGTCGTGTGAATGCTTTTTTCAGACACACTTCCTGTGCTCTCAGCTCTTATAAATTTTATCAGGGCAATAATTTTATATGTTCTAGATGACACGTCAACGACTAAGTGAAGATGAAAGAGCAGGGGCAAACATTCAAAAAAATCATTTTATTTATTAGAGAGAAAGAAATGATATTCAGTCACAGGCGTTGTCACGATGTAAGTCCAAACACAGAATCAAAATTCAATGCAATCTTGAAGAAAAGTTCATTCCAAATATTTTTTTACTAAAGTTTTAAAGTAAAAGCGAAAATCATGCATATGTAACAATTCCAATGAAATTTCTTTAAATTGTATATCCAGTTAACCAAACCTGGGGCTGGGTGAGCGAAGCGAGCAGGAGGTGAAGCTCCCTAGTAGAAAAAGACAAGACCTGGCTTGGGCCTTAATGGAGTATAACTTCTTTGTGTTCTCCACTAACATTTGCATCTCATACTTACATACGATATTGTCACTTTCCATCTCCTTAAACTGTGGCTTTAAAATGGAATCATTCTTCATTTTTTGTTCATTCTTGTGCTGTTCCTTGTTCTTTGCAGTTTCAGGGGGCTGGTGTGAATGGTCAGCTTGGACACCCTGTTCCCGAACCTGTGGCTCAGAGATGGTGACCCGCTACCGTACTTGCTCCTGCCCTGCTCCACTGAATGGTGGTTCAGCATGTGAAGGGGTGCAAGAATATCATGTCAACCTTGGGGTACAAATTGAAAGAAAGCAATGTCCTTCTGTTTCCTTCTGCCCAGGTAATTCTAGCATTGCTTTATATCTGTACTAATCAAACTCTGGCCAGGGATGTCACTGTGGCTGCTAGTTTTGTGTTAACTAATTGATTAATCAGATTGTCAACGTATTGTATGTCCATTTTCCTTCTCTCAGCTTGTTGTAAATGCTTTTCATGATGCAACCATAACTTGCTGCCTACCTCTGCTAAAGCCAACCTTGACCTGCATATATAATAGCCCACTATTCATTACATTCAACAATGGTACCTCTCCATCTGTCAGCTGAGGTTGGCCACTGCCAGGATACTCTGTATGGCCAAAAGTATGTGAAGACCCCTCCAAATGATTGAGTTCAGGTGTTTCATTGTTAACAGGGGCCTAGGGCCAAGCACATATTATAGCCATGCAATCTTCATTGACAAGCACTGAAAGTAGAATGGGTTGTACTGAAGAGCTCAGTGACTTTAAACGTGGCACTGCCATAGAATACCACACCACACCAAGTCAGCATGTGAAATTTCCGCTTTGCTAAATTTGTCTCCTATGGTGGGCTGGCACCCCACCTGGGGTTTGTTTCCTGCCTTGTGCCCTATGTTGGCTGGAATTAGCTCCAGCAGACCCCCGTGACCCTGTAGTTAGGATATAGCGGGTTGGATAATGGATGGATGGATGGATAGATTTGTCTCAGTCAACTGTAAGTGCTGTTATTGTAAAGTGGAAGCATCAGGGACTAACAACAGCTCAGCTGCAAACTCACAGAGCATGGCCGCCGAGTACTGAAATGCATAGTGTTTTAAAAATGGCCTATCCTCTGTGGCATTACTCTATTCAGAGTTCAAAACTGCCTTTGGAAGTAACATTGGCACAAGGACTATGTATTGGGAGCTTCATGAAATGGGTTTCCATGGCTGAGCAGCTGCACACAAGCCTAAGCTCACTATACACAATGCAAAGAGTTGGCTGGAGTGGTGTAAAGCATGCCGCCATGGGACTCTGTAGCAGTGGAGACGTGTTCTCTGGAGTGATGTATCACTGTTCGCTATCTGGCAGTCTGATGGACAAATCTGGCCGCGGCCTGGAAAACACTGCTTTCCTGACTACATAGTGCCTGCTGTAAATTTTGGTGAAGGGGGGATAATGGTCTGGGGCTGTTTTTTAGGGTTTGGGCTAGGCCCCTTGGTTCTGCTGTATGCTGCAGAATACAAAGACATTTTAGACACACAAAAGCACATTTTCTGCTCCAGCATGACTGTGCCCCTGTGCACAAAGGCAGGTCCATAAAGACATGGGGGAATTTGAAAGGCCTGCAGACAGCCCAGATCCCGTCAATACAGAATACTTTTAGGATTAACTGGAACAATGATTTTCAGCCAGATCTTGTCCAACATCAGTAGCAGATCTGACAAATGCTGTTTTGAACAAATGGACACAAATTCTCACAGGCACATTCTGAAGTCTTGTGGAAAGAGGAGTGGTGGCCATTAGAGCCATAAAGGGGGAGCAAATCCAAATTATTGCCCATTACTTTGGAATGGGATTTCTAACAATCTCATATAGGTGTGATGGTCAGGGGTCCACTAAAATGGTGTAACTTCTACCCATGAGTCTATTTTTCAACTACACTTTGCTCATTGTCAATGGGCAAAGGAGTGGAGGAGTCTGTAGGAAAAGTTGGGGGACCAACTGGACCACCCCGTTTAATGCAAGTGTCCAACATATAAGCGCTATGGGGCACAACAAATGAAAACAATTGCATAGCTAGCTTACGCAGCATCTCTTGAAAGCTGGATCTATTAAGGGTCAGGGACATAGAGAAGGTCTGCTTTCCAACTGAGCCCAGTACTTCCAGGATATTTATGGGACTTGACGGGAACGGGTGGGGTTTCCTGAAGTGTTGTGGGCGAGTACAGACTGTACTGTTAGCAACTGCAGCCCCTCTTACCCTGAAGTGGTACCTTAAACATCAGCAGAGTCTGACAGGTGGTCCTCAGATATCCGTGCATGTCAGCATTATAAAATCGCAGGGATCTGGAGACCATGCTGGCAGTATGGGCCACAAAGCTATTGCATTTCTTTTGTTATGTTAGTCTGTTTTCTTTAGTTATTTTTCTCCTCAATACATTTTTGGATTTTTTTTAAAAAGAGAGAATCCAACTTCACTTTTATTTTGTACTTACTATGGATTTTTGGATTTGTTATTGCTATGGACAATTAAAGGTGGTCCAGGCCTATTATGAGCACAATCGAACTGGGAGATGATTAAAGTAGAAATAAGCCATGGACAGAACAAGCAAAGAGTCAGAATACTGTTAAAGCCAAACCAGAAATCAATAGGGCAACATGATATCAAAAGTCAAATGCAGAAAAGAAATTGTAACCGGAATGCAAATTCTACTGCTAGGGTCTGCTTAATTGAAAGCTAACTTCTTTTTCCTGTGGATAGCATGAATGTGCCAAGTAAGTCTAACTTTGATTCATTGAAGCCTGATAAACTGTCTTTTTTCCATTAAGTTCATGGTGCCTGGAGCTCCTGGAGTCCCTGGTCACTCTGTGATGGCTGCATAGGAGCATCTGTACGAACGAGAGAGTGCAGCAGTCCACCTGCCAGATTCGGAGGACTCCCCTGCCAAGGAGAAGCCAGACAGAGCCACGTGTGCCATGACAATGAAACCATCTGCTCAGGTTTGTCAGTCTCTCCTTTTTCTTTCACACTGCAGATACTCCCTTTGCTATAACGACAACATTTATTTCTATAGCACTTTTCATACAAATAGTGTAGCTCAAAGTGCTTTACAAGATGAAGAAAGAAAAGTTTATAGAAAACAAAAATAAGATTAGGCAATACTAAGTAACAAAGAATAAAGTAAGGTCTGATGGCTGGGAGGACAGAAAAACAAAAAAAAACAAAATCTGCAGGGGTTCCAGAACCACTAGACAGCCCAGCATTCTACCTAACATCAAAGATCTCAATCAGTCCTCGTGGTTTTCAGGCTTCATGTGAAAGAATTTTATGGTGATGGTCATGTGGACATCTGGAGTACTACCTTCAATCCATCGACGTAGGGACTGCAAGGTTCCTTGAGCAGGTGGTGGTGGCGCAAATCAGCACCACCGAAGAAACAGAAGAAGAACAGAGAAAAGTAGGGATTAGTATGGATTGTGGAGCTATGAAGAAAATGATAATTGAATGCATATATAGTTTAGCAGGGGTACACTAAAATGTAGCTATGAGAAAGCCATGTTAAAATAATGCTATACAGTATAATGCTATATGAATATATATTGTGGAAAGCAGCCCTGACACAGACAGGCGGACACGTTTAAATCACCCAACACATGTTTATTGTCCATACTTACAAGGTGCAACACACAACCCCAAAGTCTCCAAACGTCCAGGCCAACAACACAATGCATCTCTCTTCAGGCCGCCTCTTTGCCTCTCCACCAAGACTCTTGTCTTCCCGACCTCCCGACTCTATCCCTCGAACGGAGGGAGATGGCCCCTTTTATAATCACCCGGATGTGCTCCAGGTGCCTCCCGACACTCTTCCGCCGGCACTCCCCAGTGTAGCAGAAGTGCCGGCTGCGCACCCGGAAGCACTCCAGGTGCCTCCCGATCCTCTTCTCCCCAGCACTTCCAGGTGTGACGGAAGTGCTGAGGTCCAGGGCTCCAACTCCATAGGCATTTGGGTCCCCTGGCGGTGACCACAGGCCCCTACAGGGTTGAGCTTCAAAGCTCTGTACCCGTGGTTCCCATAGCCACCAGGGCGGTCGTCGCCACGTGATCTGGGGGAGGCGTAAGCACGGGGCTGCCTGTAAAATACAACTATTAAACACAGAACTGGTACACATATAAATGCAGATTAGTTAAAACATACAGAGAACAAGGTAGGAACTGATTAAACATAAATGGAAACCAACAATGTCTGTACATTAATTAATTGATGAACAATGACCCCTTTACAATGGAGGAGATTAAAATTGTAATTCAAAAATTGTGATTCAAAAAAGCCCTAAAGCCTTCATTTATTTAGGTGCTTAACAGGTAACCAGAAGAAAAAAATATTATTTATTCCATTCATACCAATGACGATGTGTCCTGCTGCTGTCGTGGCTGCAATCAGTACGTGCCCAGTGATTGTTGGCAGTAAGATATTGTGGTAGGATCAGGAACCTTCAGCCAGTTCTTCATACAACCATTAACATCAACTGAGTCAGAAAGTGAACAAAATGATATCTTTATTTTAAAAAATCTAATTAAATACGGAACAAAAATACAACGCATAGAAAAATTGAACCATGTGAGATGTCAAGAATGAAGGTTAAATAGTAGAATGCATGAAAATATATGGGCATATTTAGTGCAAAAAAAATAAATAAACTGCTCAAAAAATTAAAAGAACACTTTGAAAACACATCAGATCTCAATGGGAAAAAATCCTGCTGGATATCTCTACTGATCTAAACTGGGTAATGTGTTAGGCACAAAACGATGCCACATCTTTGATGGAAATGAAAATGATCAACCTACAGAGGGCTGAATTCAAAGACACCCCGAAAATCAAAGTGAAAAAATCATGCAGCAGGCAGGCTCGTCCATTTTGCCAAAATTTCATTGCAGCAACTCCAAATCGTGCTCAGTAGTTTGGATGGGCCCACAAGTGCTTGTATACATGCCTGACAATGTCGGGAGGGGGGGGGGGGGGAACTCATGCTCCTAATGAGACAACGAATGGTGTCCTTGGGGATCTCCTCCCAGATCTGGACCAGGGCATCACTGAGCTCCTAGACAGTCTGAGGTGCAACCTGGGGGCGTTGGATGGACCGAAACATAATGTGACACCCAGAGGTGTTCTATTGGACTGAGGTCAGGTGAGTGAGCGTGGGGGCCAGTCAGTGGTATTAATTCCTTCATCCTCCAGGAACTGCCTGCATACTCTCACCACATGAGGTCGGGCATTGCTGTGCACCAGGAGGAACCCAGGAGCCACTGCACCAGCATAGGGTCTGACAATAGGATTGTCGGGATTTCATCCCAATACCTAATGGTAGTCAAGGTGCCGTCGTCTAGCCTATAGAGGTCTGTGCGTCCCTCCATGGATATGCCTCCCCAGACCATCACTGACCCACCACCAAACCGGTCATGCTGAACGATGTCACAGGCAGCATAACGTTCTCCACAGCTTCTCCAGACCCTTTCACGTCTGTCACATGTGCTCAGGGTGAACCTGCTCTCATCTGTGAAAAGCACAGGGCACCAGTGGTGGACCTGCCAATTCTGGTATTCTATGGTAAATGCCAATCAAGCTCCACGGTGCTGGGCAGTGAGCACAGGGCCCACTAGAGGACGTCAGGCCATCAGGCCACCCTCATGAAGTCTGTTTCTGATTATTTGGTCAGAGATATTCACACCAGTGGACTGCTGGAGGTCATTTTGTAGGCTCTGGCAGTGCTCATCCTGTTCCTCCTCGCCCAAAGGAGCAGATACCGGTCTGATGGGATCAGGACCTTCTCCAAGGGGCCCTGTCCAGCTCTCCTAGAGTGACTGCCCATCTCCTGGAATCTCCTTCATGCCCTTGAGACTGTGCTGGGAGACACAGCAAACCTTCTGGCAATGGCACCTATTGATGTGCCATCCTGGAGAAGTTGGACTACCTGTGCCAGCTCTGTAGGGTCCAGGTATGGCCTCATGCTACCAGTAGTGACACTGACCACAGCAAAATGCAAAACTAGTGGAAAAACAGATGAGGTGGGGAAAATGTCAGTGGCCTCCACCTGTTAAACCATTCATTCCTGTTTTGGGGGTCATCTCAGTGTTGCCCCTCTAGTGCACCAAAGAAGCTGAAACTGATTAACAACCCCCTCTGCTACTTAACTGACCAGATCAATAGCCCAAAATTTTCATTGACTTGATGCCCTACTCTGATTAAAAAGTGGTCCTGTAATTTTTTTGAGCAGTTTATTTAAAATTTTATATATATATTGATTTTATTATTATCATATATATAATGCATACTTCTATTTGAATTGACACTTGCCCAGTGACTTTTTGACTCTGTTTATGAATGATTTACCCGTAGGTTGAGTTGTCACACCCAGTATCACACAGTAATTGGGAGTGAATGTCTTTGAATTGGGAACCTTGACATTTTATCTTTCATGGTAAAAGATAAACCACGCGCTTTGTACATTTACAACAGAACGTGTGCTGTCATATTTCTTTATAGTGATCACTAACTATCTAAATGGCTCCTCAGGGTCATGCAGTAAGCGAGTGATACAGATCAAATAAGGAACTTTATCATTTCAAATTGTGCCTTTTATAGTGAGGTTCATTTGTGGGCATTTTACCACTACAGGAGAACAAATTCTTTCATGTTTCTAAATTTACTTCCCGAACAGGTTAAATGGTCTACTCATTTGTCACACATGGAGTTAGTGACTGAAACTGATCCAGCAACCTTGTGCTTTACAGCCCAACACCTGAGCTTCTAGGCAACAATGCCTTACTGTATAAAAATAAGACAAAACAAACTCCTGTGGTCTCATTAAAACTTTAGAAACATTCAGAACATTGAGACAAGAACAAGCCAGCCAGCCCACAAGTTCATTCACCCTTTTCACTTCGATTTATCTAAAATGACATCAAGACTAGATTTAAAGGTTCCTAAACTCTTGCTCTCCACCACACTACTTGGTCTTTTATTCCATGTGTCTGTGGTTTTTTGCGTGAAGAAAAACTTTCTAACATTTGTGTGAAATCTGCCCTGAACATTCTTCAAACCATGTCCACATGTTCTTGCTGCATTCACTTTACTAATTCCCTTCATAATTTTAAACAATTCAGATATGACACCTCTTAATCTTCATTTGGTTAAAGTGAAAAAGTTCAGCTCCTTTAGTCTCTTCTTGTAGTTCATACCTCTAAGTTCTGTCTAATCAACCTCATCACTCTTCTGGGCTTTCTCTAATGTATCTTTAATGTCTTTTATGTAATATGGAAACCAAAACTGCACACAGTACCTGCAGATGAGGCCTCACCAGTGCGTTATAAAGCTTCAGCAGAACCTTTCTTGACTTGGACTCCACACCTTGTGCTGCATAACCTAATGCCCTATTAGCCTTCTTGACCGCTTGTTCCCATCTGCTGTTTGGGAACCCTTGAAACCCAACACCGTCGATAATGCCACCGAGTGAGCCAGTCAGTGAAGGCAATAACATCTAAGCAAGGGGATGGTTGAAATGTGCAAAAGTGCTTTTATTAAAACAATCAAAAACAAAGTGTCCATATAGTGCAGTGCTGTTCCAAGTTCCTCCATAAATAATCCAATAAAAGAAACGTGGAGGTTAAAACAATAAATAGAAAAAAAACAATCCTTTTAAAAATGAGGTTAAAATGTTCCTCTGGAAGCAGTTCTTTTAACCAACAACAAGCCCGGTGCATCTTTTATGCTAGCGCCTCACCTGCTTCTCCCATACGGGCCCACACAACAGGCGAGACGCTCTCTGCAGCTGCCCTTTTCTCACTCAACCATGAGACTGGAGACCTCCTGATCCCTGGCTTCGGTCTGGCACTCATCCCAGCCTCGAGACTTGGACTCCTTGGTCTCCAGGACGCCCACACCAAGGACTGCCACTCCAAGTCTCCCGACTTCCGCTGCCTTTCCGGCCTTCTGCGGCCAGTCGCCTTCCCCTGGTCACTCCCGCTACCTGTTCGCTCAGCGGGAGCGACATCAACTCAAGCGCCTGGGTGTCGGCCTAACACCCAGCTTCCTCGCAGCTGCCCATGAGCGCTCGATTGCGCGCTCACCACACGCTCCGCGTGTCTGTCTCTCTCCTGCACCGCCTGCTTCCTGTAACCTCCGTTCTCTCTCCTTTCGTTCCACACCTCGTTCCTTTTTCATCCTCAAAACCGACTCGCGCTTCATTTTTATAAAGCGAGGGGCCATCACAGCCGTAGCATTAGCCACGGGAGCAATCACGGATGTGGTCAGTTCCTCACCTGTGCACTCGGTGAGAAACGGCCACACTCCCGAGCGTCCCGCGGCTCGCCATGGACCAACGCCCCCTCACGAAGCCGCCTAGAGTACGGTGATTATTTATTTAAAAGAAATGGCCTTTGCTCAACGAGCTGTGGACCCATAACACCACACCGCTTCGGCACACTGTCTGGATGTAGACAGCGATGAATACATTATGCGTCCCACACCTTTCTCATAAGGTCTTTCAAACCCTTCATTTCTCATAGTTAGACAGAAACAGTTATGAAAGCATAGTGACTCATTGGAAAGAAACATCATTTTTAATGAAAGGGACCAGAAGATAAGATATTAGACATTGTGGAAGACAGCCCCCCGTACACAGACAGACAGACACCAAATGTCCAATCCACACACGTTTATTGCTGTTCTCTCTCTATACAACACCAAACAATTTTCTATTAGCCAAACTCAGTCCCTTCTTTCTTTCTCTATCCTCGAATCCTTCTGCCGTCTCTACTCCTCTCCCCACAAGCTCCTTCCT